>OX596200.1:10387976-10905243 GCA_951394215.1 Glyphodes perspectalis | reverse complement strand
ACTCCGCCAAGTTTGAAGGTTTTTCTTGTGTTTTTACGACCCTCATTTTGTTCAGCTGCAAAGAAAATATCAAATTAAAATTCATCATAAATCATACTAATATTAAAAAGAGGAAAGACGAAATTGTTTGTTTGTTTGAATTGAACCGGCTCTGAAACGATTTGAAAAATTCTTTCACCAATGGTAAGCTACTTTGTCAGCAAGTTAACTTGGCTGTATTTTATTCCCGTATTCCCACGGGAACGGGAACTAAGCGGGTGAAACCCCAAGGGGATGCTAGTCTGCAATAAATGCGCATTTTGCGCCCAATATGCGCACTACTTTCAATACTCACCGGTCACTTCTGTCGTATCATTGAGTACAGCTTTACATCTCTCCTCTAGAACCTCGCCCAATCTCTTGAGTTCAGCCAAAGGTTTTTCTTGCAATTCCGCGTCACACGCTATACTGTCGAGATGTTTCAATGGAGCAGAAAACTTCTTGTAACTCTTAACAAACTTTCGAATCTGAAAAAAAATAAATGGTGGCATTTAATTTACAAAATTAAATCGAGTCATTCGCTCACGGCAAGACTTAATATGTACGATTTTACGATCTAGCCAGGATATTCGGCAACAGGCTCTTTAAACCCTAACCCAACTTTCATTGGCCTGTGTGGGCCAGTGTGACCCGCGTAGGCCAGTGTGGCCCGCGTGGGCCATAATGAAAAAAGTACCAAAAGCCCGTCATAGCTGTTTGAATCGTTGATTTTGGCCAGGGTCAAAGGTTGAGCAAGCTTAACGATGCAACATATACTATACCATACCTCTTGATCAGTGAAGCCCTTGATCTTCTCCCTGTGCGAGGCGGGCGGGCGGCCGCGCTTGCGAGGGCGGTCGTCGTCGGCGCTGGCGTCGCCCTCGGACGCGTAGCTGTCCGCGTCGCCGTCCGCGTCCGCGCCGTCCGCTCCGTCCGCACCCTCGGCGGACCCGCGCCCCCGCCGTTTGCCGCGCCCTTCTGCAACAAGAAAACAACATATATGTTATTTTCTATGAGATGGCATACAAACATAAAGAGTCTACCGATGGTAAATTATTTCCTTAACTTATGGACACCTGCAAAACCAGGGGATTCGCAAGTGCATAGCTGGTCATAAAGAGATTATCTTTCTTAAGTATTTAATCAATTGAACATCAAAGAAACTTACTGGCATCAGCATTGTTTTGTTGCATATTCTTTCTTCTAGGCGGTAAGTACAGATCCTCCATTTCTTTATTTTTCTCCTCTTCTGCAATGGTTTTTCGCACGTTTTCAGGAATAATGTCATCCTACAATCAAAGTGATACTTTAATATTCAAGTATTGTAATTTGAAACATAACAGTCTATATCTGAACAAATTTGTGAAGAACATTTACCCAATCTTTGCTTTCGTCTTCAGGACCTTCTTTTTTAACCTCCATTACAGCCTTATCTTCGTCGAAAGCAAAACTAGCAACTTTAAATGCCGACAGCAGCTCGTCACCAACCATCGCAGGCCCTTCATCCCGCGTCTCAGCGCGTTGTAGAATTTCATCAATATCACACTGCAAAATAAAAAAATATAAATAAACTTAGATCACAAAAATTATATAATATAATAAATATTGAACCAAACTTTATTACATTAAACTTTTTAGATCAGCATCTACGTATACACTGCCTAACTGTGGCCTCAAATCTATCTTTACACAGACCATGTACCTGACCTGTTTACATCTTAACTCATATTGGATTATGAGTTAAGATGTAAACAGTAAACATCATGAAATGTTACTTACGACAGGATCCTCATCATTCTCATCATCATCTTTAAACAACTCTTCTGCGCCAAATTTCAATATAGCATTCAAATCTTCCTTGTTGAATGGATTATTAGCAGTCGTGGCAGAAGCGTCGCGTTTATTGAGCACCGTCCTGCCTGTGGTGTCCATTCGCTGTATCACCAAATGGTCCAAAACCATTTTTCTTTTTGCCCTTTCAACTATATCTTCTTCTACAGACCTAGCTGTGACAAGTCGGTATATATTGACCTGCAAATATTTTGTAAATTAGGAACACATAAAGACAAGGACAGAAAAACTAAAATTAAGATTTAGATTGCTGAAATATGCATAATTAAACTACATATTATTTTGCTAATTAATTTTTAAATAATATGTAGTTGAGCAGATTCTGAATTGCGAATCTATAATAGAGAACATGTTTAATGTTGCAAAAAAAAAACCTAAGGACTGTTTGACCTTCTCAGTGAAAGATTCAGATTTACCCATTAATCTGCAAGAAATATGAGAACAATACCTGATTCTTCTGTCCTATTCGATGAGCGCGAGCTTGAGCCTGCAAGTCATTCTGCGGATTCCAATCAGAGTCGAAAATGATCACAGTATCGGCCGTAGCTAAATTGATTCCAAGACCACCGGCTCTTGTAGACAACAAAAAACAGAAGTCTTGAGAACCTTCAGCGTTGAAATGGTCGAGGGCCTGCTTCCTAATTTCGCCCTTTATACTGCCGTCCAGACGTTGAAACGGGAAATGGCGCCTTTGTAAATACTCCGCCAGTATATCTAGCATTCTAACCATTTGGGAAAATATGAGCACTCTATGCCCAGTCTCTTTTAGCCTGCATAAAAGCTTATCTAATAGTAACAGCTTGCCTGAGCCTCTCAGAAGTTTCTGAAATAAAGGGAAAAAAAATTACATAAGTAAAAACAACAATTCTCTGGTTTTCAAATACGGTTGTTTTTAAAACAAAAATAGTAAATGAAAGAAAATATAAATAAAATTACAATTACATTTGATAGTATCGTTTGGTACTTTATTTAATATTTTTAGACTGTTAAAAAAAAAGCCCAAGTATTTTTACTTCATAACAGTTAAACTAATTTAGTGTAAAATGCGTACCTCCACAGCATCCGTTGTCGCAAGCGACGCCCTCGATTCATAGTCTTCCGGCTTCGTCAAAAGAGCATGATTGCAACATTTCTTCAATTCAATAACAATGTTAATGAATGTATTTATTGACCCTTTAACGCCCTTACGTAAGGCACTATAATTTTTGGTCAATATCCATTTGTAATATTGCTTTTGTATCGAGGTCATCTCCACCCTCAATATCTGTTCTACTTTGGCAGGTAAAGACTTCTCTACGTCTTTCTTTTGCCTTCGTAAAATAAATGGCTCTAATTGTTTATGTAACTTCTCATAGCCTTTAGTTGCAGCATCCTCATGATCTTTCTCAAATTCTTCCCACGATTCAAACCTGAAAAGAAAATTCAATTTGCATTTAGCTTAGTGTGATCAAATGTCAATACTGGACTATTGTTTTTTTGGCCAAATACTTACTTGTATGGCATAATGAAGTGCAAAAGAGCCCATAACTCCTTTAGGGAGTTTTGTAAAGGAGTTCCAGTAACCAACAACCTATGGTTTGTGTCAAACTCTTTCAGAGCTTTGTACAATAATGAGTCGTCGTTTTTTAATCTGTGCGCTTCATCAACTAACAAGCACGCCCAGCTAAACGACCTTAGGAACTGTCTATCCTTCAATAAAATCTCATATGTTGTCAGAATGGCGTTAAATTTCAGCCTCTTGGAGCTAGCAAAACTCCATTCAAATTGTCTAATCTGAAATTTATTAAAAAAGCTATAATGTCCAGCTAAATAAACCACTAATATGCATATAATGCAGTTCGAAGCTAGGTCTTACTTAAATACTAAAAATATATAAGAATAAAATACTTACAATATCTCTACTAACAACGTCACCAATGTATGTGACCACATTTATGTCAGGGGCCCACTGCTGGAACTCCCTCTGCCACGCAGTCATCGTACTCAGTGGCACAACACACAGGAATGGACCATACAGTTGTTGCGATTTGAAGAGGTAGTATAAAAAACATATTGTCTGAAAAGTTTTTCAAACCTAAGGTAAACATTCAAATCAATTTATAATTCCATAATTATCTATAAAGAATAAACATTCTTTAGATTCTATACATTCCAATTACCTGTATTGTTTTACCTAAACCCATTTCATCTGCAAGAATTACTGAATTGTCTTTACACCAGGAATGTATTAACCAGTTTAATCCATCCATTTGATAATCTCGTAAGAAGTAAGTCTGTAAAAAATAAATTACTTTTAAATGTATGTGTATATAATTATTTTACTTGAAGTTTGTCACCGAAAATTATCTAGGTAGCCAAGTCAAAATAATTATGCCTTATATATAATTAACTATTATGTCATTTATAGTATAATCAGATTAATTTTACTTTAAATAACATCATAATAAGCCATCTACAAAACATTGGATGAATACAATGTATAAAAGCATGCTATCTCTGCAAGCAGGACAAGTTTTCATAGACTGTTTGAACCACAACTAAAAGCAAATGAAACAAAGTCCATTTTAATTTCTCAATATTCGAACAGATGGCGCTATTGCTCACAACCAAAGTGTATTGCGTAACACAATGATTTTAGATTTTCTATATCAAAATATTCAGTACATTTACTTAATTCCATCAAATATACAAAGTAAAATATTAACATTAAATACAGATGCAGTATGTAATGTAACAATAAAATTCTTATTAAAATCGGATTAATTTGTTATACAAATATTAAATATAATAATAAAATAATTTAGTTCAAAAATTTTACAGTAGAATAAAATGTACTTTTATGTATGTAATGTACATTTTTATAAAATACATGACTATGTATGAAGACGAATACGAAATATCCTTCGTCTCAATAAAAAAAAACTAAATTTGTTACATAATAAAATTATTCAGATGAACGAACATTGCCAAATATGAATAAACATAGAAAAAAAAATTACAGACTGTCTAAATGTGACATAGCAATATTGACATAACTGAACTGGACGCCATTTTGTTGACGGCGTTTTTACATGATTACTAAGAGCTCAACGTCCAATATCGGAAATATACAATCCTTTTATCTTTTCCAAGAAATAAAAGAGGCCATAATATGACATAAAGCACCAACATCCTATTGGAAACATCTAGAGGTACAGATTTTACAGTAAAGCTGGGAGAAAACTAGAGATAACCAACAAACTACAGCAGTTTGTCAATGTTCAATGAGGTGTTCATCCAATTTTATCATTGTGGTGTCAATCCAATGAAAATGAACTAATACAATATGACAAATGAAATAATAAAAATGCACACTAACCTGATCTTTTCCTATGTATTCTGGCTGTTCCTTTACTTGGTGGAATTTCGGCCTTCTTCTTAAAACAGGACAATGTCTAGATGGGGTGGATTTGGCACCTTCTCTTTGCTTGAAATTATCAACCCTCTCAGGCCACCGCCTCTCTATTAGTGACGAGTCTTCCCATGTTGCATCAGCATAAGGTAACGACTCCCACTTACAGAAGTATTCGTGGGCAGTTCCACCTCCTTCCAACTCTCTTGTTTGCTCCGCTATGAATAAAAAAGTAAAAAAGTTTAACAATTATATTTGTGGTAAAAGTATCAAGTTTTATGCAGATTGTTTATCTGCGTTTGTTATTTCATATACACAATAATTATAAATGTACAGTGTGGACCCTCACATCACATCGCAAGTACCCCATAGTCAATTATAAAATATTAGGCATGCACATCCTCATAGAACTAAGAACTGTTGGTAAGTATAAAATATTATCATTAAAAGTAATTTTTGAATTAGTACTAACCTATTATCCTCTCGACACTATTATATGTTTTAACCAGCTCTTGTTGAAGTTCAGATTGACATTCAAAGTAATCTATATCCTCAGGTCCAGCTTGTTGCCTCCACCAGGAAAGCTCTGCTTCTTTCTTTATGTAATTTTCTAGTTTCTTAAGTCCCTTAACTTTTTGTTCATTAAGTGTTGATTCAGACTCCCATGTATTATGTATGTGTGACCACCCTTTCCATTTAATCAGGTACTGAGGTTCTGTTGTTTCATCATCATCTGGGTTACATCCCTCATTGGGATCTCCATGTTCTTCTATATAATAAATGGTAGTCACATTCCCAGTGACTGCATAATGATAAGAAGACATTAGCTAAAATTCAACATTACATTTGCACCAGAATGCAAATAATAAAATAATGCTTATAAATTAGGTCGAAAAACGGAAAATTATAAATAGCACAAATAATAAAATCAGGTGCTTGAAATTTATACTTTCTAAAAATTACAGAAATTTTATATTGATTTTAAGGAATTTTCTTATACCTCCTTTTTTCCCTCTTCTATGACCAAGAACTTTCTCAATTGTCTCGCTATGATCTTCGGGCTCAGGCTCTGCCTCAGCCTCTCCTTCCACGCCTTCCACTTCCAAAAGATCAGACGAGTCAGTTTGTTCATCACTAGCTTCCTTATAGCTAACCGCTGCACCTGTACGCCGCGTAGCCGTTCGACTACAGGAAATACTATGTATGTATCAGACTTCATTTTAAAAATAAATAAAAAGTAATAAAGTTATAGTGTGACCACAACTGCTGTGCTGCAACTTAAGTTGTCCCCTGTTTCAGTTGCACTGTGGGACAGTGCAAAGGCAGGTCGGAGGAGTTGTCGTATAGTCCCGGCAGTAGGGATACCAGTTCCTCCGGAACTGGGCTTCAAGGCCATATTGGGGCTTAAGTGGGTTCTGAGTCCAAAACTCCTCTGTTTACCCAAGCAGAGGATGACGGCACATGGGAATTTCCCCAAATAAAAAAAAGGGTTAAGGTAAGGTAATCAACACAAATTTAAATCCCATGTAAAAAATTATTGGCTAAGTGGTTATAAATATCGCCCTTAGCCTAGTGACACCCCGAAAGCGCGGTACAGGTGTTGTGGTCGAATTTTACATAAAATATGCATAATTTATAGTTATCAAATATGTTTTTTGAAAAAATAAATAAGTTAATAAAGTTAAATTTAAATATTCTGAAGTGAAAGAATCCTTAAATCATACATAAATAAAAATATTTTATCAATCTTTAAAAGAATAACCATTGGAAACATTGATTTAGTTACTTTGGAAAATAATTCAATAAAAATCATCTGTTTAGTCACCCAATTATAAATCCTACAGCCAGAAAATCTATGAGGATGATAATTTTTGATTGAAACCAATTAGCTAACATGAAAGTTGAAAACTATTTTGGCCTGCAAAAATTAAACAAACTATTTAACTATAATTACCTTCGTGTTTCTTCATCAGAAGCTTCTGTAGATTCATCTTCTTCACTTGTGAATCTTCTTCTTCGAGCTGGTTTCTTTTTTCTTAGTGGTACACTTCTTTGGCCTGGTCTTTTGGAAGGGGGTGGTGGTGAACCTTTCATGTCACTATCACTATCTGAACTATCGGAGTTCCATGAATCACTAAAAGTGAAGAAAATTAAAAGTTACATAAAATCTATGTTAAGAGTTAATTCCTAAAACACAAAAGCATATCAGCAAGAATATTACCTTTTTTTCCTACTTTTTCTGTGATGTGGCCTTCCCCGATCACCTCGTTCACTTGAATCACTATCTGCTAACCTAAGCCTATCAGGTTCTTTTCTGGATCTACCCGATCTTCTAATTCCATATATATCTGGATTCTCCTCCCAAAGATCAGACTTAACTCTTCCGTGACTGCTTCTAGACCTCGGTTTAGGTGGTGCATCTTCATCTGAACTGTCTTTATCTGTGTGATGATCTGATTTTAAAGAATTGGCATTACTGTGTTTTGGCGACTTCGTGTCATCACTGTGATGTGATCTGTCGGCTATTGAAGATTTTTCTGAACCTGATCTACCACCGGATCCTGATCCAGAGGAGCTGGAGCCACTGTCACTACAAAAATATAAAAATACAGTATCTTAAATTGAAAAGAATAACAGATTTTGGTTTCTATAAAAAGTGTTTCATACATTATGAATAACAATTATGAAGATATAGAATGTTTTTCTTACCTATCACTACCAGAACCCGAACCACTGCCTGACCCGGAATCACTTTTATCACCCTTATCGCTTGCAGATTCACTCCCAGATTCATTCATGAACCCTTTCTGAAAATATTACATCAGTCAATATTCATGTCAGGGTTATATTGTGAAGAATTCCCAAAATTAAATTAACAACAATCACCAACGCACAATTTTTAAGTATGCCAGAAATAGTATGGCAAAAGAATAGAATAAAAAATAATTTTATGGAATGGGTACTGTATAAAATACACAGAAGGTAGAATTTTTTACAATAATACTGTCCATCGCAACTAGCAAAATAACTCATCAATAAATTAAGGATTTGCAAACCACAAATTTTGACCTTTTCCTAAAAGATGGCATTGCTGATACTATTATTTTTGTTAGGCATTGCTAGATACAAGCCTTAAAAAAACATTGGGCAGAGGGTAGCAACCTATACACTACTTCCAAACAACCTAACCTCAGTAATACAATGCTCCAAGAGAAAAATATATCATTAAATATGAAAAAATCCATAAAATTTTCATAAATTTATCAAGGAGCAATTATAGCCATTTAATGTAATTTTATTGGATACAATGAAAAAGTAAATGGTCAGAAAGTAGAAACATAACCTCAATATCATGTATCCTGTAAGGTAGGACCAAATTTCAAAGCTAAATTGCAAAAATGGGTCCCATTCCAAAATCCATTTCAATGGTCTCTATAGAAAGATTACGTAACCAAGAAACATTGGGAATGCTTTCTATCGTGGGACAAGAATGTTTTCATACATAAAATACCAATTTTATATTGTAAACAATCACAGAAACACCAAAATTCAGTATTACGTCTCAAAAATTCCCCCTATTCCAGGACCACACCCAATACTTCTAGAACATTCTCTGTATGATTTAAGGCATAAAACTTAATTAAAGCAAATAAATACATCAAAACAATAACGTAAAATGCTTTAAAAACACTTACCAGGAGCATTTTGAAGAAAATAGAAGGAATACACTATAACATGAGCATTGAATGGAATATATCTTTGAAAATCTAGTATTTCATTAAGAAAAAGCTAGCAAAACTTAAGGCATAATATTTTCCAACACATTTTTAAGGTAAGCCAGTAAAATACAAAAAAATATTTTGCAGGAAAATCTTGTCAAGCGACGCCATTTTGTCGTCGCATGAATTCTGGTGACGATGGAATTAAAAAAATTGCAATTTCCCTACACAATTCAGGATAAAACAGGTTAAAAAGTAACGTTAATCACAAAAAAAAATAAAAATGAAACTTTACAGCCGTCGGAAATACTACGTTGTATTGGAAACGATATGAGCACCGCACACTACCAGCGAAACTCGAAAGCTGCAGCCATATTGCCGTATGCCAGCTACCTACTGCCAAAATAAGGATGCACCATAAACCGATTATGCTATCTCAATCAAACAATATAAATATTACGAATTTGGTACAAATGTGGCATATTATTGTATTGTAAAAGTATGTAATAGTAATAATTTTAGCACTGTTATATTTGGCAAGGAAAAACATCTCAGTTTTCATTAATCCTATGAGATAGAGAAAAATATATAAACATACATAATATAATCACGCCCATAATTTTGAAAGCTCATTTGACCAAGTTTAACCAAAAATAAAGTTGAATGGGGTAAGACGAAAAAATTTAAAAAAAGGTGTGTGAAATTGCTAATTCGATGGCTCATTCGGTAGTTTCCCTGACCCATGCACCAAGAGTTGTGGGTTCGATCCCCACCCAGGACAAACATTCGTGTGATAAATACTTGTGTTTGTTTGTTTTGTATCTGGGTGTTAATGTCCAATATATTTAAATATATATTTGTAATACCACTGTAGATTCTGTTAAACATAACTCAAAAGTGCTTATGCTAATTAGCGGAGTCAGATCAATGTATGGGATGTAATCTGATGTATTTTTATAATACGGAGTAATATTTATTTTATAATTTACTTTGGATTTGTGAGATCATATAAAGCTTCAGAAATTGATAAAATAATCACTAAAGATAAATATGGCTAATGGTTAAAAATCAATAAAAAAATTATAGCCAATTATTGAATTTGTTTAATACGCATACCGTTAATAAAAGTAGAAATCTGGTATTGTGCCCATTTTATGGATATAATTAACCAGATATAGATATTTGGTTAACAATATCAATAAAATAGGGCTGCCAATTTTAATCATTATTTTAGTTATATACTCCAACAAATCAAAATTACACTTTTTTTGCCACAAAATTAGTTCATTACTTTTACTACTGATCAGTACCAGTATAATACAATTCTGATAAAAATATTTTCCTATCAGGTCATATTTTCTAGTTATTAGACTACAAACTTTCAAAAAATTCCAATTTAAATTAATTTTATTGATTTGTTTAACAGAAAAACAAATATTAAAACGTAAATATGCGATTTATTGTCATAATGCATTATATTTCAATGTACTTCGAATTAAGTTCCTATTATTTTTCTATGCAAAGATAAGCTTTGCCATAATTTCTACATACAATATAAGCTGCGCCTTTTATATGGACAATTTTTTTATACCATTCTAATCGAATAATTTGCCATGCTTTAATATAGCAACATAATTTACACCATTAATCAGACATTTTCACAAAATATGATAGATATGAAAAATGTTGTAGTTATGAATTGATTAATCAATACTAAAGTCAGACCTGAAAGGTAAAAACTAAAATTTTGTAACTTTGTTCTCAAATACCTCAAAAATGTGAGCAAATTTGGGTCACTAAATCTGAATCAGCTGTTACTGATTTATCTAAAAATCATTGAATTAATTTGGTGAAAAAAAAAATGTGTAATTAATTTATTGTACATAATTAACACGCAAATACTTAATAATTTGATTCTGATTTAAGAATGAACATGTATGTAGGGACATCACTATTATAAAAAAACAACGTGCAACATGATCGTCATTTCCGTTATTTTCACACTGTCAATTCATAGTTGCGTTCAAACTTTTTTATTTCCTTTTGTTAATAGCTATTCTATATTTTGCTGTGTACTAGGTACCTGCTCATTAGATTGTTCCGATTATATTATTATTGGAACTAAAAGATACAGACAGTACGTACTAGCCTCTATCAGGTTTGAAATAAAATTAATGTCATTCCTAAATTTTTTCTTAAATTATATAAATTCTTAAATTTTATTTTGTATTTAAATATCTACCAAAAACAATTTTATTTTATTTAATAAAGAAAGTAAAATTAAATTATAATGGTCTCATGTGACTTTGGAATTGATACAATGTCCCAACTGCATTCCTTGCGCCGCATGGTTTAAGAAGCCACTAATCAAATGGGACGCAAAAAGAATGTTCCAAAAATTGTTCTGCCCAATGCATGGCATAAAATCCAACTAATAGTAGGTATATACCTATTGTGTGTGTTGGGTTTGTGATTACGTAAACGATGAGCTAGTCACTTGTTACTTACTTTTAAATAATTGTTCCCATTATCCCAGCTCAATTTTATTTTTAGCTCAATTATATAAAAACCAGCTTTACGTAATTTCCACGGGGGTGGGCAGAGAGATCCGGGCGCCTTATTTGTTTGTTTGTTCTGGCTAATGTCTGAAATGGCTAATGCGATTTAAAATACATTTTAACTGAATATCATAGCTGATGCTTTTATAAGAAGTAACATAGGCTATTTTTATTGCAAAAAAAAAGTGATTATGGGATAAAAAATTGTATTTTCTATGTTTAAATTTCACGCAGACAAAGTCACGGACAATGGCTAGTTTTAAATATATTTTAAGATTATTTTTTTAAATGCAACTATTATTAAATTCCATGAACGCTTCCCAGACAAAATTGACATTTGTAGGGTTGTAGATGTAAGAAGTAGCAATGTACTGAACTGTATCGATTAAAGTTCCAAATATGCTTTATTAATAATCGAGAATTTCGTTTGAAAATGTCTCTTATGTCGTTGCTTGCCATCAGAGTTACATTATTTTTATCTTGATCCAATAATTTTTTTATAATAATATTGATAAAAAGTGAGTGTGGTGTGTAAGGCCCGTGCATATGGACATGGTGCTTAGTTCTTTCTCGGAACTGAGTACCATATGCGAGCACCAGCAAAGTGGTATACGTAATGCATATTTTTGCGGGTGAAATAAAAAGTTAAATTGTGACAAGTGCTTAGCCCGTCGCCTATACAATCACAAACCCAGAACCCAATATACCATTAGCCACCTTTTACGACATGATAGGCAAGGAATACAGTTGGTGCATTATTTTTAAGTCTCAGACGAACATAGGATAAATTAAATTAGGATTAAAAATTTTATTATTAATACAATTTAGATTGGTAACACTTTCAATGTGTCAATCTGGACGGTGCAAGCTATGGAGTTTTTCTTAGCTATAATGGTACACTTTGTTGACCCCTCCCTAAAATTTTACGTGTGATACCAAGCGATGTGTACTTTTTTACTTTTCAAACAAATATTTTATCTCTTTTTCAACTATTCCGTGTAAATAAATGTATGAAACTTTGTTACATTAAAATATATAGGTTATATAATGTTTGTTACTCTAAATATAAAATTTAAAGAAAAATGGTAAGAGCTTTAATTATAGCTTTTATTTCATACTGAATTTTATTTTTACCTTTATATAATATAATACCATAACTCTAATATGTTTTAAATTTATGTACAGATACTACTATCGATTCAATTGGAATCGATTGTGTAATCGAGTTCGTAGATAAATGACGTGATGACATGTTCAATAACATGAGTGACGCGAGCGAAGAACAAGTTCAAAACTTCAAACCCTATCCTCTCTACCCTACGTACCTACCTAATTTATTGATTTTGTTTGATTAATTTCTAGGATGTAGGTAGATAACTTCATTGCAATTTGCATGTATATGCATCTTGCGGGCATCATAAGGTTCTGTTCCTATATAGCACCTGAACCTCGCCCGAAACTGCGCTCGTTCTCCTTTCTTGAATAAAACAGGACTCAAAAGAAACGTAAGTTTACACTTGTTGCTTTTATTAACGTGCATGAGTACTCTCTTGTACGTAGTAGTCAATGTGAAAATATGGAAGACATTCTATTATGAACATTTATGATGATTGACTATCGTTGGTCATGTAAGTTCATACTAACAAGTAGCCAAATTAGCGTGTATCATATTGTTTTACGACGATCTAGATAGTTTTAGTGTCAATTAAAGGAAAAACTGAGAGTATTAAATTTTACTCTTACACCATTGTACAGTCAGGAGCAATAAATAATATGTATACATTGTCACATTTTCAAAAACTTCTATCACTCCATGCCATTAATTTAAACAAATGTTTACCCAGTTTTGATAAGTGATTTAGGACACGTTTCACGTTTTTCTAGGATGGTAGAAGTCGAGATATTTTTGAAAATGTGACAATATATACATACCTATATTGCTTGTGACAGTACTTAGAGGTCAAATGTTATGTCAAGTCAAAATATTCTTTATTTTTAAAGGTTTGGAAACACTTACAAATTGTCAAATATGTAGGTATATGTGTTACGGTGATTTACTTAAAAAGATGTCGGACCAATAACTTTTTTTTGGTAAAGGGTGGTGGTGTGGCATATGTGGTGGTGGACCTGCTGCACGAAGTGAAGGATTCCACCGCCTGGGAGTCAACAGGGTGCTGGTTCATGGTGCTGTAGAACAGAAGATTTGCTCTAAAAGAGTACTAACATACATATAAATACAAGTTATTTGTGATATTCTACCAAAAGCTCAACTACAACTAAAAAAATGTCTTTGACAAGCTTGCCAGAAGAAGTAATGATTTTAATTGTAAAAAAATTAGATTTAAAATCTATACATAGCTTGTATATGTCATCTGAACATTTTAAGAAGATATTATCATTGCCTGGTGTTATTAGGCAGTGGCATATGACTCTCAACTCTATGGCGACTGTACAGTCATTTAAAACAGATATGTTTAAGAGTGTTGCTTGTCATCTACATGAAGTTAATATGTGTGGTGCTATAGATGTTTGTAAAACAACACTGATGCCAGCTCTAAGACGTTTAAAAAACCTAAAGTCTTTAGATGTATCATATACAGAAATTGATCTCCAGGATTTCTTTGACATGTATGATGCATGTCCTACTATTAAAAATATATGTATTAATTTTGCATTTCAAGAAACTGGTCTTTTTAAATTACCACATAATATGATTGTGAGAGGTCAAAATATATTTGCAAAAATGGACAATGTACATTTTGTCGGTACTACCACACATTTGTTGTATTCAAATATAGTAGAAGGTATATTGCAAAAAGCGAATTTAAATAAGCTAAAATACAGTATTGTGTCTAAAAGGTCTTATGGCCCAATAGATTGTGAAGGAAAATATGGTGTTGTTAAATTTAAACAAATGTATGTCTATTTCATGAATTTGGAGGTGAGCTATGGGTCTTTTCGAGACATGCCTTTCTTTAGTAATTTCAATTTATCCAAATATGAATTTATAATCATTACTAATGGTGTATATTTGGATGAAATCAAAGTGTATGTAACCCCATTATTTAAAGATTTTTTCCATGAAAGGTTTGGAATAAATGCAAAGGGCTTAGAACAGTTTGACAATGAACTCACTGGTAATATGGGCATATTGATATTTAATAAAGAATACTGTACAAATTTTGACGAAAAATTCTTTTCTAAATTATATTACAGACTTAAGGACTGTTTTCCTGTATATTTTCCTTGTGACAGCACAACGCCAGTACCCGATAACTCCTACTGGTTTCATACGTCGCCATCTGTGTCCCAAAAACCGAACGACAGGGCTATTGATGGTGTTATTCAATTTAAGAAAAAGCGATTAGCCAACCCTAGTTTTATATTAGACTTAGATAATGTATTTGCAAGAAAAACTAAGGTTAAGTTAAGTCTGTCATTTACTGTAAATTATGCGAATCCTGTGGCACTATCACCTCGTTGCGATTTTTTGCCTAAACTTACTTTCTTAAGCCTAACTGGAACTATAAGGTATAATGTTGATTTTTTCAGTATTTTGTTCCGATGTTGTACCAATCTTGAAACATTGGATATAGTGGCTCCCTCTGTATCCGCGTGCGTATCGCAAGTCGTACGAAATTTGCCACTAAGTAAAACATTGAAAAATCTTCGCTTGATTGATAGGAAAGTTGATTATGTTAACTTTTTCCAATCTCTAAGTCAGTGCAAAACCGTAGAAAATATTCATGTGTTAGACCGCTCTTCGGAGAATACTAATCTAGCGGATCCTAGCAACCTGTTTAAAAATTGCGTTAATCTATACAGTGTGTGCATTAAAGCTTGCATGTCAAATGAAACCAAAAGAAAAATGACACGAATATTTAATAATGCAAAATGTTCATTACGAAAATATCAATTACATATAAAATTGTGCCAAACTTACCTAACTCACGATAGTGATGTTAATTATGAACCGTATATTGATGTATTCAATGTATATCCAATAAAACCTGGACTAAATTTGTAATGATGTTTTTTTTTTAAAGGACAATTTTTACCCAGATCCTAAGCGGTGCCTCCCTGGAGTAGTTTTCTCCTAATATATGCCTGTCTATAATTTAGACTGGCTCGATGGCGCATTCGGTAGTGGTGCTGCCCCATGCGCCAAGAGTTGTGGGTTCGATCCCCACCCAGTACAAACATTCGTGTGATGAATACTTGTGTTTGTTCTGTGTCTGGATGTTAATATCCAATATTAAAGTATATAGATATTTGTAACTGTTGATTCTGATATCCGTAACACAAGTGCTTAAGCTTCCTCGGAGTCAGATCAATGAATGTGATGGCGTCGGATATTTATTTATCTATAGATATATATTTTATCTCAAAGCATTTTCTCAGGTCGTGGGTTGCTTCCGTGACGCGGGGTCCCTAGGCGGTGGCCTACTATGCCTAATGGATTATTCTGCCTTTATATTATCCAAGACATACATAACCCTAAGAGGATAAGTGCTATTAAAATACAAGGAAGTCGGTAGTTCAGTATGTTAAAAGCGGCTGTTCGCGCCTGCGCCTTTTCCCCCTTAGTCGGCAAAATATGTACCTACTACTGGACCGGATAGGCTTATAGTAAAATTATAATTAAAGATCTCAAATTGTTTCATGATTTATTATTGGATAGTTCACTTTTCTTGTTCGTGAACTTTGTGAGGGAGAGGCAAAGGATCCCAAGAGCTGCGCTGCCTCCACAAGCGTACGTGAGAACTCCTCTATAATATTGCGGGCAATCCGTCGCATCGTCACATTTGCTGAAAATATTATACAAGGATTTAAGAAGTTCATTACTACACAAGGTATATTAGGCTTAATCGATGACTTAGACATGTAAGTATATACGTAGATTCTTGATTGTAAATAGTTATTAATTAACATAATAGGGACTTAAATAGCGAGTTCTTTGATAATAACGTTGGACCAAGGAAGTAAGGACCAAGGTACTTACTACTCAATGAACTTTAATGTTTAGGTAGTGAAGTAGGTGTGTCTGTATACCTACTTATTTATTTGTTATTAAATTAAGATTTACGTACTAGTTTTCTATGGCGACAACCGCGATGCCGGTGACTAGTTTATCGGCGAAGGTCACGATAGAATAGATGGCTGCTCCTTGGTGAGAGTGAGGGCCGATCATGTCCGCAGTCACGCAAAGGCTCGACACTAAAGTTATGGAACTGCCGGCACCTGCGATGAATAATTGTTTTAATCTAGGAATGATATCAGAAGAATTCGTGATGGATTTTTCAATTTATTTTTATTTATCACGCGCGTCATCCTCGATGGGGTAGCAGAGTCATGTACAGCGAGCTCGTTTAACCAAATTCATCCAAAAATAAAATGGGATTAGATAACAATAGAACATTATAAAAAAAATTGTGACAAGTGGCTAGCTCGTCGCCTACACACACAGACCCAAAACCTAATGTAACATTAGTCGCGATCTACAACATGCTGCTTTTTTACGTTTCATTGCTATAGTGTATTTTTAACCGTCTTCAAAAAAAGGTTCACAATTCGTCTGTACATATGTGTATTATTATTTTTTTTTATGTATGTTCACCTATATTTCCGTCGATTAAGTATAGACGGATTTCAAATTTTTTTTTATAGAGTTCACTTCTGAGGTGGTCCCATGATAAGGTAGCTAGAATCTGATGATAGCATCCCAGAGAAATCGATGGGAACCTTCGAAAATCGTAGGGGCGACTAGTGCATTTGTAATTTTTTTCATTAAGTATTTTAAAGTACCACAATTTAATGGAGTCGATCTGATCATGGAGCTAAAAGACAGCCGAGGGAACTCCTCAACAATTTACAGCAGTTACCTTGTGTTTGGGTTTTATTAATTTGTATTGAAGAGGACTTTACACCTAGATGGCGACTGTCATTAGGGGTCTGATAATGAAGACGAAGAACAGTTAAGGGAACTTCTTAACGGTTTACAGTAGCTACTTAGTGTTTGGACTTAATTCATTTATATTGATGAGAACTTTGCACCCGTATAGGTCATAAGTGCCATTACAAGTCTGATAATGGAGACCATAGAGACCATATTACTTTGGCCTCAGTCAATTTATTTTTTACTTTTATTAGGTTCGTTTTTGAAGTCGTTTTTTTTTTGTTAAAAAATATTTTTATTAAAGGAATGGTAAAGTAAGGCTGTATGTGGCTATTAAAAATATATTTTTTCAAGTCAAGTTGCATGAATTGAGAATATAAAGATATGTATTGATGGTAATGTGTTCAAACGTACCTATTAATGTAGCGACTAAATATATTTGTACGATGCTTGCAGACGGGTCAATCGCGAAGGCTATCCACAGACAGCTGATGAAACTCAACGTGCTTCCGACTAAATACGCTATCTGAGGAAATGAGAAAAATACAATACATCTCATATGAATTCTAATCACTTGCATCCGTGTAACAATTAGTCTGTTAGTCTGTTGAAATACAGTCCGCACCCTCATTCTACTCTGTAGCGTTAAATTGGGATTGTTTGGGTGGTGGTAAGCCAAAATCAATATGGGGTGTTCCGTTTTGTAGGCACAGATATACCTATGATATCGTACGTTGGTACCTAATATTTGAATGTGTGATGGTAGACAAGTTCAAAATAAATTATTAATATTTATAAGTATACAAAAGTCATTGTATTAGCAGAGTTTCCGATTACTTTAGACTTAACAAGGCATACTTAACATCTAATGAAATATAAGTATGTTCACAGAGTCGGTGATTTAGAGATGTTTCGCCTAGTAAAGATTAGTCTTTGTTTTATTGTACTGACGTAAGAAATGTATCTGTAAGATAAAATGCTAGTCTTATAAATTACTTGTTAACTGAACTAACTTCAGTTATATCACGGAAGTTGCACGAATCCATGTTTGAGTGTGGGTACCTACATTCAAGGCGATCAATGCAGGAACGCTAAAATTAAACTGAGCCTTGACACAATAAAATATGCGTCGGTGAACAGAACAAACTGTTTTATCAATGCCATGTTGTAATCATTAAAATCGTGTACCATATTAACCATATGTAGTACGAGAACTTTAATTTGCGTGCTACTATTCCTCATCTAGATTCGGATTTAGGGTTGTAATTCCTGCATTACGACTAATTTTAGTTTGAATATTGTTGTTTTACTGTTGTCTTTTCTATAGTGTGTCCTGAAAGAGACAGGAGCATTGACGTCAGTCTAGCTCTGTCGTCAATATTGCGTTTTCATAACAGGTACTCGATCTTTGTCCCGTTAATATATAAGTGATGTTATGTACTTACCTATGATATTTACCTCGGACTTCAGATAGGTACATGAGTAGATTCTTGCAATGGTCCAATGTGTGTGGATTTTTGTATGTTTGTGTGTTTCATCACATTACCGCTTTTTGTGGTTTAAGTGAAGTTGTAAGTATTGACTGACCGTACCCATATATGACGTATGTTCCCTTTGTAGGCGTTATAAAATTAGTTACCGTTTAAAAGTAGGACAAGAAGGGGTAGATACTCTAAATAACGTGAAGAAACTTATTGTTAATTCATAGTAGGCGTCAATAAGACCAGGTGAAGTTTGTGCCTTAGAATCCTGAACATGTTAAGTTAAAATAATTATCTATAACTATCTTAGGATGAAATGTGGGTACCTGATTTCCGACAGCGTTAATCTTGTTCTTAAGAAGCAACGAGAAAAAGAATGAAGATATGTAGAGGACCAGTGGGACACTCGCTATCAATTCAGATCCTGCGCTAGGGTTGAAAGACAGGCGTTCTTCTAGAAAAAGCGGCACGTAGACGAGACTGAGCGCCCAGTAGAGTCTTGAGAACACGTATCTGGGAAAGTATATACAAAACTAAGATTAGGTTACAAAAGGATCCGTTACACAAAGAACATCGAATGGTATTTCAACATTATTTATGTGGGTACATCAACATACATTAAACGTCTCTACCATCTGCTGGCCTATTGAGGACTTCTGTGATACTAGCTGACCCTGCGCACTTCGTAACCCGTTCTCGGATTTTCAATACCCTTTATTTTTAATTTACCGCGCAAACATTTTTATTTTTTCTTTCATAAGAACCTTCACTTGACAATAATAAACACAAATAAAAAAGAATTAGCGAGATCGGTCAAGCTGTTCTCAAGTTATAGCTTTGAGGTGTACCACCCTTATCACTTAGGCCTTAGGGGTATGAAAAATAGATAACAACCTATTCTCAGACCTAAGTGTACGTACATATAAAATTTCATCAAAATCGGTTAAGCCGTTTTGGCAAATAACACTGACACGAAATTTTTATATATATAAAGATGTACGTACATAGTAGGCTCGTACTTTATTATGCGACACGGCGATGTATTTGGGATGCGGGCAAAGAAAGACAAAAGCAATTTAAATTTGGCCGTATTTTTTACCTGATGGTAAATAATGGTTCAACGGCTACGATAGCCAGAAAATACTTAAAACTTCAAACATATCGTTTGAAGTTTGAAGTATTTTCTGGCTTCGATGATCGATATGCTTTAAATTGGTTCGAATTAGAGCATATATCAATTAGAACATGTGATATTTTATTAATTTTGAATATGCCTTACAATAAACTAGTCTGGTAGAGCAGTGGCATTAGCAGGAAGTGCTTTATCTTCGACTTGACAGCTTTGATAGCAGGCTCGGCACTTTCCACCTCGTTTACAAGAGCTGAGGTTCCGTTGCCGACTGAGAGACCATTCGCTTTGTACCCCTTACTAGATCTCAGTTTAAATAGGATATGGAAGAAGGCATACGAGGCGATTCCAATACCTGAGATTATTAGAGACACGTCCTGAAAATAAAAGACAAGTAGTAAGTAAACACTTATGTAACACATATCGCGGTATATAAATCTATACTTATAATAAATCTGTAGAGAGGTCAATTCTGTACATGAAATATATTTTCAAAATAACTATCAGGGGGTGATTAGTGATCGATACTGATGTCAAAAATGCAATCAGTAAAATTTTTGTCTGTCTGTCTGTCTGTATGTTCCTTATAGAAACAAAAACTACTCGACGGATTTTAACGAAACTTGGTACAATTATTCTTCATACTCCTGGGCAGGTTATAGTATACTTTTTATCACGCTACAATCAATAGGAGCAGAGTAGTGAAAGGAAATGTTGGGAAAACGGGAGAAGTTACTCCATTTTTTCAGCTTCCGTCGTGTGTGCAGCCTTAATGGTTAAAGTTACATAGAAATCATGTATGACGGAAATAGTCTTTATAATATTAACCATAAACGCGGGTGACACCGCTGGCAAAGCTAGTAAATAATAAATATCGGATTGTAATGAAGGTTAATTATAGATTTCTTGGGGCATTGTCTTATGAGACGTGACCTGCGGTAATGTCTATTTATGTACCTACTTGTTAATTCATATATATTAAAGGTACGATAATTAAAAATTTTCTGTCTATTTTTGTATTACGTTAGTGATATTTTTAACAAAAACGTCACAAGTATTAAAATTCTGGGGAAACGATTGACGTCACCACATATCTACACATGTTAGGCAATGAGTGAAATGTGTTATTAGATCACATGTTATTTTGTAAAAGTCTTTAATTGATATTGTATAGACAGGCACCATTTTACTAATGCAGCTAACTGCATGGTGTACCATTAAGCCAAGCCTTGGTGGTGTACCAAATGGTGTACCAAGACTTAGGACTTGGCCCATTGGTACAAAACATTGCGTACGCTGATCTGAATATCTATAAAGTAACTAGCTTATACACTTGTGTTAAGGAAATCAGAATCAACGAAGGTACCATAAACATTGATTTTGGGGACAAATTTATCTATTTTTATCAACAATTATTTGTCCCAGCGCGGCTACCGAAGTCGCGCCCTTACGTTTGATGTCTGAATCATTGCTCCATTGGGATTGCAATCCATCGTCATTTGCTGAATACGGCAAGGCGAAAATTGTGATGGTCCCAGCTGGATAACTTGATGCAGCATTCTAGTAGTGATTGAAATCCAGCGGCAATAAACATGTCACTGGATAATATAATAGCTAAAATTGTGCTGAGACTTGCTAGATTGCTGGATCCAGCATGCAACCCATAAAAAAAAAATGAATAATAAATAAATTCTCCAGACTAACTCTAATTGCGTCGTAAATGTCCGATCGATTAATAAATATATTTTTTTATGTAGCGCAGATGGTCTGGTCTAGTTTCAGGACTTTCCTAGTGTGAGACCTACAGCTTTTAATCTCCTGTATTGTTATCCTGTATTATATCTCCTAATTTTAAGATACGTACCGTATGTTTAAGTTAAGTTAAGAAATTATAGGTATAGTAAATGACGTAGGTAATAGGTAGGTAGTAAATGACAGTTTAATAAAGTATTTGTATTATTTGTAGTCCATAAGCAGTAAATAAAAAAATCTATGTAGGTATATACGCGTACGCCTATATAGGTACTTACAATAATAATATGTATAGGTGATCTTTTTTTTTGCGATTTACCAAAATAATAACCCTAATTAAGGTATAACCACAAAATTATATTTACATACCCTAAATTTGTAATCATCTTGTGGCCCAATAAATGTGCTGTAGTTGGATGCCCTCAAAACAGCCCACGTAATGAGATAAACCATTAAACTAGATATTACGGAGGCCATGTATCTGTAAGAAAATCAGGTTGATATAAGTATGAGTTACTAATAAATTGTTGTCACCATACACACCTAATGATGAAACTTGATTTTATTTGCTTTGAGAAAAATAACAATTTAGTCAGCTGATTATGTTAAATTGTTACGTCACTGCTATTATCGTACAAAATCAATAGGAGGAGTGTGTCGCAAGCATCATTAAGTATACAGTTTATAAAAGATAAATAAATTCCCCAGACTGACACACTAATTTCCTAGTTCCAAACCAAACTCATAAAGCTTGTGCTATGGATTTTGGATGAACGGATGTTTATCCGTTGTGTTGTATTTACACATTTATATACATTTATAAACATCCATAACTCGACTACTATCTAAATGACTATGTTCATCACACGAAACATTTACCCCTAGCGGGATTCGAACCCGCGACCCCTGGTCACGTGCCCAGTCTCTGACCACCATAATGGATAAGTCATTATATTGGTGATGTGAGATTTTCTGCCCTTATTGAAGTCGCTCTTACCTTATAGAAGTCAATTCAGATCTCATTTGTAGATTATCCGTTATAGCCGGAATCAAGGCAAGATGAGTGATCTGAACAATGGCCCAGCCTATCTGGAAGAACACTATGAGAATCGCGTAGTAGAATGGCATCCACCATGATAAGTAGCTGGCATCCTCATTTATCCAACAACCCCAGCATCTAATAAACAGCAGTGGAAATGTGCACGTCACCAAGATGGAACCTGAAAATTTGGAAGCGGCAAGATAAATATATGCTTCAATACATAAACTGCATACCAATTTTTATATTTATAGTAACTGAGCATACATAACATCACGCCCATAATCCCCGAAGGGGAAGGCAGAGTCAAAGGGGCAGCATGCCCCTTCAACCACATTCAGCCAAAAATAAAGCCGGGCTGGGTTAGATAGAAAATTGTGAAAAAGCAGTGACAAGCGGCTTACTTGTCGCCTACACAATCACACTCCCAAAACCCGATATACTATTAGTCGCCTTTTACGACATGCTCGGCAAAAACCACAATTGGCATATTCTTTTTAAGTCCCAGACCAACATGGGACAGTGGGCTGGGTTGGATGGAAAGCTGTGAAAAAGGAGTGACAAGTAGCTAGCTCGTCGCCTACTCAGTCACATACCCAAAAGCCCGTAAACCATTAGTCGCCTTACGACATGCTAGGCAAGAACCACAGTTGGCACATTCTTTTTTTTTTGTCCCAGATCAACATGGGACAAGTCCCAGATCAGCATGGAACTAACAAAACTTCAAAACACCGATCTACTGTTAATTTATAGGTAGCTGGTTACTTTAGATATGTGAATCGAGTGAGTTTTTATTGATTCTCATTTATATGATAATTAAGCCTATTGGCGGCTGCGATACGATCTTTTGCTTGTTTATCTTAAATTTAGTCTACATATAAAATGGCCTATTTATTTGTTTGCCCAATACCTATTACTTCATTAAACCTTTGCTTAGTACCAGGGGAAAGCTTAAGAACCAGAAAAGAAACTGAAAGGTATCCTACACAAACTCATAGGCATTGCTACAAAAAGTCATGTAATGCGAATAGTTAATATTCTTTTCAGGTGATAAAATTTTCGTAAAATACATAGGTATTTTACCTAGAATTATTGTTACATCTCAATAAATATTAATTAGTTAGCGACATGAGGAAGTTATATCTATTACCTTACCTAGGTAGGTAAAACTGAAAGTTTTAGTTTTAGTCAGTAGTAGTTAACGACAATCGTTCTAGTTAACACTTATTTTCAATCTCTTCCAGCCAATAAAGCTTTTACTTTGCCATTTTGAACTGAAAGGAACGAAACGGTCAAAATTCTGTGAGTACGAGTAATAGAACGAAGACAAAAAGTTATATAGGTTTGATATTAAGTCAAAACTAAAATATATAAATCAAAATAAAATACATATAAGTATGTATAGTTCCTCACCTACAAAATGCCAAGAAGTCTTTGAGCCATATCTGTCCGCTAGTACCCCCACCACTGGAGTTGCCATGGCATCTACGACTTGACCTGGAATCAGAGAATATTACATACATAATCATCACTCCTGCAAGTAGGTACTCCCGTAGTGGTAGGCAGAGTCCAAGGAGCAATGAGCGCTTTAAATATCTTTTACCCAAAAAACAACTTGGGTAAATGGAAATTGTGAACAACCTACAGTAGTGATTATGTACCTACATACCACAAACCCATTACACCATTAGTCGCCTTTTACGACATGTTAGGCAAGATACACAGTTGGTACATTATTTTTTCTAGTTCTGAACCAACATTGAAATAAACCTTATTAATTAATGATCTTTTGAAAGCTCTCTAAATTTCCTAACCGGGAATCGCATCCAGATTTCATTGGTTATAAAGACCATCGTTAGAATTGTCTTAGAAAAGCGTTGATGCGAAGATGAAAAATTGTTAAAAAGTAGCAAGTGTATAGTTCCCAGCCTAAATAATCACAAACCTATCACTCAATAAACTATTTTTTTTTGTCTTTTACGACATGCTAACCAAGGAGGTTCGAAGGTACATTCTTTTAAAGTCCCAGATCACCATGGGTAATCATAATTAATAATTAATCGCATGCATTAAGACGACGTTTTTTTGCCTATTAAAGGTCCTTCGTTCGTAGTATAAGTAAGCCCTCTGATAAGGGAACATAGATCATTACGAGTATGATAACATAGCATGAAGATATTATTAATCACCATATACGACGAAGGAATTTTATTTTTTTAGTTGGTGGAAATATGATGTTATGTTGCCACCATAGAATCACTTCGTTGGTTTATTTATTGATCTTGAAACTGATTAAAATCGTGATTTTTTGTCAAGGTCGCGATCCCATAAATGCTGATGATCTCAGCGAGTAAATCTTCTAAAAAATTTTGAACTCTTGTTTATAAAAAACAATATACTCGTAGTTTTATTGGTTTATAGTAATTTAATTAGCATTAGGAGATGAGGTTTTTTTATAGAATCAGCGTTTTCAAAATTAAGGTATCTAATTAATTTTATACAGTTTGACAAACATAAGAAGTGTAGCTACCTAGGCAATTCAATTGTTTCATATTAAATGGAAAGATAAAACAATTATCGATTAAGTTAACAAGGTAAATATTTATTACAATGAGTTCAATTTTATTGCACAGATAAGAAGTGAGTAAGTAGTCGCCTGCGACAGGAAATGTTTTATTGTGCGTGTTAGATATTTTTTGTTCATGTAGTTTGATTTTAAATGAATAAAGATCTATTTTCGAAAAAAAACTGACGGCCAGGATCTACGTACTTAGTGTCATAGTCTCATTTGCTGTATTCGTCGTAACTGTTTTTGAATGGTTCATATTCATATTCGTGTCATTTAAAATTACAGGGTATAGTGTATTTTCATTTCACAAAGCAAACCGACAGTAACAATGATTTGGGAATTCTTGCATTAATCGTGTCTACCGACAGTCGTCTGGAACTTAGACCTGCAGGTCAGAGGAAAAGCCTCATTAAATGTATCCGACCCGCAGGTCAAAGTTCCATATGTTCAAGTTTCGACCTGCTTTTTGTTTTACCGCGGAGTCACATAGCCGGGGCGGTTTATAGAATTGGATTCGTACCGGCACCCCAAACACGTGAAACGATGTGCTTATCTTGCTATAGGTACATTAGCAGGTATGTATGGATGGTATGTATCGTTTATATAAAAAAAATAAAAGATCCAGAACCGCCCCTTCTATTGAGATCGGTTCAAAGGTGATATAGATAGGTTCATTAAATACTGGGGATTGCCAACTACTATTACTACTTACCCAAAAGCAACATAGCGCCAGCCACAGATGCCCTCATGTCGAGCACGGCTTGGAAAAACAGCATCATGTAGGAGAACCACATGGCGGCACAGAGGTCGTTGTACACGTGGCCCAGGCCGTACACCACCTTCTGGCTGAGGACCCATCGTCGTCGCTTGCATGGCTCACTGAAACAAAACATACACATTTCATACCACTAGGTCGAAGTATAATATAGTATAAGTACCGTGACGAAATCTGCACATTCATTCAACTATGGATGCTTAAGCACGCATCTGCTTCATAAGAGTTCCATTTTAGTCTTGGACTAAAAAACTGTGTTCCTTGTTCCTTCTGCCAACTGTGTTTCTTGATTAGCAAGTCGTAAAAGGCGACTAATGGTATATCGGTTTTTAGGTATGTGATCGTGTAGGCGAAGAGCCACTTGTCACTACTTTTCACAATTTTCCATCAAATTTTTTGTTCGATCGTGGTTAAGGGGGCTAGCTGCCCCTTTGAATCTGCCTACTCCTTTGGCGA
The DNA here is from genome assembly GCA_951394215.1 of Glyphodes perspectalis. NCBI lineage: Eukaryota > Metazoa > Arthropoda > Insecta > Lepidoptera > Crambidae > Glyphodes > Glyphodes perspectalis. The sequence continues at coordinate 10,878,609 of OX596200.1, read as the reverse complement.
TTACAGGCGTGATGTTATATTTGTATGTATGTAAGAGTAACAAAGATCAGAATGGCAATCGCTTCAGTGTAAGAAATAGACTTGCCAAATCTGAAATTAGGGTCCAAGCAGACTTTGAACAGGAATGTTATAACTGGGAGGAGATGTTTTTTTAGATTATGTGCTTTTAACATACTAAACGGGGTCTTCTTTACTAAGTCGAGAACTAATTAATTAGCGTTCTGTGTGAGTCCCTTGAGGCACGCCACGAATCGAACAAGCCGGTTTTATTTTTTACTCCTCTGTAAAGAAACTACTTACTACTTTAGTACTACGAGGCCTTTAGTTTTTTTTCCATATGATTTTGGAGCAGGTTCCGGTTGACAAAATAGCAATCATTTGTAAAGGAGTTCTGCTAAATCCGACTTGATAATAAGATAGTGACAAAAAACATTTTATGGGAAACATGAGAATCATACCTATTTTTTTGGTTTTTTCGTAAAGTATTGTTAAATAGTCCACGGTTGTTTGGGAATTAAAAAGAAAGTATAATATCTACAAACTGAAAAGTGGCTTTTGTCATATTGGGTTTGACTAAGTATGTCACAATATTTCTTCTAACCCAACTCAATTTAATTTTTGGCTTAAATTTTTTGTTTCCTATCTTTATTCTTTTTTAAATCTGACTATACTACGTACTTCGCATTAAGTAAAGGTTTTTTATTTTAGGTTTATATTATATTAGCATGACACGTTTGCCATTATAAATGGATTCGATTTGCCGTACGTGTAACTTAACACATTTATTTTGCAATATAATCTGAAAATATTATCAAAAATTCATCATTTTTATCATATTGTGTATAATGCTCCAAAACAATTAATTTTACTACACGCCATATGAAATCTTCAACATCTAACTATTTCATCAGTCACGTTTTTCTAAATGTGAATACATTGTAATTCAATTAAAAACAGCAATTTTCCTGTGATAAAATATCCACTATGTACGGCAATCCTGAAAAATTTGGTAAATTGTTTGAGGATTACCTGTCCCACAAGTATGTAAAGAGACCCGACATTTATTTCAAAATTATGTTACGTAATTTTTTTCACTGCACAATATTGAAACATTTCACAAACTGTACTCGTGTTACACTGTACTCACTCTCTCTCTTTATGCAGTAAAGATTAGAATTTCAACGAATTACATTCGTAATATACCTACTCACATAGTTCTGTGAAGCATAAAGTAATTAATAATTGCTGAATAATAAGACCATATAGCTTATGTATCAACAATTTTTTTTATATGCATTGTAGCTTACTTATGATTTATAAAAGCAGTAACATAAACACGAGCTTCTTATAAGCGGTGTGAAGGGCTAAAAGTTGAAAAATAGACACACTTATCTGAAATATCGTTGTCTGTTTCTGATATTATCATTTCGGATTTAGATCTTAGATCGGCTGCAGATACACAGGCTTTGTGCGAACACTCTCATGAACTAATCGGATAAATGGAAAGACTCAGGAACTTGTAGTTCTGTCCATCAACCTCCTTGATACAGTCTTAATTCAGCAATTGTCACAAGAGTACCATAATGCCTTGTAAGGATACGCTAATACGCGCTGATTACCTTTGAGGAGTCCCCACATCCGTTGGTGCATCCTTCTCCACTAAATTGGTTTGCACTTCTGTTGCACCATATTTGACGCTCATATTTTAAAATTCATTAGATTGGTCTTAACACATTCAACTGCAAGGACTTAGAATATAACAAATAACATCACAGAATGGAGTTTGTATCACACTACATTATACATGAATTTAATATCCTGAACCAAAGGCCGTGCTGGGCGCGTGTGGAATGAGAGCGAGTCAAAAGACATATGGGCATCGGATTAGGCTTACGCCGTTGTCAGTCATCGGGAAAAGGATACTTTGATATAAGTAAGTAGATACTATCTGTAGCGGGCAATTTATTGGTTGAATGCGTTGCCTTATTGGCAGACTCGCATTGTGGATGAGGTTACAATAAGTCCGTACTTTGACCTTAATATATCCCACTTGTATTCTAATCGGAAGAGTTAATGGTGTACAAACAATATTCACATGTTTTTGAATAAGAATAAATTATTACGTCGTAAATATGTATGTAATATGAAGTTATATGTATGTAAGATAGTTCAGAACGAAACTTTGATAAACTTAAAATAAAACTCGCTTATTGTACTGTTAGGGAACATGTGTCTCTCTATGTATATTGCAATATAAATACTTATATGCCTGCAGAAGTAAAGTATTACATTGAGAATGTGTTTTAAAATAAATAATGTAGGTTTTTTATATCTTTTGTACACAATTGAGATAAAGTTTAGGGAAAATAACATGTCCCGAGTAAAGACCGTAAGTTATATGAAAAAATAACTTAACGTACATTTTCTAAGAGTTTTACACTAGCTGTGCCCGCGGTTTCACCCGCGTTAATGGCTAATGTTATATAGCCTATAGCCTTCCTCGATAAATAGGCTATATAATACGGAAATAATTTCTCAAATCCGCCCAGTAGTTCCTGAGATTAGCGCGCTCAAGCAAACAAACTTTATAATATTAGTATAGTTACCTAGTGTGATTTTTGATAAACAATAGTCTCTTCCTAATAAACAAGAAAAGCTGCTTATTTAGCTAATCTATGAATGATAATGTGTATTTAAGAGATCTAATAAGATACATACGAATGCCATAAATAAAAATAATTTACTCATGATAATGGAAATAAAGTCACATGATGTCAATAAATTAATATGATCACCAATTTGTCAAGAGGACTGACAAAATTTAAAACTAGTTCCTATAGATTTATGGTAATATTATTTAGGTAGGCCCACAACGCAAGAGTGTTGTTCCTTTAATTTAATTGTACCTATATATTTTATAATTGAGCCTATGTTTAAATTAGTTACTTATTAATTAAATACTGCGAGTATCATTAAGTTTTCAACATGAACGTTTTTTTTTCGCGCGGCTTTTTAAACCAGTTTATGTTTTCCTAGGTGTTTTTACCTTACGCATAGGTTCCCAACCTTTTTTGAATTACCGCCCCAAAAAACATCCAACCTTTAAGAATAAGTACATATGTATATCAATTTTATATGTCTGTATATATAACGAACTAACTAACTGAACTTCACGCCACTTTCCTAGTCGGATAGGCAGAGACAACCGAACGCCATATATATCTGTATATTATTATCTATATATCTATCTATTAATAATTACAAATTAAATTGTGGCTAAGGAATAAACATCTTAGACAGCTATACGATGTTTTTTCTTAAAAATAGAAGCAAGTATTTTATATTGTAAATAATAACTCCCCCATTTGTCTTTGGGCTCGCTTCCACCTCCTCGAAAATCTTCAGCGACCACTAGGGGGCGGTACCGCCACCGTTGGGAACCTATAATGTGTTGATAAATTATGTTGTTTCTCATGCGTGGGATTCTGATTCGAATATGTACGCTTATTCATTAGTTTCCAAAACCTGATGGTTCATATTCATCTAGTTCCATGGAGACAGGTTCTATATATATATGTATAGTTATATATAAAGTCTCTGTTAACATTAGGCTTACTAATGTAGGGCCACCTGATACTAGATCTAGGATCATGGCACTAGACACCGGGAGGAAAGAAGATAATCTATTAAATAATTGGCCTAAAAGAGAAGTATTTCTTGTATGGTCTCATGTTGATCCGGGACCTAAAAATACTGTAGGTATCTAACAAAGTCGAAGTCAAAATACTCTTTATTTATATAGGTTTGAAATAAAAACTTATATATTGCCAGTTCAACAAGAAAATCAACTATTAATATGAATCTACCACCGGTTCGGAATGTTGGCTCTACCGAAAAGAAACCGGCAAGGTCGGTAGTTACTCTTTTCAACAACATCTTTTACAAAGGCGTATAGATCATATTTGCCTTTAAAACCATGTCATGAAGTCGGCTTGTTAGACACCAAAATTTAAAATAGAGATGTCTAAATTAAAGCACAAATTAAACAGACCATGGCCGACACTGGCCTGGGGACTGACCCCAAGGTGGCACCTATTCCCAAGTATGACGTATGTGTCAGCCATTGCTTCATTTAACCATATTTTAGGGAATGTAACAACTCGCCACATAACGCCACCACCTCAGCGACGTTAAAGTTAGCATGACTACCTACTGTGTTCTTTGCGCAGCATGTCGTAAAAAGGGACATACGACTAGCCATTTTCATTATTTCTTAAAAAAAAATCACCAAGCCAAAAATACAAGTTAATTTTGTTTTGGACAAATAAAAAGCAGTCAAAGGACTTATTGGACTTTGCTTAACCTGTTGGTTATTGCAGATTATAATATGATATGATTTTCATATGGTGGAACGGTGAGTGTGGATATTCTAAACGGTATTCGTTGCGAACGGTCGATGGCCTGTCATACGAGGAGGCGATTTAACTTGACAATGGCTTCCGTGGGTGTCAGGTTTCAGCGCTGTACCGCAGTTCACGCGTGGCTGCCTGCGATGTTGGTTGGTGACCCGATTGACGGTCTGTCAGTAATTTAAGCTAACGATAATGATATTTTTAACAATAACATAAGATGTTGGGACTTAAAAATAATTTACCAACTGTGTTCCATGCCTAGCATGCCGTAAAAAGTGTTGGCAACGTGCTAGCCGCTTGTCATGCTTTTTCACAATTTTCCATCTAACCCAGTTTTATTTTTTGGTGGATTTGGTTAAAGGGGGCCTGCTGACCCCTTGACTCTGCCTACCCCATCAGGGATTACGGGCGTGACGTTATATGTACATAAGACTATATATATATTTCAATGATGTACCTATTCAATAAATTGACTGGCTCGATGGCTCATTCGGTAGTGACCCTGCCTCATGCGCCAAGAGTTGTGGGTTCGATCCCCACCCAGGACAAACATTCGTATGATAAACACTTGTGTTTGTTCTATGTCTGGGTGTTAATATTGAATATTTAAGTATAGAATTTTGTAATTAGTTTTATATATAATACCACTGTTGATTCTGATATCCGTAACACAAGTATGTGATGTAGTCTGATATTCATAGTTTGATATTATTCTGTCTGAGTCCCAGACCCACATAGTTGCGTGTAATTGGGAAAAAAAAGGAACAAAGAAAACGTTTTTTATTTTACTGAGACCTTAGAGCATTTTGTAGACATCTTTCTAAAATATAAAAAAATTGGTATTATTTGACTAATGTGCTGTCAGCACATACTTACTTATTAAAAATTGCTAATATTAATTTATATTTTTTTACGAAATTTAAATGTAAAGAAATTATACTTATATGATTTAAACAATTGTCAATGGTAATCTAAAAGCGATAACACTGATGATTTTACATTAAATATAAATCATGTTTAAAATGCAAATTACCCATTAGACCATAAAGTTGTCATTGGCCTTGGCTAAACGTAAAATATGCATCATTTAATATTTAAATGTTGATAAGGCTAAAGATACATATTAAATTTATTTAATAACATAATACTGTTCTAGGCGCGGCGGCTCCTTTGGTAGGTATATTATTAAAATTGGGCTAGCGCCTATACCAGTACCAACCGGTACGAACTGGCTTTGTGGTATTTTAACAGATTGTGTTTTTTAACAGCTTTCTTTGAAATCCGATTAATGTATATCCCATACAATAATCTGTGTACCTAATAAAAATAAAATGTCTGTTCGTCAGTTGGATTGAGTTCCATATAATTTAATTAGAATTCATTCGTATTCACAAGTAGATAGGTATATAATCAAATCAAAACTTGTGTGGTTTATTTCTAGTTATTAGTTATTTTATTTGGGCGCAACACCAAAATCAAGATACATAAACATTTTGTGCAGATATTAATGGTTAATAGGTACTTAATGGTTCAACTATTATTAATAACTTGAATGCTACTTGCATCAAAAGATATTTCACGGCACTATCTTGCGGTCAACCGCCAAATGGGTCAACCTGGCGACATAAGCCGCTATTTAAGCCTCACACAGGGCTTAATGTAACACTAACATGTTGCGAAAGCTTTCTGAAAAAACATACATAAAATTACTTACCAAAAAATGGACGAGTCTATGATATGTAATTGTGCGAAACGATGTAGCTTAGTGGATGAAGATATATGTCTTATATGCAAGTGGTGTTGGTGACAATAGGCAAGGTGACTAAAAAAATCTGTTTAGTCCGTCAATTAGATTATAAAATTATAAAAATATTGAAGATGTATTTTTTTATTTATTTGTCAAACTAACATTGACGAAGATACAATCAATGCATTCCAGTTGCGCGTGACACTTTCGTACAATTTTTACTAAATAGTGACGTCGCAAGCCCCCACTCCAAACTCTCTCCCTCTCTCCCTCCCTCCCTTTTTTCTTATTTTATAAAGCGAAAAATATGTGTCTAGTATTACTCATTTTTAACCGACTTCAAAAAAAGGAGGAGGTTCTCAATTCGACTGAATGTTTTTTTTTTTTTTTTTTTTTTTTTGTATGTATGTTACTCGATATCTCTGAGAATTGTTAACCGATTTCCAAAATTTTTTTTTTAATCGAAAGGGTTTACTCCCGAGTTGGTCCCATTGCCACCAAGTCAGGATCTGATGAAGGGATCCCAGGAAAATCGAGGGCAACCCTCAAACTTTATAGGCACGTACAATGTGTTTTAGACATTTTCTAAGATTGTTTAAATATTTACGCATGGTACTTATCATCTTATGTTGGTGAGCTGATGATGGAAGGTACAAATCCTTAACGATTAGGAATTAGTTTATGATTCTTTAAATATTGATATCTTCGAGAATTGTACGATTTTTAGAGTTCTTTTTTTTATTCAAAAGGGTATATCTTGGAGTTGGTCCTATTGGTACCACATCTGGATCTGATGAAGGAATCTTAGGCAAATCGAGGGAAACCCTTTAGTATTATAGGCGCGTACAATCTATTTTAGTTATTTTCTAAAACAGTTCAAGTATTTACGTCTGGTATTCATAATCTCATGTTGCTGAGCTGATGATGGAAGGTGTAACTCCTTAACGATTAGGAGTTCGTGGATAATTCTTTCAATATTATAGGGCCATATTGAGTGTTATTCTCGAGATAGTCTCAATTTCACCAAGTCTTGGTCTAGTGATGGGATTCCATGAAAACGAGGGCCACTCTTAAATTTTAACGACATGTTAAGTGTTTTATTTATTTTTTCTAAAATGATTCCAGTATTTGCGTCTCGTACTCATCATGTTATGTTGCTTAGCTGCTGATGAAAGGTATAACTCTTTGAAGATTAGTAGTTTTAAGTAATTCTTTAAACATTAAAGGCTCGTTATACCTTTTCGTCTTTAGTCTCATAAGACCGGCACTGTCTCATTAAAGCAGCTCGTTTTGATTTGGTCTACCTACCTATTAATAAATTTCACTAAAAAGTAACAAATAAGTTAAATTTTAACAAAAATAAAAACCGACTTCAAAAAACCCCGCAAAAAATGTTTATAACAAAACACAAGTAAAAACTGCCTTAATAGCTATTTAAATGTCTAAACACTAAAAAGTATAAAATAAATTCTTTCGACTGCTTCGATGAAAGTATTAATCTTTAACACGTATTTAAATATTTACAATAATCAGTTAGATTTGGAGTCGGTGCCAGCCAAACTAAAAAAAAAGTAGACATTTAATAACAAATTACCTTACTAATAACAATATGAAACAAATTAGTTAAAATATGAGTATATTAACTTACTATTGATTTTGTATATTCAAAACCTATTTTACCACCCTTCACCAAGAAACAAATAATTGCAAATTCCGAAATGATGATATAATTACGCGGGCTGGCACCGACTCCAAAACTAACTGATTATTGTAAATATTTAAATACGTGTTAAAGATTAATGCTTTCATCGAAGCAGTCGAAAGAATTTATTTTATACTTTTTAGTGTTTAGACATTTAAATAGCTATTAAGGCAGTTTTTACTTGTGTTTTGTTATAAACATTTTTTGCGGGGTTTTTTGAAGTCGGTTTTTATTTTTGTTAAAATTTTTGTATAATCTAACTAACGTACTCAAAGTCAAAGTCAAAGTCAAAATATTCTTTATTTATATAGATTTCAAGGAAACACTTATACATCGTCAAATACAGGTAAAGCCACAGCTATAGGATTCTACCACCGGTTCGGAATGCTGTATCTACCGAGCAAACTGGCAAGAAACTCGGTAGTTACTCTTTTCAATACTAACTAGAATTATAGTTTTTGATGCAGGCATCATGCCTATTAGGTCAATCTTCATTTATACAAATAAATATAAACTGGAAGTGTATTTTAGTAATGTCATAATAATAGTTATATTTGGCTGGCCCGTTGGTTGGCGGGTTTAAATTCCGCTAGGGACAAATGTTTCGTGTGATGAACATGGACATTTGTACTCGAGTCATGGATGTTTATAGAACAAGCTTAGTTTGAGACTTGGGAATTAGTGTATCTGTCTGGAGAATTTATTATTTTTATTTATAACTAGCTGACTCGGCGCACTTCGTAACGCCCCGTTCTCGGATTTTCAATACACATTTTTTTTCCGTGCATCTTTTTAATTTTTTTCTTTCATAAGAACCTTTACCTGATAATAACAAACACAACTAAAAATAATTAGCGAAATTGGTTTTATCTGTTCTAGAGATTTGCGCTTAGCAAAACATTCAGCGATTCATTTTTATAATATAGATACTGAGAGCTTATGCGGTAGTTATAACAAGAAAAAAATATTCTGTTGCAGGCATTCTTCAAAACTACAGATCCGTTTTTGAGATAGGTTTCACTAGTATAAAGCTGATATTACATAAGGCAAAGTAACTTAGGATACTTTTATTTTGAAATATTTTATAATAGGAAAAGTGATTTTTTGTTTGTTAAATTTCGCTCAGACTAAGTCGCGGGTAACAGTTAATGTACTAAAATCTAAGTGCAGATTTATGTCACTAATTCAGCGATGAGGAAAACAGGCCGAAAAGCCTGCTCATTCAGATGACGTGTTAATAACTATGATATAATTTGCTCGGTTCCTCAGTCACATAAGTAAGCAGTTTGTTATTTATAAGACACGCTAAATTTGGAATCATATTTAAGCAAACCCTTACTTGGAACGGGATCTACGGTATTTTATGGCTCACTTGCCGCGGAACGAGGGATGATAAATTCGGACTCTTTCTGGCTAAATCCGCCGGGTCTTCCACCTATGCCGAATATGACAGGAGTGATAAAAGTATGGTTGTACAAATTCAACGCTTGTACAATTCTTTCTTTCGCCACGGCGGCTCGGCCTGCACCCAGGGCGCCCCAGCAAGGAGGGGGCCTGTCTACTGAAGACTAGGCATCTCCAGACAGTTGGACCCATGTAGTGTGAGTGTCGGAGTCACCCGCTTCAAAATCCGCCGACTTTAAAGAGCGCAAGGAGGCGGGAATTTGCTTCTTAAAATTAGGAAAAAAGCAGGACTTGCGTCACGTCATTTCCCTGGAGGAGTAGGCAGGGAGTACCGAGCGCTATACGGCACGGTGCCACAGACTTCACTCGCTTCTTTAACTTTTACAATTATTTTAATACAAGCCCTACGATTATGATGGCTCCTAACCATTTTCTGTTAACACATGACCAATCTGGCTGTGGTAGGTAAGTCGTGGCCGACTCCTGCAGGACAGGCAGGCAGGACGACATTTTGTCATCTGAACATTCGTAGAGTCGAGTATAGCGATAAAAATTTATTACATTTTGCCCTTGAGGTCCTTAGCATTATACCTAACTTGTTATTAGCTGGATCTCGAAAAATATCATACCAATTCCCTCCCGGAATTCGCCTATGAAATAAGTACGTAATTAACTATAAGTCTAGTTGATACAGTTTTTCCAAGTTTTGTGGTAAACAACCCGTACCTTCATGTACCTACCTAGTGGAATATCTGAGGATGTTTTGTATCACAAGGATCAGGTTTGTTAATTAAAGCATTCCTCTAGATTTAATCTATTATCATTACTATCGGCCTAACTATAAACCTGTATCCTTAATGGTTAGTTCATATAATATGTTTGCATAGATACATAATTGGTATCTTGGTAGTGTTAAAGTTTTATATTGGCGTTAAAATCTGTATATAAATGGATTTTTAATTTGAAAATTATACCGAAAATAGCCCTACACTATAAATAAAAGTATAACAGCTATAAAAACAAGTTTGGTTTTATGACTTTACTATAACAAAAACAAAAAATGCGTGACATATCAACATTAAATTTTGCAGGAAAAGATTGATGACAGAAAAGGTGATTCTTATTGGCTAGGGTCAATTATAGATCTTACATAGACTACTGTTTTTAAAATGTTGGTAACTTATATTGTTACGTGACAGATCAACAGACCTCCCTTTTTCACACGGGTTTGTAGGTTTTTTTGTGGAGTTGCTAGAGGAATAACTATCTATTGTTTAAAGATAGCCAGCTGATCAAATGAAGATCAAACTGGGTGGGAACCCAGCTTTGATCTAACTCTTGAAGATGTTCGGGAATCGGGCCCATGCAGTCTCAATGCTTATAAGGCCAAAGAATGTGAATTATTTACTTGATATTGTCACGCACAGTTTAAACGAGGTTTATAATAACTAAGTAATTCAATGTTTAGTTTTTTCCACATTCATCTTCCTAGCGTTATGTCCTTTAGCGTTATGTCATTGCTTAAACGGGGTCCGCTTAGACCATGATCCAGGATTTAGCGAGCCTGGTAATTACATTAAAACGACTGCCGATCTGACCTTCGTAACCTTAAGATAGGGGAACCAGTAAATTTTTGGATCATGGTTACAAATCCAAAGTGGTTAGAATTGGCAGGTTTCATCACGATGTTTTCCCTCACCGTCGAGCTAGTGGTATAAATATGTACATAGATTTGAAAAATCCAGACGTACGTGCCTGGGTTTGAACCCGCACTCCCCAGAGGCGCGTGTCCTTACCATAGTGCTACCACCACTCAAACTCCACATATAGGTAACTTAAGTATGTTAATAAAATTTGTTGCGCCAGCAGTTTAATCAAAATATATATTTTTTAAATTTTTAACACACTAAATAAAATAAATTCCATGTTGATGAAGCTGCGGGAAAGTCTGGTTGGTGATATATTTGAATACTATATCATTAAAAACATATAAAGATAATTATGATAAAATAGAGATTAGGCATTGAGATACTGTAATTATGCGGTTGCGCGTCCAATAAAACCAAAATAATTTAATGCAAGTCAGCGCCATCTCTACACAGGTCAGAAATGTATTACGTATAAAATATTCCTAAGATCGTAGACCTAAGATGTAGAGTCATAGAAATATGACTACTACTTTATGCAAGAACAAAGTTCGCCTACGTGATGCTAGATGGCGCACCATGTATGTATTTGACAAAAACGTGTTAGAGTCTGTGATAATATTATATTAAAGAACTAACTGTGCCCGCGGTTTTACCCGTGTTTATGTTAATGTTGTATAGCCTATAGCCTCTCTTGAAAAATGGGCTATATAATACTGAAAGAATTTTTCAAATCGGACCAGTAAGTAGTTCCTGAGATTAGCGCGTTCAACCAAACAAACAAATTCTTCAGCTTTATATATATAGCGAACTAATATGGGGCAGTGTGGAGTGTTGTGTGTATATGTATTATAAATATAAACCTTCCTCTTGAATCACTATACTATAGCTGAAAACTGCATTAAAATCCGTTGAATAGTATAAAAGATCTAAGCGAACTGATAGCGGAACCGACTTCATTTTATACTATGTAAAAAGGTATAAAAGTACCTATAGATTTTACCAAAAGTATTGTTGCCCTATTTGATGTACCTATATATATAATATATATGGAAATAATTAATATATATAAAAAACAGGTACCTCACCTATTGGATTCTTGCTTACCCATGTTTTCTTATGAATTTATTTTATTTATCAACTACACTTAGATAGGCACCTACCACTTATAAGTCGACAATCTTTCTAGATACATTTGAAATATCTATACTTATAATAAATCTGTAGAGAGGTCAATTCTGTACATGAAATATATTTTCAAAATAACTATCAAGGGGTGTTTAGTGATCGATACTGATGCCAAAAATGCAATCAGTAAAATTTTTCTCTGTCTGTCTGTCTGTCTGTCTGTATGTTCCTTATAGAAACAAAAACTACTCGACGGATTTTAACGAAACTTGGTACAATTATTCTTCATACTCCTGGGCAGGTTATAGTATACTTTTCATCACGCTACAACCAATAGGAGCAGAGTAGTGGAGGGAAATGTTGGGAAAACGGGAGAAGTTACTCCATTTTTTAAGCTTCCGTCGCGTGTGCAGCCTTAATGGTTAAAGTTACATAGAAATCATGTATGACGGAAATAGTCTTTATAATATTAACCATAAACGCGGGTGACACCGCTGGCACAGCTAGTAAATAATAAAACGTTACTAGTAGAAAATACCTCATCAATTAATAAGTGCAGAAGTTAAACAATATTTTGTTTGTACCTACATATTTAAAATACTTAACTGATAAATTCAGTTTAGTACTTATTTTAAATTAAGTAATTTATCATTTTCTGTAATATAAGGAACTAATACAAATGTTTAAAGAACATTGTTTTAAACTTGTGCTTAGAAATTACTCAGACTTCTAAACAAACGAACACAAAGAAGCAATTTAGTCTACTATTTATCAGACTTTATTTGTTTAAGTAGAGAGTTGGTAGTTCGTTGCCAAGGACCTTATATCTACAGGACCCAGTTCGGCCGGCGGCAAAATTTTGTTTAAAGAAACTATGTATTTTTTTAAATACATAATTCACCCAGCTACTATAAAGCTTTATATATTTGTAAGTAATAGGGAAAGGTCTATTTTTTTAATTGAAATACGAGGATCCAAGGAGCATTTTGGACTTGGTTTTGACGTATTTTTAACTAAACACCGTATAAGGAAGCCACATTTAGTCTTACTTAAAATTTACTTGGGTAAGATGGAAAATTGTGATAAAACAGTGACAAGTGTCTATCTCATCGCCTATATAATCACAAACCCAATGCCCAGTAGGTACACCATTAGTCGCCTTTTACGACATTACATGATAGGTAAGGAACACACTTGGTATATATTTTTGAGTTTCAGACCAACATGTTTATTGTTATTGTTACCCTTAATACATGATATTAACTAACTAACTAGCGGGGTAGGCAGAGAGAACCGAACGCCATATGGCACGATCCTGACACACCTCACTTTCTTAAGTTATTCCTTTAATAATAACGGTAATGATTATCTACTATTTATATTACGCTGAATGAATTATATTTTGCGGATCTTTAATACCCTAACAAAAAACATTTATTTTATTTATTTATTTATTTAATTAGAAAGGTACACCAACAGTATACATATCAACATTATTGTAAACAGTACATACTTATATATAAATGAGATTTTATATGTATACCAATAAGCGTACACAGCATTCGCAGAAATAGGTACAGCGTCTGTTATATTATAAATAAATAAAAAAACAAAATTAAAAAAAATGATTTAAATACATTCATAGCTTTAATCGCGCTTCTTTTGGATACATACAAATTCTTTGTAGGTTGCAGAAAGTTGCAAATGTATAAAATTGTTAGATTACTGTTACCTATAATTTCAAAACACATGCAGAAACTTCATAACATACGTATATAACTTCATACGTATTATATACGTAGTTATGCAAGTGAATGTATTTCTTATTACTCCTCTATGTAAATATATATTCACAGCTATTAGCCCTCCGTACAGTTTGGAAGGCTATTTAACTATGGTAGATTCTTGGCATTTGCTTTATTACATATTAAATTATTCACGATAATGACATTCGCTTATGAATAATAAAAAGGTGTTATGAACCAAATTAATATTAATTATCTACGTCGGACAAAATGACTCATAAAATTAAGAATAATTTTGCAGATTTTCAAATTGGTGCGAACTACTTAAATATTTTTACATAATAATAATTTTGAGTAGGTATCTTTACTGATATTTATTGAATATCATCTTTATCATGATAAATAATATCCATAAGTACAGTTCGTAACAAACAGCATTAATTAGATAGCTAATGGATTTTCTTAGCAGTCGTAAGTTCAACACTGACGGTAAGCTATTCAATCGTTGCATCACAAGTAATCACGTAACATGAAAACATCAAATAAAGTTTCCCTGCACGACCACGCCATCGTCGTATAAAGTAACGTTATTGAATCAACCGACCACGAGCGGAGCGAATTGTATGACCACTTCTATAGTCCTAAATGTATATTGCAAAACATAATAAATAATTCATACAATAGACCTAAATACATAATAGTGTCAAATGCTGTAATTTAGTACGTCCTCCTACGCTCGCGTATCCGCCGAAAGGAATTGTGATCGGCGTGCACGGCTGCGAGCAAGCCAAGATCTTGACACCGGGTACCGAAAATACTTAAAAGTACATTAATACTTAGCGGGTTAGGGTGTAAATGCTGTTAGCGTTTGTTGTAAAATGGTAAATTTACTAAGGCGACTACACACCAGTTTGAGTTAACAAGTTTGACTTTCAGTGTATTTAACGTCGATTATTATCATGAGTGGCTGATACATAAGTAGACCTTGTCACAGCTTTATACGCGCTATTAGGCACTAAAATAATCAAAGACCTTCTGTCTGCATTTAACTATTTAAACAATGAATGAGAACAACCAATAGGCTAGTTGACTAAAATATTTTTTTTAGTCCGCTAGTCAGATTATCAAAAAATATTGAGTTCGTATTTTTTGCTTTATCAAATGCTCGGAAAATAACAAAGATACAGCGCTTAAAAGATAAGTGATGTAAAAGTGATGTAAAAGCGCCCCACTCCAGGGGCGCTTTTACATCACTTGTTCCTTAAATTCTACAGAACAAGTGATGTCACGCGCACCTTTAACGCGCTGTATCTTCGTCATTTTTGGTTTGCTAAACAAAAGAAAAAATACATGAGCAATATTTTTTTGTAATCTATATAATGGACTAATAATTTTTTTTGAGTCAACTTGCCTATTGTACATTTAAATTACAAGTAAATTTACTTTGTAAGTAGAAACTTAGGTAGCTAAACTAAACTTACATTTAGATTAGAACTTGGCGTTCGTTCCAAGTATTTTTGCGAATTACAAAATTTACCAGGTGCTAAAGTACTTCGGCCTAAGTACAGTAGGTAGCGAAAGCTAGGTAGCTAGTAGGTATAGAAAGGCATGATAAAATGTTGTCTTTAGCACAAAGAGACACTTTTAGATTCGAGTGGGTTCAACTCCTATTATTGATTTAATTTTATATTTTATCCTACTATACTCTTCTATGTACACTATCTAGCTGCTCTGGATAAGTAGTACGAACTATTTGAAATATAAATATATCCAAATCATATGTGTCTTAGCAGGTTATCCATTAAAATATTTAATGATACCCATATTAACCTCGGATTACATACAACAATATATATGTTGCTGTAATAGCTCGAACTATGGTAAATTCTAAGATTTTCCAGTAAAACCTAAGATTTACCAACTCTTAACGGTAAAAGTCCGAACAGGTGTACAATACGAACTTTTACCACCATTTACTTAGTAAATCTTAGGATTCTTTACTTGGAAAATTTTACCTAACCAAACCTAACTAAGATTAGATTATATTATAGGTTAGGTTAGGTAAGGTATTTTTTTAATCAGGTTAATAAACCTAACCTAACTAACCCATAATATAACCTAACCTAGAAATGTTTATATTTACCAACTCATGTCGGTAAATCCTAAGATTTACTAGTAAAACTTAAGATTGACCAATATACGGGCTTTTACAGTAACATATACATGGCGAAGACCTTGGAGTAGGTAGTGTGTGAGATAAATTAATGTGTCGCCTCAAAGAATCCCAGACTAGTGTCTGGGATTCTTTGAGGCGTAGTAGAATGAACACTAACATCATTGGAGTAGTCTCCAATGATGTTAGTGTTCATTCAAACATACTTCCATGCATTCTAAAATAATATAAAGTTGATCCTTATTTGTAAAAAACAATGATCATAATCATCATCAAAAATTGTAGTAAATAAAGGTTAGCAACCAGTGATTGCTTTAATCACTAACTGCGAACTCAGGAACTATCGCCCTTTTTGAATTCAGCTATAAAAGTATACGTACTTTTTTTAGTTTTCATACACCTATGTATATACATATTATACAAAAAAAACATAAATAAATCTCCAGCCGCCTTAGTTTGTTTGTCAAACGCGACAAATAAAAAAAACCGCCAACCAAATTTTAATACGGTTTTCCCTAATGGGCTGAGTAATTCATGAAAAAGGTTAAGTTAGTCACATTATACGAGTGGGTAGCTAGTTTTAATACCAAAAATAAATACTGATAGTCGTATAAGTTGGTCGTCCCCCAACTTATTCGACTATGGTATATTCGTTCTTACACGTTCAGCGCGGCTTATAAATATTCCATTACGACATATCCCGCCTGCACCTGAACTGCCACGAAATATTCACTTCAGTTGACATTGAGAGTTTCTGGGAACCAGTTTAATCATCGGCCGGCGCCATTCACGATCTGACCTTTTATTTTCGCCCCGCGACTCGTGTCACGAGCTTTTTTGTTTCTCTTTTAATATAAACTTGATTTTTAGGGTGCCGTACTCAGGAGCCAATGGAACTGTGATTATATAAACTATCTTCTCCTTAGTCCAGTGTTGGCTGAGACTTAAAATTTATCTACTGTGTTCCTTGCTCAGCATGTTAAAAATACGACTAATGGTGTTTTGGGTACGGGTTTTGTAACAGTGTAGGCGACAAGCTTGTTACTTTACTTCTACTGTTTCCCAATTTTCTATCAAATCCAGGGATTTCCAACCTTTTAGTGACTGACGACCAATTTGATTTCATTGTTGTTATCAGGGACCACTAGGTTGTAAAGGGACGGTGTTTATTTGAAAAGAAAAACATTTTTAATTTAAATCTAATAAAATTTTAGGTCGGTCCCCCACCGGTGGTCCGCGCACCACTAGTTGGGAACCACTGATCTAATCTAAGTACATTTTGCTTTTGGCTAAAAGGA
This sequence comes from Glyphodes perspectalis, assembly GCA_951394215.1. Taxonomy (NCBI): domain Eukaryota; kingdom Metazoa; phylum Arthropoda; class Insecta; order Lepidoptera; family Crambidae; genus Glyphodes; species Glyphodes perspectalis. Next base: position 10,861,354 of record OX596200.1, on the reverse strand, counting down.
TTTAAGACGGTTATTTTCCGGTGATAATAGCGAAGCTGAGACAGACTTTTTGGAAGAACGATTGTCGCTTTATAATCTCGAAGATCATTGTTTGAGCCGTTTTATTATCTCCATAATTTCTTGCGGGAATTACTAAATAATGCAAATCAAGGCAGGTGGCAGCCATTCTTTAAAAATGCTTTTTAACCGACTTCAAAAAAAAGGAGGAGGTTCTCAATTCGACTGAATTTTTTTTTTTTTTTTTTTTTTTTTTTTTTTTTTCTTGTATGTATGTTACTCGATATCTCTGAGAATTATTAGCCGATTTCCAAATTTTTTTTTTTAATCGAAAGGGTTTACTCCCGAGTTGGTCCCATTGCCACCAAATCAGGATCTGATGAAGGGATCCCAGGAAAATCGAGGGCAACCCTCAAACTTTATAGGCACGTATAATGTGTTTTAGACATTTTCTAAGATTGTTCAAGTATTTACGCATGGTACTTATCATCTTATGTTGGTGAGCTGATGATGGAAGGTACAAATCCTTAACGATTAGGAATTAGTTTATGATTCTTTAAATATTGATATCTTCGAGAATTGTAAGACGATTTTTAGAGTTCTTTCTTTTATTCAAAAGGGTATATCCTGGAGTTGGTCCTATTAGTACCACATCTGGATCTGATGAAGGAATCTTAGGCAAATCGAGAGAAACCCTCAGGTATTATAGGCGCGTACAATCTATTTTAGTTATTTTCTTAAACAGTTCAAGTATTTACGTCTGGTATTCATAATCTCATGTTGCTGAGCTGATGATGGAAGGTGTAACTCCTTAACGATTAGGAGTTCGTGGATAATTCTTTCAATATTATAGGGCCATATTGAGTGTTATTCTCGAGATAGTCTCAATTTCACCAAGTCTTGGTCTAGTGATGGGATTCCATGAAAACGAGGGCCACTCTTAAATTTTAACGACAAGTTAGGTGTTTTATTTATTTTTTCTAAAACGAGTCCAGTATTTGTGTCTCGTACTCATCATGTTATGTTGCTTAGCTGATGATGAAAGGTATAACTCTTTGAAGATTACTAGTTTTAAGTAATTCTTTAAACATTAAAGGCTCGTTATACCTTTTCGTCTTTAGTCTCATAAGACCGGCACTGTCTCATTAAAGCAGCTCGTTTTGATTTGGTCTACCTACCTATTAATAAATTTCACTAAAAAGTAACAAATAAGTTAAATTTTAACAAAAATAAAAACCGACTTCAAAAAACCCCGCAAAAAATGTTTATAAAAAAACACAAGTAAAAACTGCTTTGATAGCTATTTAAATGTTTAAACACTAAAAAGTATAAAATAAATTCTTTCGACTGCTTCGATGAAAGTATTAATCTTTAACACGTATTTAAATATTTACAATAATCAGTTAGTTTTGGAGTCGGTGCCAGCCAAACTAAAAAAAAAGTAGACACTTAATAACAAATTACCTTACTAATAACAATATGAAACAAATTAGTTAAAATATGAGTATATTAACTTACTATTGATTTTGTATATTCAAAACCTATTTTACCACCCTTCACCAAGAAACAAATAATTGCAAATTCCGAAATGATGATATAATTACGCGGGCTGGCACCGACTCCAGAACTAACTGATTATTGTAAATATTTAAATACGTGTTAAAGATTAATACTTTCATCGAAGCAGTCGAAAGAATTTATTTTATACTTTTTAGTGTTTAAACATTTAAATAGCTATCAAAGCAGTTTTTACTTGTGTTTTTTTATAAACATTTTTTGCGGGGTTTTTTGAAGTCGGTTTTTATTTTTGTTAAAATTTAACTTATGTCTTATCTGGATCCTAAAATAGACATTGTTAAAACTAAAAAATTTGATCTAATTGATTAATTAGTGCAAAAGAAAATTAATAAACAATAAGTCTCGGAGCGCGTATTCTTTATTTTTTACTCTTGACCGGTTTATTTGCATACAGTTGATTTTTCCTGTATCAAACATAAACTTTATTACATAAATTATAGAAACCATATGCAAATCGTGGCGATTATAAATATAAGATGACCCCAACACGTGAGGTCAAGTGCGCCATAAAGTTGTATGTGATTATTATATCTAAAGTCTCTTCAAAACGCAGAGGTAAAATATTAAAATAATCTAACACTAAGATTTGAATATCGATATTGAAAATACATGTATTTGCATTTCATTATCTCAAAATTTGTTATCTTTATTGTCTATCACGAACGAGAAAACATTTCGGGACAAATGCAAAAAAAAAACAAAAAAGCGGCCCTAAATTTTGTTTACAACTAAAATTAGATATGACCCTCATGTCGAGGTCGTAATAAAATAAATATACAGGTATATTAAGCCCAATATACCAGGAGCACAGATTACGAACAGGACGGGCATATTCAATGTGGGTGGTGGTATGGTCAGAGACACTAATAATAACCATACAACACCATTCAATAATGAACTTTATTGCAATGGGATAAAAACTAGAGAACACAAGTGTAAGGATATTATTGCTCTGCACTGTACATTAGTGGCACGCGCTGCTTTGATAGTACAAGAGGTAACGGCACGTTTTATTGTCATAGCAGAACGGATTCCAACATTTTGTTCTGCATTCACTGAATATATGGCATTGCAAGCATTAATATTAAATTGCGTACAAATGTATCAGTTTAACCAAATACTGGGCCTGAATCAATCAATCAATTACTTAACTATTTTAAATTTAGTTTTATGCTTAAAAAATTAAACATAGCCTATATGTTATTCGGGTGTATAAGCTATTTTATTGTAAAGTTTCATTAAAATCCATTTAGTAGTTTTTTCGTGAAAGAGTAACAAACATCCATACATCCTCATAAACTTTTGCGTTTATAATATTAGTAGGAAGTAGGATAGTCCGTCATATTTTCAAGACGATGTATAGTTTGTGTCATCAACTATTTTTGTTCGTTCAAAGATTATTGTATACTCGAGAGGCAGAATTAATATAGCTAGTGTGTTGTGTTGGACTACGGACACTCGTTCGCAGGAGTGGAACTACTTTCGTTCAGCATCAGAATGGGCCACCATAGATTTATCTATACATATTTAATAACGTAATGTAAAGCTTACAATAATGTTACTTAATTAAGATAACGAATCTTATCAAATCACTTTTCGTTTTGTCATCTCTTAATCTAAGCCTATGAAGAACAATGACGTACACACATTTTAAACAATTGGAGCAAACGTGTCATAAATTATAAGTACCATTAGTGCCGCTATATCAATTAATGTTGGATTTAATTATCGTGACTGCAGCGGGCACCAGACCACGACTGTCTAGCGGGCGCGCATAAATCACCCAGCCTGCACTTCGCGGTGCATTCGGCTGCGCAATCGAATGTGACCGATTGTGATCAGCCGATTTTTAATAGAACAGCCTGCTATTTTGACCTGACTTTGTAAAAGAGGGTTTTCTGTCAGACCCATACGTGTAAATGTAACAAACTTTACAAGGTTTTCTGTTTGATCCGTATTTTAGAACAGGCTGACATTACTGATTCGATTTGAATGCGATTTTCGCTATTCCACTGTATATTTTTCTACGAAGGCGAAGGAATGATGTTTAAAATTAAATGATTTCAAAATTGTGTGTTTAAAAATAATATTAGTAGTAGTAGTATTTGGCGTATACAGGAGACAGTGCACTTTATATTTTTACAAGCTTTTATTTGACACGCTTCAAAATTTTTCAAACCGTTTTTTATATTAACTTTTGTAGTTAATGCCCATGACCTGTAGTCCCATAAATGGGGAGTTTTGGAATCTAAGTATTCAGATCCCAAAACATTCCATTTATAGGGGTGAGTGTAGACCCACCAACGTTTCAAATCCACACAAACAAGAATATTCCAAATGAGGCGTAGTTGTAATACAAGGATGAAGTTTTCAGAAACGTTTCCCCACATCCAGGATTAGGGGCGTCAGAATCATTGAGATAACTTTAATCCAAGGCGGGGCTGCTGCGATGAATTATCGCGTACACACGTCGCTTCGGCTCCGCGCCGAGCTAATACGATTTATGGAACATCTGAGCGCAGTCACCGTCGCAATGCTTGCAGCTCAACACCTACGGATGCGTTGTTGTAAGTTTACATTGTTAGCGATTTCATTTGCCGCCTTAAATCTTGCAGCTGGCAGCAACAATCGCGCTAAATCTAAGTCGATTCCTTCATAATCCTCGCAGTACTTATTAGAATCAACGGTTTGTGAGGATTATGAAGGAATCTACGTGGTAACGCAGTGAGTTCGGCAAAGTCGGAAAAATTGGGCGAGATTACAATGTGTATAAATATTAATTACAAAAATAATTTCGAAACATTGAATTGTCGATTAAAAACTGTATTGTAAAATTATATGTCCTAGGTTGGTTTTGGAGTTCTGGGACTTAAAAATAATGTGCCAATTGTGTTCCTAGGCAAGGAAAATGTCGTAAAAACCGACTAATGGTACATCGGGTTTTGGATTGTATTATACTGTGCGAAAAGGCCAATTGCTTGGTACAGTTGTTATCAATCAATGTAATGCGAATAGAGGGAATAAGCGATGGTTATAATAAAAGTGTTCCCAAAAAATCTTGGATGAATATTTTAAGCAAGCTTAATTAATATACCTAAATATGTACTTAGATTTAAAAAAATCGTCAATGGTTTAAACGGACAATCCTCGAGTATGATGCCCGTTTCATTGCCATTGAGCAATTACCGCTCTTTTATAAGCCAGACGTCATAGGTATTACTGCCCAACAATTTGTCAAGTCAGTAGGAGTAAAGCTGTCTAACTTGTGGCTTATTTAGGAACCTGAAATAAATTATGTTTCGAATTTCAGTATAATAGACATTTTTCATTTTCCATCGAAGAAATTTAAGTTATTAATTTGTTCTAACTCGTTTAGAACGTTGAATAGATTATTAAAAATAATAAATTCATTGTATAACAGTGTCTTTAATATTGCCACAATAACGTTGACATTTGCTTAACCTTATTGTTTTCCTAGAAGTTTGCTTAGGTAAATCTAGTGTACTCATTTTAGTACATCGTCATTCGTCATATTTTACAGTTAAGTACTTTACTGGAAACAAAGATAGAAACAAAGATAAAGTGATTTGGATAAAACGTAATGAATATAGCTTTACAAGCGCGTGTCTTAGCATATACAGGGTGTTATTACACAAACGACTTGTGGAGACGTGGGGTTGCTTGATAACAATTTGATTATTATGCGCCCCCTACTACGCCAGTAAAGGTAATCTTACCTAATGATTCTAGCTCACCCCTTACTAAAATAATATCGTACCCTAACAATTTAGAGGGAAATTAGTTTCTGAATTGCGGTGCTGAGTACAATTAGCGATAACATATCTCTATGAGACCTCTTGGCTGTTTTGTTTTTACTATATGGTAAATATTCGTCCAAGAGAGTTGTAAGATTATTTAAGGGTTCAATGTAAATTTTAATAGAAATGAATTCTAGTATTTGATACTATTCATAGTTGTAAATTAATTAAATCACTTTAAAGTGAATACAACGCAAATTACACATAAGCTACTAGTTTACGTACAGAAATGTGAAAACTACATCGTATTTCCAATAAATTTTCTAAATTCTATTTTTATTTAATCTGAATATTAGTCTTTTAATAATTGCGTTCACATAGTATTCCATATTTCTGTTTCAAACTATTATGTGTATGAAATAATACTGATTCATATATAATGTATGTACTTACATGATATTAATTAATTTCCCTAAATTCCTCGCAGTTAAATAGCAGTTAAAAGTCATGAATTTGATATGAAGGGATCCGTCCATATATTCGCTACAATGTGATCATGTAAAATTTTTATACAATCTGTTTTTTGATATTATGGCAATATTTTTTTTTTATTTTTTGATACATACGAGTATATTTTATTTAAATGCATGTAAAAATTAAAATAAGAATACCCAGTTGGTTAGTGACATAATTTTCCAATGTCAAAAGAATTTGCTGGTTATATAGGATTGGTTTCCTGACAAATTGTCAGCCATTCCACAATAGTCCAGTTATGCTTTGAAGATATGAAATATATCACGCGTATGTTGAAAATACGAAAGATCAAAAACGGTGTTTCCTCTAAATAATTTTCTTTGTGAGCCCTTTTGAAGCAAACAACAAGAATTTGCAGCGTTTATTCAAATATATTAATTATACTCTGGTATCTGCCGTATCTTCTCAAACGACGTATTTTGAGCGTTGAAAAAAAAAATATATTTATTGTACCTACATCAATTCATCTAACAATTTTAATTAGCCTACCCATTCGCACTTAAGTCCCGACGATTAGAAAAATGTTCACGTGAAAAATATCAAACGCGGCAAAGGTAAAAATTTTACTCGAGCAGTATAATTTAAACGTTTGCTTTACTGAAATGGCAATGTGTGTTATGTAGGTCATAATCCAAGGGAGGTAATGCCCTCTGCGGGCATAACCGTCTGCCTCGTGATCCCGTGCAAAAAACCATCTAGACGCCGGATTAAAACTGTTTTTTTACGTTTATTTTTAGGAGCCTGACCTGGTTTACGATAAGTCTATAAACCCGTTCGGTATTGATGCATGTAGTTTATCTACACACTTGTGTTACACGCAGATGAGCAGATGTCTCGTGTTTTATGGGTCTATCGTTATTCTTTCAACGTTTACAACTATTCAGACACTGACGTAAAAGTTCATTCCATTCACAGATTGGAGGTCAATAGCCACAAGTCGTTGGAGTTTATAGGATAAACAACGGTTATATAATCGTCCTATGTCTTACAAATAGCGTGTAAACAACATTTATAAAAGCTATTATTTTCTAGATATTTTTTATTGATCGTTTATTAATTCTAAATATACATATAGAGTACATATCGTATTTTTTGTAGTTAAATGATATGTATAACATATATGTTATTATTTTATTAGATATTATACTTACTTAAGTAAGTAAAATTATAAAACTACTTTTAAGATTGTTTCTGGAGATAAGATGTATTAAACATTTTTAATAATTGTCCATTTAATAGTTTACATAAGTAATTCGATAAGAATCTAAGGTTAGAAATGGCAAAAATTTTGTTGAACATAATGGCGTTCTGTTGAAACTATTTCGGTCATAACGAGAGGTCTTCAAATGGTTGAAAACGCCAGATTTCGTAGTTAAAGTAAGTGCTGCGAGTATAATTGGTTTTGAGGGGTTAATTATTTCAGTAATAGAGTTCTTAAAACTTTTCTGTTTCATAAGAACATTGTATTTTGATCCTTTGTCGTTCCAGTTCAGTTATCGTTAAGAAAAGACGAAAACTATTATAAGTGGTGCAAACTTTGTGTCGGTCTGTAGAGTGTGTTAACTAATATATTATATAAGTATTTGAGTATAGTATATAACTATTAGAGTACAGTATAACCTAAATAATTTAATAAAATACTAAGGAAAATGGCATAAAAACTTACCTACTTTAACATTACGAAAGAACTTTGCTTAAAGTAGGAAGTGACTGATTCCAGATCGATTTGCAATTTATTTTTGAAATAACTTTCATACAGAAAAGATCGCGTGTCCGTAAGGGATCGTTATATTACGTCATTTATTATTTAACAAAATTACATTACAGATATGTGTAAAATTTTATTATTTTTATTTTTGCTTCTTAAGTAAGTAGGTGAAATTCAGAAAAAAAGAATGTCATTTTTTAACATTTTCCTCCTACATCACCATCGATGAATTTCATTGTAAAATTTATCTTACCTTATCTAATCTTATGTATCTTCAAAAACTTAGTGGTTTATTTACCAAATTTAAAAAGTTTTCTTATCTACATTTCTAACAGGTTGTGACAAGCGGTTGTACTGACACGAGAGTGATTCGATACCAATCCCTTTGTACTATTTGGCACGAAACTGTAAAAAAGTGGCGTAATAAACGTACGCTGTACATCGAAACATTATTTGCGTTATAACGGTTGATGGACAGCTAACAAGCGCTGCATTTGGACTTCCTGCGTGTCGAAAATCGTATCGTATCGAGCGTTACGTAGTAGAGTTGCTTAACTATCGATATGGACCGCGAAAACTAGTAATGATATCGATGCTATCAATAGTATCGATGGTATTGATATTGTAAATAGTTTTCGATAGTATCTATACCATCGATACTATATATAGTATTTATTGGTGATGTGCCGGTTCGTTAAAAATGTATATCCGCAGATACGGATCCGAATACGGATACGAATCTTTCTTCTCCCTCGGATATCCGCGAATACCGATACGGACATCGAAAACATCACTAGTATTTATACTTTCGGAGCTTAATACTTTTAGTATATCAATATTATTGCCGTGTATCACACTATTTGATTGATATTACGTAAACTATCGACTATCGCCAGTTCTGTGATAGTTACTATCCAAAGACAACTCTAGTACGTGGGCGGTCGCCAACTAGCGTTGTAAATTAGATTATTATTTTATCAACACGCACTGGATAGTACACGAAATTTACGCTAAATAAATTACCGAACACCAGATTGGGCACACACTAACTTAGTTCATATTTCATTGACCCGACCTTTTTGTAGGTTATGTGGATTTTGCGTATCCTGGATTCGGAAGTAATTGTTGGAGATATATCATTATGATTTTACCATAGTCTAACTAAATGGTGTTGATTAAAGCTGTTTTACTCGGAACTTTTACTAACGTTATTATACTTTAAAAATATATTGACGATGTTTTTACGGTATTTAATGATATCACTGTATTTATAGGTAGAGTAAATTAAAATATCTACATACTCCAGTTTTTATACACATACAACATATTATAATAATAGTCACAAGGGGATACGATTTAACATATAACAATATATATCATCATAACCGATATCTTTATTAATAACATAAGCTTCTACATCGATGAAACATAGCTCATGTGTTATTCTAATGTATAAGCTACACTACGAGTTATGTAAAGTTTTATTAAAATCCATGCAGTACTTTTGGCATGAAAGAGTAACAAACATCCATTCATCCATCTAAAAAAGCTAAATTTTATAAAAACAATCACATTTTTCGTATCCAGAGTTTATACATTGTAATGTCTCTGTGAAATCTGGGAACAGAAGGTGTTAATTTAGCAAAATGTTCTTATAACAAGACCAAGTCACGACCCACCTTATTTCGCTAACTTTATCTGAAGGCGATCTCCTTACAATAGCATTGATAAAACTTCCTATCCGATTAACATGAAAATCTAATTAGAAACATTTATTAGTTTGCCAACTTGAAACAATACAGCTAGCTACCCTGCTCACCTTAGTCACATACCTGCGAGTTGCCAAAGAATAATAGCAGGGTTTGGAAGACATTGGGTAGTACAATGTGTGATATAGGGCAACTTACGAGTTAGGCTGGGTGGGTAGTTTAGTATGATGTGCGAAATATTGTAGGTATTTATATTTCAAAGCCACCAATTAGCCGGGGAAAGAAAATAATCTGAAATGACCTTTTAATAAATTTAAGTGCTTTTGCTTTTTCCATTAGGGGATTACAGCCGTGATGATATTCATGTATGTATGTAGAAGTAGCTCGCTCGTGCCTTACAAAATCATGGACCCAGTGGCCAGTACCCAATACAACCATTTATTATCCACCATGTATTTATAACCATTGCCTTTTACCACATGGTATGCAAGGAACACAGTTAATACAATATTTCTAAGTCCCGGTTCAACAAAGAACTAAACAACAAATTCTTGTAAAACAGTTTTTTTCTTAGAATTACTTCTGTACGATATCGTCATTCCGTAGTAAATTCAATAGTATTTTATTGTTAACTAGCTGTGCCAGCGGTGTCACCCGCGTTTATGGTTAATATTATAAAGACTATTTCCGGCTGCACACGCGACGGAAGCTTAAAAAATGGAGTAACTTCTCCCGTTTTCCCAACATTTCCCTCCACTACTCTGCTCCTATTGATTGTAGCGTGATGAAAAGTATACTATAACCTGCCCAGGAGTATGAAGAATAATTATACCAAGTTTCGTTAAAATCCGTCGAGTAGTTTTTGTTTCTATAAGGAACATACAGACAGACAGACAGACAGACAGACAGACAAAAAATTTACTGATTGCATTTTTGGCATCAGTATCGATCACTAATCACCCCCTGATAGTTATTTTGAAAATATATTTCATGTACAGAATTGACCTCTCTACAGATTTATTATAAGTATAGATGATTTTTAAACGGAGATTGATAACTGATGGAACTCTACGGTTCGCTTAGCTCACATTGTCACTCGCCGCATCGTTAAGCGACTTAGTCTTTGCCCAAGCTGTTTGCTTTTAGTCTGCATTTACATAGTAGGTAATTAATCGAAATCGGTTTGCTACTAATCTGTGCTGGGCAGATTCAGGAACTACAATAGTAATGTCTCAGTAGAGTTTACTTAATTGGTGATCCTTTTAGGAATATTATTAAGAGAAATAAATATGTAGTTTAGTTATGTATGTATAATGATTATAAACATCTCGTATAATATAAATTTTATTAAATGTCAAAATCTTCTTTAAAACTAACTAGTTTCACCCGCATAGTTTCCGTTCCTGTAGGAATATTAAGATAAAATATAGCCTATGTTACCTCCGGATAATATAGCTTTCCAATGGTGAAAGAGTTTTTGAAATCGGCACAGTAGTTTTTGGATTTATTCATTACAAACATACATACACACACACAAATACAAAAATACAAATCTTTCCTCTATATAATATTAGTAGGAAGTGTGTTAAATGTTTAACACACTTAAAGTAATAAAGTTAAATTAAATGTATGAAGTGTCGTTACGAAGTGCGCCGGGTTAACAATAAAACAATCACCCCTACAATCGTTAATTTCCGATTTAACCTCCTTGAGAATTTTTCAATTCTGCTTAACCCAACCGCTACAGCGCTGGAAGCTTTTTGGTAATCAGTGTTAAATAAATTATTACGTCACGTTGTTACCCTACAAGGTCACATCTATGACAGCCGCTATCAGAATAGTTATCCGAATTTCTCTAAATTCAATATTATGAAATTACTTGCTTCCGCCCGCGGCTTTGCTCGCGTGGTACGTCGATTAAACATAGCTTATATGTTATTCGGGTGTATGAGGTATAATATTACTCAGTTTAATTAATATCCATTCAGGCGTTTTTGCATGAAGGACTAACAAACATCCATACATCCATTCATCCATACAAACTTTCGCGTTATTAGTAGGATTATACATCAGTGCCAGTAATTTTGCATATATTTGCCAGTATTAGTCATTAATGTATATCATACTTTGGTTGCCGTAAGCTATTTATAGAGTAGGTAAGTAAAGTCACCCAGCGTTTGCCCAATAGTCATCCATAAACCTAGAATCCGATGTCGTTAAAGTGAACGTCTGTCGATACAAGTATTATGTTAAACGACATTTTATAGATATTAGGTCTGATGCGGCTGAAGGTACGTCAGCAACCGCGCTAGTTGCTACTTTATTTAATGGAGGCTTATCTAGTCTTATGCCTAATGGACTCAGTTACATAACGGCCGGCTCTTTGGTGTCGTGTCTCATGATATCGCCTTTGACAGCTGCTTGTTTATTATTTATTACGTATATGGAGTCTTATAAAGTAATATAGTATCGTAGTCCTACGGTTGTCTAAATAATTGCCATTAATTGAAAATTATTTTAAAGCCTGCCGATGCTCCTTTGTGGTAGTTTCGGTTTACCTACCTAATCAAGCTTTCAAATTTGGCCTGATGGATAGAAGTGCATGGCGAAGGTTTACGACGTTTTACTATTAGAAATATGTAATCATATTTATTACCTACTTTGTGTTTACAGATTTTCAGCTGCATCACTGAAATAAACGATGCTACAGATTTTTAATGAAAATTAAAAAAGTCTTTATTGGAAGCTATTCCGAAATAAGTTCCCGTACCAAAGACCAAACGACCTACTTAGCCCTAAAAAGGCTTATTAAACTTTTTGGTAGTCTGACCCTAAAATTGGTGGAACGACATCACGCGATCTCTATGCTCGGCGCGATGACAATAACATGGTAATGTGTTGTCTCTAAGTTCGCCAGCGGTTTTATTTATGATGTATTGACGCTACACGCGACAGTAATAGTTAACGAGTTTACAACTAAACTAGTTTCCACAGAGTTCCGAACAAAAAATAAATTGGCGAAGTCGTCTACAAGTTGATCGTTTTTTCTCTAGAGACAGTTTTGAGTTTCGCTCGGTGGATAAAGCAAACGCGTCGAACTAGCATAGACTATATCAATTGCCGTAAAAGCGAGTTGAATATGGTATTTTCAATTTAATAAGGATTCTGTATCTCAAAAGGAAATACAAAATCCATATTTTTGAGGGCCTTTAAAGGCTACAACTGCTTTAAAAGCAAACTCTACTCGATACACTTACATGAGTCTCAATTGATCGGTTTTGGTGTAATAGCAAGGAGATGTTATCCATCTGATAGATAAAAGGTATTTAGGTAAACACAAAATCAATAATGCTGACATGTTGATGATTTTTACCCGACTCCGTGACGCAGAGGGCAGTAATGTTTGAGAATTATAGTGGAAGTATAAGCGAAATAACAATCAGTCATCTGACATATGTTACGAATCAAGAATTATTTAGGTTCTACCATTACAACAGGACAAATGTAAGCTAAAATTTAAATTCCGGACAGCTGCATAGGTTGAGCTCAGGCGAGTATTAGCATAACTAGTTGCGATCTGAGTCAAGATCGATTGAAACACAAAGGCTCAGTTCGGTGTTCGTGATGTAATTATATAATTATGCACCAACTAGTTTACCCCCGCAAACGATTTTAAAACAGCTACAAACTAGGCTAAATTCTGAATCGACGATTTATTAGTAAAGTCTATGATAAACTGTACTCGTAACGGTTAATGTTTACAAACATAATAGTTTTCCAGTTCCAGCTTTATTATTATAAATTAAAAAAAATATAAAGTGGAGGTCTTTAAGTCGGCGATACGTTTTTTATCATAAAGATTGCGAAAAACTTTCGGAGAGGAGTCAGAAATTGATGATCCCTCTGATGATGGTTAGAAATTTCGTTACTTTTATGCATTCAGCAATCAGCTCATGGCCATATTAACCGAAAAAGTTATAAGTGAATCAATTTAGTCAATTCGTAATCTATCGTCTAGATTTAGCCTGTTTGTATCACTTAGGTATCTAAAATGATTTTAACAGAAATAACTGTTCCATATTTTGTGTACTGGCGTCAAGTCGAACTATTATCAATATTTAATATCTCTATTATATTTTCAATAAGCGCTAAATATTTCTCAGTCAGTGGAAAATTTAATCACTTATTATAAGATCGTAACTTAACAACAACAGCAGTTTGAAGTGTTCAGTATTTTGTTTCAAGACCCGTTTCAATGAGCGTTTCCCAGGTCGTTAACGTTGATTGTAAAATAAATTTCCTATCAATATTAAATATCTTTGGTTGCGCCTGAGTACGGGGCCAGCTTCCAATCCAGTTTTTCTAGCGTTGGGGAATGCAGTCAAACGCACCTGCCGAGTAACCAATGCAGGGTATAAATTCTAATTGATAACTCAACTAATCAAAACAAAACAAAACTATTCCGGAGCGGTTTAAGTGAATAGATTTATTGTTGAATATCTGCGCAGTTTGTTTATTTTACTATGACGGATGAAAAGGCGCGATTTTGAACTTAGAAATTCGTAGAATTAACTCGGATTTCTAAGTTAAATTTATAGTTACGTCGTAACAAAAATGCGTTCAACATCAACCTGCCACTTGTTTCCTCATTGAATAATCCGTAATTTATTTATTAAGGTATCCCTGGATGCTAGTCTAGTACAAAACAACTAGAAAGTTTGAAACCGAAATAAAGTCGCGTAATATTGTGCCGCAAGCTAAAACACTGAACTTGTTTAACTGAATTAAGTAATTACCTACTTGTATGATGTAACGTCAGACATGTACACTTACAATTTCATAGCAGCAAATAATGATTACGACACATGAAACAAACTTGCCACAAAGCTTAAACTTTGACCCCTGGTTGTGCTTTTTCATAAAGGTCAAACTAACTGACGTGTGAAACTAGCATCATTTTGCTCATCATATCGGTAATTAGTCATTTCGTAATTGCATACATGTTATAAAACAAAAAGATACAGCAAAACGAAATCTCAACTAAAACCAGTTTTAAGATTTAAATGCTTCTTTACAGATCTATAGCGAATTTTGTAATTACAATAATATTTACATATATACCATCACGCCAGAAGGGGTGGGCAGAGTCAAAAGGGCAGCAAGCCCCTTTAAAAACATTTAGCCAAATAGAAAACTGGGCGAGGTTAGACGGAAAATTGCGAAAAAGTCAATCACATAGCCAAAACCCTATTAGTAGCCTTTTACGACATGCTAGGCAAGTAACACAGTTGGCACATTCTTTTTAAGTCCCAGACCACCATGGGAATTACGGTATTCCGCTGACAAAATAGAATAAAATCTTAATTTACCACTCGGTCAGTTTAACTATAATCAAGATGTCCCAATATGCAGAATTACCAACATCATAGAGACGTCTTGATATCAAACAGGCTTAACTTTCGATCTCTAGCGTGACATGATACATTCACCAGTAATTACAGCTGCAATTAACAACATACGTAATAATAAACGATGTGCACAAAATTTCACCTGCCAGTCCTGCACTTTGTCATGACAAATTGTAATCTCATTATGCAAATGTAGTGAGCATGGCGTTGGCCCACCGTGATTAGCACAACTCATGGGATCTGGTCATTTGCTGATGCCAATTAACATTCCTATCAAATTTACATCTAATAACCTTCGCCGGTCGCGTGATCGTGCCTCTTTTGGACACAGGCATTTGCATGAAAAATTGCATTGTCCATCATTCCCAACGCGAAATATTATTTAATACGGAACCGAAGTACTAATCGGAATTGTAGGCCTAGGGTTCCGTGTACAAAAAATAGAATTTTAGAGATTTAAATTAATATTTTTATGAACTAACAGTTCATCAAACGCAATGTGATAGATTTTCATAGCATCATGTTGTCACGTCATTTTGTGTATTAAACACTCAACTGATTAACTATGTAGGTATGTACAATACTATGTAATGCTATCAACATACATATATATCGTCACGCCGGTGATCTCTGAAGGGCAGAGACAGAGAGGCAGCCAGCCCTTCAACCAAATTCGGCTGAATTTTTATCGCATTTTAAAATTTTAGTAATTTCTGTTCTAGCAAATTCAGGCTACACTACAGTATTTCAACTTGACGCGAATGATGTCTGACTTAAGTTTATTACTGCATAGTGCACACAAACGATGAATTAGCCAAATTTTCGACCCGTTAATAGAAATAACTTTTAGTATCCATTAGGGAAAATGTGTATGTAGACTTCAGTTCACTGAGTTCGAGATAAACTAGACCAGGACACATGTAAACAGAATTCATCACATCAAATGTTACACCCCAAAATATACTCAGCATATTTATGGTCCGAGTGTACGTACATATTGTTGTTTCTCATACGGGTGCTTATTACAAAAACTAACAAGAGGCCATCCATATTATGCATATTTATGTACATAGTCTGACAAATATTGAATACCCTTGTACCTACGCATACATTTAATGGAAAAGTTTACCGCGCTTGTCACAGTAAGTTACATTTAATTATCACCTAGCGTAGTCATAATATCTACATTAGTCGAACATGTATCTCCACCGTTATAATAATAGTTATGAAATTATTGGTAATATCAGTATTCTATTAAAAATTTTGCGAAATGCATTATCACTTTTAAATCAGGTAAGTAGGTATAGTAACAATGTTTATCGGTGAAATAATACAGCGAACTCTACGAATTGCGTTTTTGCAAGATGTATTGTTGCGGTTTGGGCTCAAGATGGGAGACTGCGTGACACCATGAATCCGTGCAACACTTTGTGCTGTTTTAACTTGTAGTTTGTAGGTATGCAACATTATAATACCACTCTTTGTTATACTTACACATATTTGGTATTAATTTGATATAAGCGGGCGATGTCATGAAGCTTAAATTTTGTTTAATTTTTTACGTTAATTTATTTGTTTAGTAATATTTAATCAAGCCACCTAGAATAGTTTGCAAACTCAACTTAAAAACCTCGTGATTAGAGTAGAAGAAAGAAAAGGGTATGTAGAAAAGTCCAGTTAATGCGATAGTTATTCAAAATCCTCCCCTTAATTTGAGGCGTGTTGAGTTTGAGTGAACAGCACCTGTCAACAGTGAAAGTTGCCTCTGAAGTGCCACTCTAGTGCATGTCTGTCTTCTATAACTCACAAGCTTAGCGACATTGCCGCGATGTTAGCACGAACGCGTCGCCTCGTTGCCACGTAAATTACTGGAACACTGACCCCTTTGCACATACATAAGTAGGACAATAATAATGTAAATTGTTTTGTTTTTTGCTCCTTCCACTGTCGCGGTTATATTAATTCAGACACAGGGCAATGACCTCTCGTCCTGGAATAAAAACATTGTCCTCTCGACATGATGAGCTTTCAATTTTAGCATTGCCTTTGTCCGTAAAAACTTATAAAATAATTCTTCATACTTTCTAGAATGAACCTATACAAATTAGAAATGTTGAAAAAAGTTAGATACTATTTTAAATGTGCATATATGTACATAGTATTGTAGAGTTTTTATTTGAGTATATACTAATATAATACTCAACAATACTACATATAATATGACGTATTAAAGTCGTCTACTAAAGAACATCATATTTCTTATTCTATAGATCGCGTTTCTTATATAGGTACTTATAGTAGTACAGTTCTAAACATAAGTAAGTTAAATAAAAATACGTTAGATAAAACTACATGTTAATGTTAAAGAGGTGGTTAATCGAGTGTCATCATCACATTATAATAATTAACAATACTGTAGTCAGCCATAGACAGCCATTAAATGAGTAGTTAGATAATG
This sequence comes from Glyphodes perspectalis, assembly GCA_951394215.1. Taxonomy (NCBI): domain Eukaryota; kingdom Metazoa; phylum Arthropoda; class Insecta; order Lepidoptera; family Crambidae; genus Glyphodes; species Glyphodes perspectalis. Next base: position 10,844,204 of record OX596200.1, on the reverse strand, counting down.
AATTTCAATGATTCATAAATATAAACTACATTAATACAAATATATTGAGTAGTCATGCGTATTAATACCGCCATGTGTAAAATCTACGTTAATAAAAGATTAACTTTCAAATTTACTGTGAAGTGAACAGGGCCGGTTTGAGCTAACGGTCCCTTAGTAAGATTATTATTAATAAGCTGAGCCATCTACATGACCCTTTAAGCCTACCGAAAATACATCATTAGACAGTAACTTCTCGTAGGAACATTAACCCTTCAGATAGAACGAACGACAAAAATAAAATATATTTAACTCCTCTTATTTTATTTAAAGCAAGAGTGTCGTTTTCTTCGTTTTTTTTATATATAAATTACGTCTACGTAAGTCTTAGGAGCAATGAGCTGCTTAAGCCACATTCAGCCAACAAACGAGTATTGTTAGATGGTTCAAAGTTATCTTCAGATTTAGACAGATCAGAAAGTTTTAATGTAAGATCATCTCTTCAGAAAATAACGGCCGGTACACCTTATTCTTGGACCTCCTTCATGACAGTCGTTACACTTTATCCCCTTAAAGCCAACCCTGATAATCAAAAATAAACGGTTAACCTTGTCGGTTAGTCTAGGATGCCTGCGACGTAGGTTTCGTTTAAGTAAGTTATGTATCGCTAACACAAGGTTACATTTAGAAAATCAAAATTCATAAAGCCTAACTATTTGCTAAACCGTACCTACTTAATTTACTCTCCAAAATAGCTAATAAATTTCTAGCCCTAAGCCGTTAGTTTGAAATATTGTAATGTTGTGTACCTACCAGATAGAAATGTGCCGCAGCAATATTGATCTTATGTAAGTAGGTGTTTATCATAATGAAGTACAGTAAACAACACTAACACAAATTATTTCAAATTGATAGAAGGTAGGTACCTCAATTCTTCGATATTTTTATGAACTAACAGTTCATCAAACGCATTGTGATAGATTTTCATAGCATCATGATGTCACGGTATTCAACACTCAACTGACTAACTATGTAGGTATGTACAATACTATGTTATGCTATTAACATACATACATATCGTCACGCCCGTGATCTTCACGACAAAGAGGCAGCCAGCCCTTCAACCACATTCGGCCGAAAAAAATAAATTGGGCTGGATTAGATAGAAAATTTTGAAAAATTAATGAAGTGGCTATTCGTGGTCTACACAATAAAACACCCAAAGCCTGATATAAGTCGCCTTTGTCGCCTTTTGCTAGGCAATAAATTCAGTTGGCACATTCTTTTTTCCAGTTTCAGACTATATGGGGCAAATGTTATCAAAACAATTAGAAATACAATTGGACAATTAAAATTAAAACGATCATGATAGTTTCATACTACATATACTAAACTTCACGCCACTTCCCTAGCGGGGTAGGCAGAGAGAACCGAACGCCAAATGGCACGATCCTTACACACCTCACTCGCCTCTTCAACATTCATGATCCTTTTCATACAAGCTCTCCGGTTTTTATGACTCCTAACATCACCTTGACTTCTAAATACCGCATATACGGTTCAACGGAAATAGCTGATTTGGCACACATTTTAACATGCATTTCGAAACTAGAGTACACATTATATGACATGGGAAATGTGTTTGAAAAATAAGGAGATAAAGCTAAGCTACTCTTAATGTTAACTGTACACGACGTTAGCGGTTATTATGCGGTATGAAGTAACGAAGCGTGGTTACGCCGAGATACTTAAGTTACCACACTTGACAGTAACTTAGGGTAAAAGGTCGTGTCATTTCGCATAAAAATATCATGAATTTACGCTACATGTAGATGTTTTGACTGTAGGTACTTACTTTATGGGCGATATACAGTTATTCCATCAAGTTAAAGTGTGTCATCAACGTAGATTGGGTATAGAAGGGGTCCTATCAATTTAGCACCGTGGACCCTTAGTAATCGAATTCTGTAAGCCCCTTTTATAATTAATAGTAGGTATTATGGTGTGTTACTCGTTAAGGTAGTTATTTAGAAATAAAGAAAATATGCTTCATCATCATCTTCCTAGCGTTATGTCCCGTGCTTAGACGGGGTCCGCTTAGACCATGATCCAGGATTTAGCGAGTCAGGTAATTACATTGAAGCGACTGCCGATCTGACCTTCGTAACCCTAAGATAGGGGACCCAGACAATTTTTGGATCATGGTTACAAATACAAAGTTGTTTGAATTTGCAGGTTTCATCACGATGTTTTCCCTCATCGTCGAGCTAGTGGTATAAATACGTACATAGATTTGAAAAATCCAGAGGTACGTGCCCGGGTTTGAACCCGCACTCCTCGGTTATGAGCCGCGTGTCCTTACCATTGAGCTACCACCGCCTAAAAAAAGAAAATATGCTTATAGAATATAATAAGTATTTACCCTTATTATATGTAGGTTTTGATGGTTAAAATTACATTTTCGAGTGGATCGTTCGTATAACTGTCGGAGCATGTCGTAAAAGAAAACAGACAATTGACATCCTGATATCGGTATAAAATAGTAAAAATTGCTTAATTATTTTATATTTAACAGCTTTAGCCTTTAAGAAGCAATAACGCACTTCGCTTTTTATTCGTAGTTCTTCCTTAAACATAAGTGGTCCAATTAACAAATTTGTTCGTGATAAATGCATACAGTATTTATTTGGTCAGTATGAATTTGTTAGACGTACGCTCCTGAGAATGGTTCTTGTTTGCATAAAATGGAGTGCCGAAACCCGAAATCTGGTTCAAAATGTAAGCCAAGCAACTAATGTTCGCGCCGTGCAGTCTGCTCATAGGCACATTTCACGAAGGGAGCCATCGTACATTCATTAGTGAAATTATTTGCTAATTTGTACTGAACCCGACCGCGCTTACACGGCAGGGGTAACACGGGACTTAATCTACTTCATTACACAGGCTTTAGTGATAATTAACACGGTCCTGTACAATTTCACACAATTTCGTGTTTGAGTCACGTAGCGTTCCAGAGTTCCACTGTTGGACTTTCCGTTCATTTGCTTTGATAAGGTAGTGTTTAAGGGAGTTTTCACGTGCTTAAGTTAAGACAACGAATTAATTTTGACGCTATTGTTTTTATGAAGATTTAATTGGATGAATTGTGAACATCGACTCAATATTTTTTAGAAAAAATAATACAAAATAATGCAAAGTGTTTCTTTAAATAGTCTGGCAGCGCTTGAGCATTTTTTGTGTTGAAATCAGAACAATATTATTAAAATTCAAGTTTCTTGATGATATGTGTCGGTTCGTATGTGATTTCGGTTATAATAGTCATTTAAGAACGTTGTTTACATTATTTAATTATAAAAACAGAATTACTTTTTATGATTTTCTGATTTTGAGAAAAAAACAATTGGCTCGTTTGTTATTGATTTTTAATTTTTTTTATTTGCTGTTTACGTTTAGTTACATAAATTGTATGTTTCTTTGAGGAGAAATTTGCATAAAACTATAAATGTCTGTAGCAATAGTTAAGTATCTTTAAACATTTAATTTAAGACAGATTATGCTTAGATTGTTCTCTAAGTAAGGTAAGTAAATATTTTTTGTTATTACAGGTTGCCATAACCTGTAATAACAAAAAATATTTTTAACGTTCAATAGAATAAATTTACTAAACAATGTGTGAATTAGTTTAGCGTGGCTGTGAACATTTTTGCCGTGGAAACTAATTGTAAAAACTCCATTAATTTTGTTTATTAACATAAAGATTGAGTAATTATGCTTCTATCGATGAAATTTCGTACAAAATGGGTGTAATAAAATATTTCAGATAAAGATTATTACGCGTTTCGGAAAATCTGAATTACTGGCTCTATTTCAAATTGTCAATAATGTTCCTTAATTTACGGATACTCAACTAATATGAAATGAAAAAAATGCTTATTTATAAAAAGTTAAATCACATTTAGTTAATAGTGCTATTTTATTAACAGTGTACCTTCGACTTTTACGTTTTTTATTGGGTCACGCAAACTAGCATAGTATTTAAATTTGGTGGAAAAACATGTTTGAATGTTAGCCAATGATTCTAAGAAATTCTTTTTCATATATCGTTTATGTATAATATAATAAAACTATTTTATCAGTTTTTATATCAAATTCAAATTCTACGTATGTACGTAATTTATATGATTATTTTCCAATGCCAGTCCTCTTTAAAACTTCAAATAATTTGTAAACGGTGTCAAGAATCAAGATCCCATTGTACGTAGGTATGTGAAGGCGGTATAACAACAACAGACTCCGGCGTTGCCTCCTAACGATTTCAAAACTGGCACTAACAGCTAGTCGTCTATTGATTTTTGTCATTGTGGACGGGCCGATAATCGTTTAGTCTCGTTACCGAAGCTCGCGTAAAAACGTTAACTGCAGTATAAACGTTGGAGAATATTTTGTCGGTCACACAGACGCCGGGCACAATGTGACCCCTCTTTGAAGTGAACAAAATGCCTCAAGAGACCAATTTCTCTTTTAAAAAGGGTGTTATTTACTCGGGTGTGCGGTGTTTAGGACATGGGTAATGCGCAAATGAGCATTTAGGCGCTAAAATAACGTTTAGACAAAAGTAATTTCGTTTGAGTGCTCTTGTTAGCTTTTTAATGTTTCCTACGCTAAGTAGCACAATGTTTTTTGAATTTTCTGCCCTGTTGTATAAGCCGCGGGCGCCATGTTGTAACGTTTTGTGGTTAAGGGGTTTGTTTTAAAATTTCTGGCGAAATTTGGATTTAATTCTTGTCGAGTTTCATTTTAGGCACAGTTTATATCTACTGACTTTTGTCGATCTATTTTAATGAGCTTGTTTTCGGGACTTTTAAGTCTCAAGCGTAGGATTGGAATGGAGTACCTACTCATCCAATAAATTCATGATTCCTTTGTTTTATTATACACTATTTCTGTACCTCATTGAAAAGCTCAAAGCGTAGAAAATTGGGTACCAATTTACAAACTTATTAGTACCGTCTACGTTTAATGTAGTAAAATTAGTTTTGTGTTAATTAAAATTAATCTGTTTCTGAAGGAATATATTTAACTGGTGTTTTTGTTTGTCTGACAGTTCCACTTTTTAACTATGATTAATGAACTTTTTGATTTAATACTTTAGTCAGAAGACTCGAGTCTCAATGAGCGTGTAAAATGCGTCTCAGTCATAGGGTAACCATCAAAGAAAATAATCATGGTATTGAATGAGGTTAAAGCTTATAGGAGAACCAAAAATCAGAAATATTATTCTACTAGTGAACGACGAGATTGAATATTTTATACTTAAAGTAAACATAGTCATGGTCATAAAAAAATGCAATTACATTAGTATGCCGAGTGAATATTTAAATTCAAATATGTAATTGCGTTGGAAACAGGTATTTGTATTTTAATCAACAGAATTAGAATTTCCATTCTAAAATCCATAAAATAATTATTTTTTTGTTAAATTCGTCCTTCATATCGAGATTGACATCAAATTCAAAGGGACGGACCCTTTAATGATGTAGGGTAAATTTTGTCACGGCATGGACGTTCAGTGCCCATTGTCCAAATTTCCAACACTTGTGACTCCGGTCCGACAATCGCGTGTAAGTTAGGACACCCTAGTCGCAGCTGACATTTCCGTCGCTTTGCATAACCTGACATTAAAACTGATTGAAGTGCCGTCTCCCAATCGGAGGACACCGACTATTGTGCTTTTGTGCTCTCGTTACGAGCGATGGTGAAGCTGTGAGGCTACGCATTGTGCCGTTATGTCGTTTGACGCCGTTTGACCTTACCGAGTCGTACTATCGGACAACACTATAGTGCCCAGATATTCTAAATCGATGCTTGCTTTTATGATACACTACCAGTATCTACGTCTAAGTGCGCCATATTACCAGTATCTTTAAAAGTAGTCCCTTAATATCCCTCGAGAATAGTTATTCTTGAGGTGCCCTATATCTTCCTCTATCAATTTCTATTATTTTTTTTTATCATGTGTGCAAAGTTTCATCATAACCTGTTGAGATGAAAGTAAAATATAAAAAATAACAAACATACTAAATTTTGCATTAATACTACATAATTAGGATGTATTATTCTGAGCTACAAGCTGCACTATTTTATAGTTGCGTTAAAATTCTATTGATTTTTTGTGTCATAAGAAATAAGCCTTTCTTGTCATAGATTTGTCATCTTAGTTGTATTTAATGGGGATTTGTAGAATAACCTTATTCAAGTAGGTACGTAAACTACTCGTATTCACATATCATACCTTTTAGTACAAACTTAGAGGTCTTAGACCCAAACACGTCACAAACAACCGTGAAACAATCAGTATATCTCAGCTATAGTTGCCGTTCGAATCTAAATTGAAATGAAATTGATTGAGCACTTTTTGCTTTACAGTTAGGCCGTACCAACGACCCTAAAGATAATTATGCCGTGTAATGGCTCGGCATAGTGTCGATATCAAAGTTGGCACACGGAGTAGCGCTGTCATATTTCACGAGAGGCTGTCATAATAATTACTGATATTGTTTGGTGTGATGCCATGTTTTTGCGGCTCCTGTACGATGCCTACAGCTTGTGTTTACTAGAATTGTTAAGTACCTAAGAGAAGGTTTAATCTATAGTTGCTAGTATAATCGTGTGGTAATGCTTCTTTAGATGTGATCGTAAGTAGGCAAGTTCCTTTGATACTCTATGTAGTAATTAATCTCTGAGAAAAACTACACAAATTTTATTTTCCTGTTATTATGTATTTAAATATACCGACTACATCACATACATTGATCTGACTCCGAGGTAAGTAGCTCAAGCATTTGTGTTACAGAAATCAGAATCAACAGTGGTATTACAAATATAAACTTAAATATTGGATATTGACACCTAGACACAGAACAAACACAAGTATCCATCATACGAATGTTTCTCCTGGGTGGGGATCGAACCTACAACTTAGCGTATGGGGCAGGGTCACCACCGAATGCACCATTGAGCCAGTTAACCAACTGTTTCTCAGTATGAGTTATAAGCTACTATAATGGTATATTGGATATTGAGTTTCTGATTGTGTAGGCGGTAACATTGTTACTTGTCACCACTTTTTCGCAAAATTCCATCTAAACCAACTCATTAAAATTGTTGGCCAAAGGTGGTTAAAATAGCTCGCTACTCCTAGAACTCTACTGAGAACCTATTTATTCAGGGATTGCGGGCGTAGTATAAGATATTCTTTTTATTCACTTTAGATGAAAAAAAATCTTAATATGTATGAAACAATATTACTAAATTTTTTACCTTTTAAAGACCAGAAAATATGAGTGTTGATCGTGATGCAATGATTTTCCATCAAACGTTATGTTATATGCTAGTTTTATATAGATATATAAGAGCAACAATCGCTGATCAGTTTATTAAATGCGATAACAAGTACAATTTTTGCCGTGTGTTACATCTACAATATAACCAGTAATTACGCCTTCTCGTTAGGTGCCTGCCTTATGAGTAAGTCAAGACACGAAATAATACCTTTTTGTTTTTATTTCTTAGCTAGGTGAACGTTTGACCTCAATACTTGGACATGAAATAATATAAATTCACGGCGTTACGTACAGGGCTTGGCAGTAAGCTTTACGTGGGGCTGGAGTGGGGGAAATAGGAAAAATATTCGCATCCAAAATATTTGGTCAGATTTTTAGTTCGGGGTCTAATGGAAGGCATAGAATTTTTTTCCTTAAGTTGTTATGAACATTAAAAAAGTATTCCGATTTTATAAGTTATTGTAAAAGTGTAGGTATACAAATATGTGCATATTTGGTTTTGTTTCATATACCTGTTATTGCCCGCGAATTACTGAAATGTGATTCGGTTTGTTATATATGTAGATATATACGGAAGTTATAAACAAAAATAAAAAAAAATTTAAATGACTATTAAAATAAACTGGGCTATAACATTTTTTATGTTAAACACTAGTTTAAATTTGGCGATTACCGTAGTGAATTTCAGACATCACATTATGCAGTAGATCCGAATTGATCGGCGAGCCGGGCGAAAGATTCCGTAGAATATGGTGACCGTAATCCGCTGAAACTTACGATGTCGTAAAACTGCCGAACACTATATTGTAAGAACAATTACATGCACGTGTTGTCTTTGTGTCTCAAAAGTTACGCAATTCGCTTCTAGTTTGACGGGTTATAGTAGAGTAAAATTTTAATCTAACTAACTAAAACTAACTAACTAAACTTCACGCCACTTCCCTAGCGGGGTAGGCAGAGAGAACCGAACGCCATATGCATTGATATAAAAAACCCATATGGCACGAAATTTTAATCTATGTATTTGAAATGAAAATAAATTGTTTAGCGCATTAGTTTTGTTATGTTGTGTTTATTTATGTATAGCATGTACATATCTTTAAACTCCTACTTTAATTGTTTCTTAATTTACTGCGAAATTCTAAGCTATTTTCCACAAATTTTAAGCGCTGAAGCCTAAGGCTTGTATCTATACACATTTGTATTTTCTACATGTCTATAGTCTCTACCTTCGATAAAAATTGTAATAAAGTAAAAAACAACGTCTGCTTCGACAATACATGTCATTGCACGTGATCTTTGACTTAAGTTTGTTACGTAACACTCATCACGTTTTTTGCTTTAAAGCATAAACACTTAAATCAAAATAATTCAACAAAAGTAAAATTAAAAGTGGCACATCGTACTGGCCAGTTTCATTTCACCTGAACAGCCCATTGATAACGGTTTTTATACGAGTATAAAAACGTGGTATATCCGAGACACGGTCCATTAATTACAAAACAAATACGTTATACACGATATCGCCATCTACCCATATACTCGGCAGTAACCTATAACCCAGTACGGCTTTCACTCAAATATTGATATTCAACATCGTGAACCAGCCATGACAACGAAAAGTTAATCGAATCAATTAAACTAGTCTGTCTGACCGCCGTTAACACAGTAACCCCGGTGAGGCTCGACCTTTCACATTTGCATAATCTTTTTTTAAAGTGGTTTTATACTTAGAGTAGTGATAATTCAATCACACGGGCACCTCATATGCTAAGGGTATAAAGGCTCAAAACCAGGTTTCGTAGGACGTCCCATGATGACCGCTGGGGCTTATATTATGTATCAACAGTTGAAAATGTTAACCATCATTTTACACATGATCCCTGTCATGTCTGTGATACAGAATGCATCAATTATCGATATCGATCAGATATTGTAGTCGTATTCCCTAATAAAATATTGTATGTCGAATTACTACATGAGGACGTATTTATGTATAGTTCAAGTCAACTATCGGTTTGATATGAATCCGTCACATTATGTATGACTGAGTTAGTCGCAAGACCTCGCTAAATATGTATTATGATATATGTATAGACCATTATATACCACACAATAAATTAGCAGGACATTAAGAGTAAGACTTAAATGTTAAACCGATCGTCGTTGCTCTAGTTAGATTTTAAGTACTATAATTAAATTGAATGATACGTTCATTATTCTTACACAATGACGGTAACCACGAATCTACTCACAAATCTACTATTGCAAAAAGGATTAACGGATTGCAGTATTGTATAACAAAGCGACGATTACAATTTATGTAAGTGGCGTAAATAATGGATTGAATTATCTATGATTGGCGTTCGGTTACAGGAAGCTGGCCCAGTTCTGGGCAGATAGTCAATCGCTTGATTAAATGTGCGAGAGATACGGCCCATAGTGGAATTATTAGTCTACGTCTATAGGGTGATTTTTTAGTAATCAATTTGGTATTATCGTTTCATAGTTTGTTAGATAGCCGTAGAGCTTGTTATGTTAAGGATTATGAATGTTAAAGAAGCGAGTGAGGTGTGGAGGACCGTGCCGTATGGCGTTCGGTTTTCTCGGCCTACCCCGCTAGGGAAATGGCGTATAGTTAATTAGTTAGTTTATTAGATATAGATTGATTAATGTGGAAGAGTGGAATATCTATTAAAAAAACCTCAGCCGCTCTAAACTCAACTTTTTGTAGATTTTGATTAAAGATTTTGGACTCAAGGTGGAAGTAGATATGTTAGGTATAACGACTAAAGCATATCTTGCGGTACAAGAGTATCGACTCAATGCGGGCTACATTAAAATCGCTGTTGTCATCATCGTCATCATAATTAAATTCCAAAATGGGTCCTTGGTTTGTCATTTACAAAGTTTCGAATGAGATCCAATCTAAACCAAACTATATAATCCTCGGTCAATGAGCAACTTGTGTTTAGGTTGATGATGGAGACTCAAAATCAAAAAGCAAATTACAGCACAGCGCCCAGATAAAATATTGTCAATACAACTTAGTCACATCACTACTCTGTTACTTATATAAAATATAAAGGGGCAGCAAGCTCCTTCAACCACATTCAGCCAAAAACAAAACTGGGCTAGGGTAGATGGAAAATTTAAAAAATATCTATACTTACTTACTAATGTTATAAAGTTGAAGTGTTTGTTTGTTTGTTTGCTTGAACGCACTAATCTCAGGAACTACTGGTCCGATTTGAAAAATTATTTCAGTGTTAGGTAGCCCATTTATTAAGAGAGGCTACATGCTATATACCATTAACCATAAACGCGGGTAAAACCGCGGGCACATCTATATGAGATAAAATGTGTATTACAATTGAAATCCAAACAACCTGTATAGTTGGTACTCTGTATCAATATCGGTTTCGCTCTGTGCTCGCCGTAATTCAAACCGAGAGAGTGCCGATACGATCTCATCTCATAATCACTTATAAGACTCCTATTGTATTGCTGCTACTGTGCTTTTTAACTAGCCGGTCTGTTATTTAAAAGTCACGAAGACATTACGTATCATGAATATGCTCAGTCCTCCATATCTGACGGCCCCGTTGGTGCAATAGTTCAGAGTTCGCGTCCACCAGATCAGAATGGTTGTTGGTGAAACAGTCTTCGGTCTAGTTGTGGAACGTACCCTCGATAGCTCTAATCTGCATAAAACAAGTCCCATGTTGTGTGGGAAAGGAGAAACAAAATGCATGTTATGTTCAAATACTTATTTATTTATTCTAGTATTTGCGTAAGGATCGTGCCATGTGGCGTTCGGTTCTCTCTGCCTACCCGCTAGGGAAGTGGCGTGAAGTTTAGTTAGTTAGTTAGTTAGTATTTGCTCGGGTAAACCTTTTTAACAAGGGTCTTTTTTGCAGGGCGTAGTTCCCGTTCCCGTGGGAATACGGGAATAAAATATATTTTATGGTACTCGCTGATGAAGTAACTTTCCATTGGTGAAATAATTTTTCAATTCGGTCCAGTAGTTTCGGAGCCTATTTAATGCATACGAACAAACAAACAATCAAATCTTTCCTCTTTATAATATTAGTGTAGACGAATATGAGTTTATGTTTGTGTAAGTAGTTTTCGTATGATTGCAAATGTTTAAATATATTGGCAATTTTAATTACCTTAATTATAATATAAAACGAGTTCTAGACATATTCGTCATTTATTTGGAATAATCACTGAATTTATCTGCTACAGTGAATGAAACAACCTATTAAATAAGAATTCAGGTTAAGATAGATAATAACTTGATAAGGAGCTGATTTGTATCTTAGGACAGCTCGTTAATAGATTTCGCCACAAATGTTTATTGTAACTGGCTGAAGCAACAGTATGTGCTCCCTTTACTTATTTATCTTCTTCCTAAAATAATATAGTTCCAGGCTATTTTGACTATTATCATAGGATCATGAATGTTTAGACATACATATCATAACAGCCGTAATCCGAATTCTCCGCAATCCAGAGGGCAGGCAGAGTCTAAAGAGCGGTCTACCTTGTTCAGCACAATTTTATTAATTTTATTAAGTTGTTCAAAGAGCTTACTAAACTAACTGGTGTAAACAAAAATTATCGAATCAAATCATAACATTACAATAGCAACTGCTATAGCTGATTTTCGAAACCCTTAAACAGAAGAATATGCAGGTCCCTTTTTTATAACCGCCGAGCTTGTTGTGCAAATAAATTTTCTATTTGAAAATCCTAATAGCAAAGTATAATATGTAAACAGTTTTGAACTAGCATCTCCCCCCGCATTTCGAGCTCTGTCCTCAGTTTCTAATCTACTGAGCTGCCATCTCAGTGGATAGTCATTTTGTGTTCAGCTATGTGTCTAACCCTCACCCCAAAATCGCGACGTAAGCTATCAAGATAGTTTGGGCGTCGTTTTATCCTGCCCATAAAACGGTAAAATTTGAGACAAAAAAATATCGCAATTATTACGGCTTAAAAAATATATGACTATAAACGAAACTTCGTACTTAAAGTTTCGTAGTACGGCACGAGTTTCTAGTATTCAACGGCAAGTTGAGGCGCAATGTTTGATTAAGCTAGCCCCACTTTCTACCGCAACCGCAACAAATTGATTGTGACTTTGTTCTTGAACTCTGTCGTTGCTATTGCCTACACTTCCTATAAAGATGGCAAGATACATTGTCTGTCTGTTACTCACTGTCCAGTCATTGTATGATTCGATCGCATAAGTCACGTGTTAATGCAAGAACAATTGATTTTATCAAGTGATGACGCAGATAATGACCATGTATCTTAATGATCTTTAATCAATGAGATATGATTTTAAAGGTACCTGAAGGTAAATCGTATGAACAAATATATAGATATTTAAGATTAATGCCTCTAGTCATGATACTGATATTTGGTGACGGTAAAGTTATACGATCGGATGGGGTGATATTAGATCATGAAAACTACGAGTTGATTTCCAAAATGGCTATAAAATATCTCTTTTGGTGATTAATAAAACGTAACGTGTCGTTAACGTCTGAAATATAAATAGGTAGTACATAGGCAGAAATAATGTATTGCCTATTTTCTAGAATAGCCGAATTTTTGATTTCGTCATGAACGACATAGTTTACATAGTAGGTCAAAGTTATTTATTATTTTATATGTAGGCGGTTCGAGTATTCCAATAAACCTTGTATTTCAGAATATTATATTTTTATTAGTCTAAGTGCCGAAGATTCTACGAACACTACAAAAAAAAATCGGTACGTCAAGCTTTTATCTCGAATGTTTCCTTGATATTTTAAAATTTGACTGTTAATTTAATAGATAATTAGAGCTTCCAAGAAATTATGAAAAATATACTTAATCTATAGGTAGTCAGCTCGCATTTCGTAAAAGGCGCCTAATGCTGTATGGGGTGGTGTACAATAACAAAGCCAACAGGGTTTGTAACTGTCTAGGCAACGAGTTAAATTAGTACTCTTCACTACTTCTTAAAATTTTCTATCCAGGGAAATGTTTGGCTAGAAATGGGTGAAAGAGCTAATTACAGCCTATCCCTACAGTGGAACTATTCGCTAATCTGTGATTACGGGCTTAACGATATAGATGTACGACAGGCAAATCAAATAAAATAAAATAAAACAGTTGAATTGAAAACCACCTCCTTTTTTTTGAAGACGGTTAAAAAAACTCTTTAATTTTAAATTAGCTGTAAATCTCCTTTTGTTTTTAACCTACTAATGAAAGTACCAGCGGCTTGGTTAAGCACACTGAAGTAAGATTACCGGCGCGTGGTGCCGCCGGCAAATAAAGGGACCTCAGTCGACCACTCGACTACAATTAATACCGACAGTACGTCCTGCTTACAAGTCCTATTTGTTAACGTTGCGTTTGTACGGGGCAAACACCGACCACAAATATACTTATTATTCTATATTAGTAAAACGAATACGTGGAAACGACACAATATATGCGCAGACTCTATAGAATAAGGTACATTTTATCAGATATGCAAATACACACAAAAGTGAATATTTCTGTGTACCTTGCAACGGAGTATTTTTTTTAGGAAAAACCTCAGACATATGGAAAACATGTTGAAAAGTCAATTCTGAGAATTGAAATCCAGCTGATGGAATGTTCGACCTCGTGCTTTCTAATTTACAGGTGCTATTAGGAACGCGATGCAATGAAATATTTCGTTGAATAATAGAAATTAATTGTGTAAACTATCGCCCGTCTGCCGTTATTTAATCGGCATATATATAAGTATATAATCTAAATATATAAGTATATAATCTAAGTATAAAGCTTTACATCTAACACAAGAAGAATTTTTTTCAAATTCGATAGATAGCTCTTGAGATAGGAGCGTTCAAACAATCAAACTTTTCCGTTTTGTTCTCAATATTAAATAAATTCAACATATTTACCTACGGATCGAACTTGGCTTAATTTGCCATATGCCTCATTTATTATTGTAAAATATCCAGTTGCTGAGCAAAAATGCTATAAACCCAATCCCTTGTAAGAGACGTCTGAGGCGGAAGCTACTTGTACCTCGATTAAGACCAATAAGGTATGTGTAATAATAAGTAAAACATGTTTAAAATGTTAACTATATATTATCAGCCAAACTCGGCGTTTCGAAGCACTTTTGTTTTAATTTATTTTTAAAATGTAATAACAGAACAGCTGCGTACGTTAATATGAATAAGACATTGTATGTTTTCTTCACTACATGCATTTGGATCTGAATCTTATCCTGTATTCATCATACACTTGAAACTAATTGATTTTCGGGCAGTTAGATCCATTTTGTTGAAAGTTAAATTAATTTAATTTAGCCGCAAAAGCTAAGATATTACGTGATGATAACTTAAAAGTTAAAGCAATTACTAGATTGCTTTGTTTTTCTTATTTTTTAAATTTAATCAAAGTTACCTTTATAAAAACCAACACAAAGCTAGTTATAAACAAGTCTTCTTTGTGTTTTTCATTAAAATAACTGTTTGTCAAGTTTGTGCCCCGAACATAGCAGTGCCAAAAAAAATAAATGTATTAAGTTTACAATTCCTAATATTAGACAAGTTAGCACTTATATTATTAATAATGAACATATTGAACTTGTTGACTCCACAACTTTTTAAGGCATGACTATAGATTCTAAGCAACAACGGGGTCCTCATATATGTGCCCTGGCAGGGAGGTTTAGTTCAGCTGCATACGCATTTAGTAAAATAAGGCAACTGACTGATATTGAAACGGCGAGACTAGTTTATTTCAGATATTTCCACAGCGTTATGTCATATGGTCTATTGCTATGGGGCACCGCTTCTGACATAAAAACCATATTTGTGTTGCAGAAGAGCCATACGATGTATATATGGCCTTAGACCTCGTGACTCACTTAAGGAAATATTTAAAGAGATAAATACATATATTGACCGTAGCTTCCTAATTCATATTTGATTGTATTATCTATGTACATAAAAACTTATATGAATTCTATAAGAAATCTGGTCATCGGTTTAATACGAGAAATAAACACAATCTCTCCGTTTCAAAAGTCAGGCTTAATAGGATTTGTAGTTCATTTGTAGGTCTAAGCATAAAAATATTTAATGAACTGCCTCGAAATGTTATTTATCCACGCATAAATTTAAGTCTTATATTAAATCATGTTTAATAAGAAAAGGTTAATACAAAAATTCTACTATGTCCCATGTTAGTCTGGGACTTGCCCCATGTTGGTCTGGGACTTAAAAAGAATATGCAAACTGTGGTTCTTGTCTAGCATGTCGTAAAAGGCGACTAATGGTTTATCGGGTTTTGGGTGTGTGATTGTGTAGGCGACAGGTTAGCCACTTGTCTCTGCTTTTTTTACAATTGACCATCTAACCCAGCCCGGTTTTATTTTTGTCTGAATGTCGTTGAGGGGCTTGCTGCCCTTTCGACTCTGCCTACCCCTTTGGGGATTATGGGCGTGATGTTATGTATGTATGTATGGTTACTACAAAATAGACTATTATTTAAATGATAAAAATGTTTGGACAAGGTAATCTGCTCACATGCACAGTGATGTTTTTAATCATGATATTTTAATGTACCACATATTAGAGATAAGTAAAACACATTTTTAATAAAGGCTATCTGTTGAGTTTCTTGGTGCATCTCTTCTCATCAGGCCATCCACGTCGAGGTGCTGGTAGTGTAAAAAAGTGTGACGTGCAGAATTTGTTACAAATCTACTTGCAGAAATAAATAATTTCATTTTATTTCATTCACGGGGTATTTTTAAATTGGACAGTTAATGCATTGGAAAAATAGAGTTTCCGAAAAATACCGAAAAATTTATATTTTCAGCATCGCAGTTTAATTAAGGGTAGCTATATATACTTACTATTTAATATACTTAATAAAAAAACATTTGCTACACAGACAATGACGCTATATAGGGGAGACACAAAGTACGAGTTATCCTTACGTTTCTCAATGTTCGTCCAGAAGAATAAATGTCAACAACAAACCAGCGTCAATTTAGAAAGTTTTTAACGAAAGCAATTCCATTAGATGACTTAAACAAGTACGAACATCGATCGACCTTATTGGCGAGTCAATGACATCGTCCGATTTTTATAATGACGGGTCGCTTTGTAGTAAGTCACGTCCGCCGACGTACCTCAGGCGAAATGGTTGGAAATGATCCCTCTCTGCAGCATCGTGCAGAAGGGTTTTGATTGTGCTATTATTATATTAGCATCCAATATTGAGCTGCGATCGCGCGGGCTGCGCGCCCTACGCGTAGTGATGCACCGCGTTGGGTTGTATTTCGGTTTTGATGTCTAGTGTTAGATAGAAATGCGTTGCATTATAATTAGAAATAACAATACTATGTCTGAACGCGATATTCAGTGTAAGTTTCACGTTTCGACCGTATGCAGGTCACGAGCGGAGTGATGTCGTCAGTTACTTTGCCTACTTAAAGTCGTATGTAGGTATCTGATAATGTATATGATATAATTAAAACTGTAGTCAATTTGCACGTCTTGCTATTAGAAGGATAAAGTACAATAAATATATATATATATATTTTTAAATATATTTCTCTATATTCAGGTGTTCAGACACGTCAATCTATATAATATGAGAGACAGGATTCCTGCTTAAACGACGTTTGAAAACCTATTCAATATGTAACTCAAGTACAATGTACGTTGTTGCAATAAACAATAGCACCTTTATTTCAAGAAAAAAAATATATCATCATACTTTTAAATATTAATTTCTCAAAAAGTGCAGTTTCCTGATGCCGACTGCACTAGCAGCAACAATGGGTACCTATCGACGTATACCGAAGCAATCAACACGAGGGGGCTAAGTGCGAGGGTGTTTGTTTCAATTAAACACGGGATGCCGGCTCAAAGAGAACGCATCCGATTCGGCAGTTATTACATTTTTACTGTGTACTTTGTACGACCTATCAGAGGGTTGAACATGGATGTCATGATTCCAACCGTCATCATAATCATAATTGCATATCACAAAATTGGTATAAAAACCGATGAAGCCAAACTCACGCCACTCACAAAATACGCCACTAATCACATTCTATACTATGGACAAGAAATGAGTTGGATTGGCCGTGTTATTTTAGTAAAAAACAGCTTATCTTATTAGTCCTATAAGGCTATAACATTCCTTCATTCTTTTAAAATAATGGTTTCATGTATCTACTACACTTTAAGAAAGTACTAGGACCTTTCTTAATCCAATTTCAAACCTAACAGAAATGTTTTTTCGTTTCGACAATATATGGCGTTGTAATTTTTAGACCAATGATATTCCTATACTAGCAGGAATAACGTGAACATTCAGACACACACATTCTGGCATTACTGGGGTGTCACTGACAAGCAATCTTGCGTAACAACGCCGGATAGCGGCTTCTCTGCCACGCCCACTTGGCACTTCCGCTTAATATTTGTTTTGTGATCGTAATGATAATTGTTTGCATAGTTCGGTGGAAATTCAAACAAGTGACGTTATGATTTATTTATCTTTTGTACTTTATGCAATGTGACATACAATAAACATTTGAATTTAAATTTGAATTTGATGACGATACGACTTATCATGTCGTGCCTACGGGGATCGCTGTTTGGGTAAATCGTACAGCTAAATATTATCCGCTGTTCTGTTTCATTAAATTAACGGATAAGTGCGAGTGGGAGTTGCGCCCAGGGGGCTTCACACGGACTAAATTATGTAAGGCAGATAGTTCATCCGTGCTTTGAATGTATTGTCTTGGTGAATCTTTATTATTACTACACCTCTTATACATAAGTATGAAATCTACAAAATCTATAAATATAAAACTTGATAAATCTTAATTTATGTATGAGTGAGTGCGAAAGTATTTTAATATGGTGCGAATAACATTTAATTTTGTTGCTTTAACTGAAAATCAATTACTTTGTCTTAAATACAATAAATTATATTTCACCTGCATACGTTTCTGCGCTGAAAGACATGAACGATGGATAGACAAATGTTTAAGCTTTATCTTTATTATGTACAGAACCAAGGAAAACATTTGATCAACTTTGTCTTTCCCTTTCTCCGTATTTGCTTGCCTTCCAAAGATAATTAATTAAACAACTCAATGTAATTACACTTGCTTATCGTGATATTTCCTTAATTGAGCCTCCAAACGATATCTAGCAAATATTTACTTTCAATGAAAGGTAAGTCAACCTTGCCTCTGATGAATAATAAAGCGGCTAGCTAGATCAAACACCTCAGAAGTCTAGACGAGTGGTTCAAAACAAGGGATCAATACGTAGAGAAGTATTAAGGCATAAATAAGTTACATACCTATATAATTGCTTGTATTTTCTACTCTCCTCAACACTGTATCGATAGCCCTAAGGGAACTGCTACCCACGCGAGATGTGGGTTCAATATCCGAGCGGTGTTCTCAGTCATTTAACTTGTGATTTGTACAGAAGCTATATGTAATTGGATCTGAAGTCAATTGCAAGATAAAACACCGAGCAAATATCTAAGTTACTTTCTTTAAAGTGAATTGTAGAAGCCGTGAGTAATTAATCTTTCTACTTAGATATTATTTAGTTAATCCACAGAAGGCGGTAACTTTATGTTTGTTACAGACTTATTTCTGGTACATCAAAGTGTTTTTTTTTTATCCTACTAATTTTAGAAATGTGAAAACTTCGAGGATGGCCGTACGTACTTTCACACAAGAACTATTCAGCGGATACGAAAAAAAAAATGGCATTCGCGTGGAACAGCATTAAGGATAGTTGTTATCCTGGAATTATGGACAGTCACTCTATCACGACTTTACTACTCTACCGATTATCATAAAATTTGCACACAGGTTGCTACGGATGCAGAAATACATTACATATATAATTCAGTACAGCCGTAAATTACAAGTTACTTATTATCCAGAAAAATACGAATAACAGAAGTGAATCATAGACGGTGTATCAACTCGAATCGACAAATTAGATATTCACAAGCAGGCAAAGCCACAAGCTTATTTAGTATAGTAAGTATTTATAAATGATTAATGTTTTATTTGTAAAACACCTCGTTATGTCTTAGTGTCTAGCACGGCCTTACTTCTGTACAATGACATGGATATTTCCTCTCATTCAAGGTTGTTGGATAGAGATCTCTACTAGCGATAAGAACGCCATTTACATATGCGTTGCATAAGGTGTCTGCATTGTCAAATTTTGTATTTTTTGTATAGTTTTAGGTCTTTATGGCTAGCAAATATACCTAGATTTATCTTTCTTTTTACTTCACACATATATATATATATTTTAATATGCTTCTTTTGTTAAATAGGTAGAGTAAGTAGTAAAAACAGAATTTAAATCAATGATTTTTTTTCATACATTGGTTTGCCTTGATTCTCTTGCACTCTTACATGGTGTTATCAAGCGAAGTTATTGTTTTTTGTGCAAACAAGCTTTATCGAGAAACCTAAAATAAATAAAAGCTCCGTATTTTACCACGCGCACACTAACGACACGAAAAACCGTGTTTTTGTGTCATCGATATTGGTTTCCGAATCAAAAAAATACGCGTGTATTAAAAATGTGTCTGCCCCGGCATTGCAATCAGTCGCACCGACGCCAGGCGCGTCGCGACTGCATTTTTCATTCCCCGACATCCGCTCTGTTAGTGAGCGCGAATATACCGACGCAACCTCACGATGGATGGGCCTCAATAACGACTGTTCATATGTGTGGACTTGGTTATTTACGCTAGCAGGCTTAGCCGGGATAGCGGACGACAGTTCGACCATAGATTTTTAAGTCAATTCTTTTTCGCTGCAAATGTCGACTGCAATAAAAGTCAATGGGTTGGAGGATTGTTCATTGCCTGAATATCGTTGTGTCTATTCAAACGACAGTGAAGAGTAGTTAAAGTAATATCTTCAGGTGCTTACAGCACATAACAAGATTATTAGACCACCCTAACCTATATAATAATATTTTGCACAAATAGGTAGTGTTACTTGCAGATTCTAAAATAATGGTACGTAAGTTCAAGGAGCCCAAGTTGGGCAAACCGGTAGGGAACAAGCTAGATGATATTGCAGGGGAAGCTGTCGATCAAAAACCAATTAGCAGGTATTAATAAATTTTTGATTTTATATTAAACACTTTGTTGCGTAGTACTTAAGTACTCTTAACTGGTTGTTATTTTGCAAGTCTTGCAATTTGTAAGACAATATAAACCTAATTTAAGGCCAATCAAGCGCTTGAGGCTTCGATATGAGCTAGCTAGAAAAGTGGCGTCTTAACTGCCGACTGGAGTAGACACTGGCAACAAGAAATTACTGGCCGGCCCGCCTCATTATTACATGCTAACATACATAAACGCTGTGTGAAGTCGTGGCACATTAGTTATTAAACTTTGTGCCGTCTGTACGAGCAAATGAGCGGTAAAAGAACACGGATGTCGTAAATTGCAACACGCGCCAGTGTTGCGGTTGCAAGGGAAGCACTATTTATAGAAGTGATACATTGGCGTGATAACGTGTTCGGAAAGTGGCGTTCAAAGGGAGAGCACGAGAGGAAATCGTTTCCCATTGAGTGTTCCCGTAATCACGGCGGAGAGCGGGCACAAATGATCGGCCGCCGCCGGTTGCGGATAATGAATTACCGAGCCATTGCTTGCTTGCAAAATCTAGTCGACGTCGTACTTGTAAGTAACGAGGTTAGAGAGTTCTCCCGGAGCGGGCGAGCGCTGCCCGCGCGTCGTGACTCAGGGTGCGTTCGGGAGCATTCATGGGCGAATTATCTTCTAAAATGGCCGATATAAATTATCTCTAATGGGTTTTATTGCTTTGAAATATTGTATTCCATTCGGTTTATTTTCGAACTCATTGAAAGTTCCCGATGGGATTTTCATAATACGTAATCCGAACAGGCGTGGCAAATTTGAAAATGGGAACAAAACGTAATCGCCGGAGTGTGGATAGCATAAGCCGTTATATCGAGAGTTTTACGAGTGTTTTCGCACTATTCCAGCTATAAACGGCGAATCAGATGAAGTGGGAAGCCGCGGGAGGCAAAAATAACTCTATTTATTTCGCCCTACAAAAATATGATAGGAACGTACTCCACGCGGGTGAAAATAAAGTTATTTGTTTCAGGAATATCTTACATTTATTCCTACTTTAGGCACTATTCTTGGTTTATTTTTGTATTCATACACCTTTTTAAAATAGGTCATAACTGCAGGTCTGTTCCTTTTTCGAAGTATATTTGTCAAAGGAAAAGTGTGAAGGAAAGACACTACTTAATCTTTGCTGTCAATATTATATTTTTAAATAAATCCGAAACGAGAAATGGACTCTACATGAGTTTTTATATCGATATCAGCATTTATTTATTATTTTACACTGAAACAATGGCACTTATATATCTTTTTATATCTTTTGTTGCAGATAAGTGGCAAACACGTTTTTCTGTACAATTTTAAAAATATCCTTGCCCAGTACAACAGGAAAATGCCAACCCGTTAGTAATGGAGTTTTAACGTTTTTTTGCGTTCTTTCCAGGAAACTTTTCATAGGCAAAAACTGAACATGACTTGAAAATGAACTTCAAAAAAGCTGAAGGCTCGCCGCTTAAGTTCTTGGAAGCGACAGCCGAATTGACCAAGGACCGTGTCGGCGATAAAGACGTGAATTTACGGAGCTCTCGGCCGCAGACCCTGGGTCCATCGAGAGCTAGTCGTAATACATGTGCCTGGTGTCGGGGGCGCCTCTGATTTACCACAGCTCGAGGTTGCCTGCCGACGACGTTAGTCGATCGCGAAAAATATTATACGAAAACTTTGAGAGGCGTTTTACACAAATATTTTTAGGGATCCGGTGGCATTCATCTGAAATTTGATTGGGTTAATACTATGAATCAATAGATATATTATTATGCGCTAATAACGTTTTATTGCTTCCATAAATTTTCTGTGGAAACAGTTCACTGTGTTATCAAGTGCTGAATCAAGTGCTAAAAAAATAAAAAGACATTGTTGGGTAGTCTCTACGACTTATTTTTTATTGTATTCACAGAAAGAAATGAAAGCTACTTATTCCATAACATACTGCTTGTGTAATTTTCTCGTAATCATAAATCAAGCAACATGCTTTCGAAAAGATACACTATGCTTACCAAATTTGGGTATAAAAC
This sequence comes from Glyphodes perspectalis, assembly GCA_951394215.1. Lineage (NCBI taxonomy): Eukaryota > Metazoa > Arthropoda > Insecta > Lepidoptera > Crambidae > Glyphodes > Glyphodes perspectalis. Next base: position 10,821,616 of record OX596200.1, on the reverse strand, counting down.
AGCAAAATTGCAATAAGTTGGTACAGTACAAATAATATTATACTCTGGAGCCTTAGGCCTCCATTCCTTTATATAAGGAACCCAACTTCACGCGGAATCTGACTCACTTACCAGGCTTTTTCTTTTTCACCTATCCGATACGGCGCTGTGGCTGATCGCCTTTAATGATGGGGAAATTTTATTTTTGCTCTCCCGGTGGTACCTAGTCCAAGCAATATCGATTTAATAAAAGACAACTTTAGTAATATTGCACTTCAAAACTTCGTTACCTTTAAATTATTGGTTCAAGGTCATTAAAAGTGAACGATTGCAAAGAAATTAAACGCTCTTAATTATTCACGCTAGCCTAAATATTCTGAGTAATTCTGACATTAAATAATTATTATAAGAAGCATGTTAAAGTTCAAAGCGGCAATTGTTACAAGGATAATAAATAGTATTGAACTTAAAAAATTGGAGCAGTTTTGTAATTTCGTTTTTTTAGCTCATTGGCATTCTGATTCGAGAAAAAGTCAGTTCGAGCAAATCTCAGAAGTTCTAAAGTAAAGCAAAAGTTGCAGCGAAGCATAAAATATATAAAATTATGATAAATATGTTTGTGAGAAGATTTCAATATGATGATATTGCGTTGGTGGAGAAAAAAGTTTGTAAATAGTGCGCGCTGGATATTTATATAGCACAGTATTTGTTTTGCGTGGTCAGTGATATACCACACCAAACAGAAAACTGTCTACTTTCTGTGTTTTAATAGCCCAGAACTATTAGCAGTGCAATGAATTTTGAAACCTTATTAATTTGAAGCAGAAATGTGGCGGTCGGCGCGTGTCAGCGCGGGTGGTGCGACTAACGACCCCCTAGTGTTGCTCTAAATATGTCGATAAAATCAATGGCTATGGTATTGGTCGGTGCTGGATACCTAAATCTAGTACAGAGATAGTAAAAATCTGATTTTGTATCTATGTACTAGATTGAATCTGATTTTGTTTGTTTGCAAATAACGTGGCCACAAAGACTTTACAATTGCTTTGCTCCGATTGGCTCACTAGATGTGACTTGTTTAAGCACCAGCACCTGGTGTAGCTGGTTGAAGTCATTGGAGATTGTTTGATTTGGATACGATTAGGCGTCAGTTTGACTGCCTCGATGGCGCCTTTGGTAGTGACCCTATCCTATGTGTCAAGATGTGTGTGTTTGTTCTGTACTGGGTGTTACTATTGAATATATTTGTAATACCACAGTTGTTTCTGGTATCCGTAACAGAGTGCTAAAGCTACTTACCTCGGAATCAGAACAATGTATGTGATGTTGTGTAATATTTAATTATTTATTTATAGTTGATATTTGGCGGTTCCGAAATTTTACTATGTGTGATAATATTACTTTTTTATATTCATTCATTTCATTACCATTTTGCAGATTATAAACACTTAAAAAGGTTAAGGGACGGTCATATTGACATCGGTTACTAATTAAATATCAGCAGAGTGAGTACACAAAAATAATGCACGTTACAAATCTTGAAAACCTGAATGCTCCATTATCAAACTTATTGTTTAATGCGAGTGATTTGTAGGGCCTCTACAACTTTCAACAAATTATAGCTGTACTAGGATTGCCTGATCTAGACTACGAAGAGTTAGATAGACGGACAGTAAGACCTACCTAGCGGAAATACGTAAATTATCCCTATCTGTCTGTGAAAGAGAAAAAAAGAGTTGAATTCATATTTCATAACAGCAGCTAATTTGGCGGATTTATCGATAGTTACACTATCCCGTCCGCACGACTATGGAAATTCAGTTAACTGTTGTATCACGAAGCCACCACCAAATTTCTATAAACATGCCAATTTTGGACTTAATAGCTTTGAATGACAATGAAATTGTGAGTGGCAAAGGTCGTCTGCAATAATCGTGGGAGTTTTGAAATTGATAGCTTTTTGTCTATTGTTAAAGGAGCAGACAGTCAAGTTTGATTCCACTCGTTGATACATTTTTAAAGGCCTAACAGTGCGTTTATATAACACCTGTGTATAACTGATGATGATGATAATTAACATTCGTAAAGTAAAATTATGGCACTAAATATTTTTAGTTTACATACTACTCAATTGACATTAAAAGTATTCAATAGTTATTTAATAAAATATTTACATTTATGAAATTTTAGTATTAATCAAATATATATATTTACGAAACAAACAAAATACAAATAAATAAAATGGATGGTGACAGATTATGTAAATAGCTCTATTTAAATGTCGAGCTAATATTAATTAACAGCGCAGCAAGGGTAATTAAAATGAATAAGTTGACAAGTGTAGTAATAATTAGCTGCAGTCAAAATACATGTGTGAAAAATGATTATTTGAAAAATAAATAAATGGCACGAGTTAAAAAGTATTTTTTCTTTTCACTATAAGACACGTCTAAGGCTGTTTGTCCACCGCCGCCGTCACCGTCACGTCACCGAGAACGAGATTATTTCGGGCCGAGTTTAATATGACGTGACGGCGATCGTTTGTCCACCGCGACCGATGGTTTAGTTTGTTCCAACTGTCATGCGTGGTAGTCGCCATGCATTTCTACGCAAAATTTTATCTTTGGACACTTCCTTGGTTTTATCCCACGAACATTCTTTACTTTCTATAACTTCTATTAATGAATAAATATCGTATTTAAATTTTTTGGCCATTCTTATTACAATGATATATTATGATAATTGATGACAGACAACTGAACTGAGCTCGTGTACGGTGCGACGGCGACGGCAGTGTGTGGACAAGTTCATACGTGTTTTGTATTACCGGCACATCGGCCCGTCAAAATCTCGGGCCACGTTCTAGCGGTCACGCCAATCTACTCGCAATTTCGCCGGCTGGGATGACGGCGCTCGGGTGACGGATGTGCGGTGGATACGCGGCTTAAGTAAATGTATGTACCGCTACTTCGGCGCCGTCATCTCGTTCTCGGTGACGTGACGGTGACGGTGGCGGTGGACAAACATCCTTATACATAACTCTTGAAGGAAGACATTTAAATTAGAAGTCAAGTCTCTGGTCATTAACATTTTAATTACCAGTTGGATGCTAGAGTTTAATGCGATAAGAGATAAAAAGGAACAATATATAAAGATGTCGCCGGCATCTTGATAATACATTAACTGGCAGTTATTTATACATAACGGTAATATTTCAGATATTTGCATGTCTCATATTACTATGGGGATTATTACTTATGGCTGAAAGTACCTATAGAAAATATTTGTTAGCACCAGTATCAAAGGGGGTCATGTGCCAAGGGCGTGCTCGTCGCGACTCCTGCCAGTCCGATTTCGGATTGCAACCTTGGACCGATCTAATTCCGCAGAGCGGGGTAGGGCGTTCCCCCGATGCGACGCGCACCGACGAGCCCTCGTCGGTGCGAAAAGTGGCGAGTGCGGCGAAGGGGGCCGCCACCCTTCACGCCACGCCGGACACTGCGGAACGAGGAGAACAGAGTGCCGTATAGGCACGTGGAATGTAAGAGGTGGAATGAAAGATAAGATGTATGAGATGATTGACGTAATGAATGAGAGACGCCTGGATGTTCTGTGCTTGACAGAGACTAAGCGGAAGGGCAGCGATGCAGATGAGCTTCCCGGTGGTATGATGGCTCTGTGGTCTGGTGTGGAACAGAATTGTCATGCCAGCGGTGGAGTTGGAGTAGTGCTTTCCTCTCGTTTAGTCTCTGGTGTGAAAGACTATGGATTAGTTGGCCCGAGACTCCTCTGGGTTCGTATTAAACTGGGTATTACGCGAGTCTTTCTGGTTGCAGGCTATGCGCCAGTAAGCTCAGCCAGTCCCCAAGAACTAGAGGAGTTCTGGGAGTCTGTTAGAGAAATTCTGGACCTGACTGAAGGAAATGAGAGGATAATTATGTGTGGAGATTTGAATGGTTGGGTTGGCACCAAGCGATCTGACTATGAAGCAGTCCTTGGCCCATATGGAGACAAGAGAGTGAATGATGCTGGTAAGCAAATCTTGGAAGTATGTTTGGAACGGAACCTCCTTGTGGCAAACACTATTTTCCGTCATAAGGATATTCACACGTATACTTGGAGACGGAATGACCAAAAAAGTGTGATTGATTTGATTTTAGTCGACAGCCGCCTCCGCAATAGTATATTGGATACAAGAGCCTACAGAGGCCCTACTCTTGAAACAGACCACTACCTGGTAGTATGCCGGTTTGCTGGGCTTTTCAAGAAGTGGAGGCACTGGCGAGTGCGTACTCCATGCGGAGGCACTGAAAGGATAAGGAATGAAAAACTGGAAGATGAAAGTGTAAGGAGTGTGTATGTAGGATTAGTCAATGAAAGACTTGCGAATGCGAGTCTTTCTGGCTTAGATGTTGATGATTGCTGGAACATTTTGAAAGAGAGCATGGTGGACAGTGCAAAAGAGGCATGTGGATGCGCAAGGAGACGTAGAACAATGAAAGGTGACGCATGGTGGGATGAGGAGGTCAAAGCCTCCGTAGCGAGAAAGAAGAAGGCCTGGCTCGATTATGTCTCATCTTTGCAAATGGATGAAAGTATGCTTGAGATGAAGAAAGAAATATACCGTTATTGCAAGAGTGAAACCAAAGCTTTAGTGAAAGAGAAGCGTGAAAGAGTAGCTATGAATGAAGAAAGGAGACTGACGAATAGTTTCGAGGCTAATTCCAAGCTCTTTTGGAGGGAGGTTAAGAGGTCTCGGGGATATTCGTCGGCATCCGGAATGAGTAAGATTAAATCTAAAGCTGGTGACATTCTTGCAAACCCGAACGAGGTGTTAGAACGGTGGAGTGAATATTTTGGAGAAATGTATGAGTATGTCTCTGATGTTGGCACTGAGAGTGAGGCTATGTCTGATTCTGTGGTGCCAGCGTCTGATGAAGACATCACTATGAATGAGATTGAATGGTCGATACGAAGTCTGAAAAGTGGAAAGGCCGCGGGAATAGACAAGGTATCTGCGGAGATGATCAAGCTAGGTGGCGCTAGCGTCCAGGACGCTTTCTGGTTCTTGTGCAATCTATGCTGGAGAAACGGAAAGGTCCCAATGGACTGGAGACGGGCAGTTATCGTGCCTCTGTACAAGGGTGCTGGGTCACGTATGGACTGTGCCAGCCATAGAGCCATCAGTTTGATCAGCTTAGCAGCAAAGGTGTATGGCAAGATTATTGAGAGGAGAATGAGGGTGAAATCTGATGGAATGTTGTGGGAGGCACAGGGAGGTTTCCGGAATGGTAGAGGATGCACGGATCAAGTTTTCTCTCTTCGCAACATCGTGGAGAAGCATCTGGCCAAAAGTCAGAGGGTTTTTTGCGGTTTTGTGGATATGGAGAAGGCCTTTGACAGGGTTGTACGAAAGGACCTTTGGGACATATTGCCGAGATATGGGATTGATGGAGCATTGCTTCGTGCTGCGCAGTCCACCTATGTGGGATGTACGGCATGCGTGCAAGTGGAGGGCAGCCTGTCACCCTGGTTTGACGTCAATATTGGTGTCAGACAAGGATGCGTGCTGTCTGCTCTGCTGTTTATCCTATATCTCGACCATTGTCTCCAGAGGATTAGATCTATGAATGTTGGAGTGCGTATGGGTGACCTGGTTGTGAACTGCCTGCTTTACGCGGACGATGCCGTACTTCTAGCAGAGTCGGCATCGGATCTGCAGCAACTAGTCACAACATTGAAAGATGATTGCAAGGAGAGAGGCTTACATTTGAATGCGAAGAAAACAAAGATTATGGTGTTTGAAAGAGATGAAACCAGAACGGATACAAGGATAACGGTTGACGATGTAGTGCTGGAACAGGTGAATGAAATTGTATATCTAGGATCTGCATTTAGTAGAGATGGAAGGTACTCCGCTGATATAGAAAGAAGAGTGAATGCAGGGAATAGGGTGAATGGAGCGTTAGGAAAACTTTTAGGCAGCAAAATCTTAAGCCAGAAGGCCCAGCTCGCCATACACAATGCGGTGCTGATTCCTACGCTAACATATGGAAGCGAGAGTTGGGTATGGCAGAAAGAGCATGAAAGTAGAATAAACGCGGTCGAGATGCGTGCGCTGCGGAAAATCTGCGGTGTATCGCTCACAGACTGCGTTCGGAATGATGATGTAAGAAAGAGAGTTGGTCTGAAGGACAGCGTCGGAGTCAAGGTAAGAAGAGGCATGCTCCGGTGGTTCGGACATGTGGAAAGAATGGATGACGAAAGATTGACTAAACAGATATACAATGCGAATGTGGAAGGATGTAGGAGCCGCGGAAGGCCCAGGCTCACCTACCACGACCAGATTGGTCGTGTATTAAAAGAAGGTGATGTTAGGAGTCATAAAAATCGTAGAGCTTGTATGAAAAGGATTATGAATGTTGAAGAGGCGAGTGAGGTGTGTAAGGATCGTGCCATATGGCGTTCGGTTCTCTCTGCCTACCCCGCTAGGGAAGTGGCGTGAAGTTTAGTAGTAGTACCAGTATCAATCTGTAGATCTAATTTAGGCATACGCATGTGCTATGGATATGCATGTGATATGGATGTTTAGTAATTCTGGATGTCAAGTAAGGACTTGACATCCAGAATTACTAAACATCAGATCCAGGGCTCACATTTACACTGTACAATTGCTCTCGTACAATTCGAACTCAAAGCTTCAGTTGTCTTGGCGGACCACCTCGTTATTTCCTTTATACACGGGCTATTATCCTATTATTTTCTGATTAGCGCGTTTAAATAAACAAAATTTCCACTCTTTTATATTAGCACAGATTTTTTTAAGGGAATGTATTTTATGTTTATATGGATAGCCTAGGCTTACTTAAATTTAATATTATATTATGAACAGTGGCGGCGTCAGGCGTTGTATAGTCGCAAAAAATTTTTTTCAAGATGTTGTATTTTGTTAGCTATCTAGATGTAACTCTTTGTGAGAGCGAATTCATCTAGAATAGTCTGATAACATTTTTATAATGAATCTTTAAATTTTTAATTCAGATTATTTTGAATTCTTTATTATAGGTACTGCAATATCAAAAAAGCTTTGCAGAACTAATGCCACTGTCATTGCGACGTCTTCTAAGTTATAATTGCCACGACTAAATATAAGATCATGATAATAGGTTGGTTGGTGAAACTAGTGAAATCGCATTTTTTCTTACAAGAAGATATATTATCTACTTTGGTAAAGTTACCAAAATTTGCTTCGGTTTAGTTTATTTACCATCCAATTTATGAACTGTTAAGTAATTACGTAACACCAAAGAATACCTAATCTAGCGGTAATACATACCAGACCTTTAATTATCTTCTTTGTTATCGAAGTTAGCTAAGAGAGTATTGAATAAATAATGTAACAAATCTCATTAGTGCGGCTCAAATTTGAACTTTCACTTATCGGGGTCTCGTTTGAAGGTGTCGGTATCTCAAGGCACTATTATACGTACGTAACGTGTTCTCTCGGAGATAATAACTTTTACTTTGTCATGTAACGTTTCGGACATGCCTACTTGTGTAACTGTGATATACACGTATCCAACGTGCCTACATAAATATTACGTGTCTATGATTATGTCATAGCCAGTATTAGTCCTAAGGATATTTACTCAGATTCTGAGAAATCTGAGGATAATACCAATACAATATATCAATCGATCTTGTTTTTTTTTTATAAAAATGTAGTATATGCGTAAGGTATAATTAAATGTTTATACATGTGTTTTTTTAAGGTGTTCTTCTAATGCCTAAAAATATTATCCGCCATTATGTTACGTCACTTTTAGAGTAAGTAAAGAAGGAATTTTGTTAAGACGTGTATTAATTTCAAGACGGTAATATGAACAAGCAACTGCTAATGATTTTGCGGCAATATCGTGAAAATTCATGGTGTTAAGGTTGATTGACTCTGTTTATAAATAAATATCCGACTACATCACATACATTGATCTGACTCCGAGGTAAGTAGCTTAAGCACTTGTGTTACGGATATCAGAAACAACAGTGGTATTACAAATATATACTTAAATATTGGATATTAACACCCATACATAGAACAAACACAAGTATTTATCATACGAATGTTTGTCCTGGGTGGGAATCGAACCCACAACTCTTGGCGCATGGGGCAGGGTCACTACCGAATGCGCCATCGAGCCAGTCAATATTATAGTGAGTTTATCATTTAGAAAATAGAAGAACTTTTCAAAACTTTAATATTCACAACGAAAGGTTTGTTCAAACTGATATTTACAGACGTATTTAGGATACGTGAGTACACAAATAATACCTTTAAAATACTTATTGAAATATTCAAGAAGCATTGTTTCAATCTATCTACACATAACGAGTACATAATATCTTAATAATTAATTTTACGACAGCTAACTCGAGTGTAGCTGTCTGAGTAAACATGGATCTCGGTTATTAAGCTTTGTGGGTCACGGTTTTTAGAGCCTTGATGTTTATTAAGACATTTCCGAGAAATGGATAATATAATAGACAAAGAGGAAATGGGGTTGTACATCTGGAGAACATGATATGTATAATTATAATAAGCATGTAAAATTTGGCTTAACTTGTAGAGGTTTGGATCAAAATCTATAGCCCTATTATAACGATTTCAGTTTAGTAAACATATATCTTCTTAAGTCATCATTTTCTTAGCGTTATGTCCCGGGACTGTACACGGGGTCCGCTTAGACCATGATCCAGGATTTAGCAAGTCTGGTAATCACATTGAAGCGACTGCCGATCTGACCTTCGTAACCCTAAGATAGGGGAACCAGACAATTTTTGGATCATGATTACAAATCCAAAGTTGTTTGAATTTGCAGGTTTCATCACGATGTTTTCCCTCACTGTCGAGCTAGTGGTATAAATACGTACCTACATGAATTTGAAAAATCCAGAGGTACGTGCCCGGGTTTGAACCCGCACTCCTCGGTTTAGAGGCGTGTGTCCTTACTATTGACCTACCACCGCTCCTAATATATCTTCTTAAGTGGTTTTTACAAATCAATCAAGTCTATACTTGACACTGAGATTTCGATATAACAGTTCAGCAAGAAATAAAGAAAATAATAAATAAAGTAAAACGCATCAAATTCGGCAGGTACGAAGCCACAGGCAGATAAACAGATACACACGCCAAGCTTATAATACCGCTATTTGCGTCGGCTACAAAACGACTACTTGTCTATTTATTATACAATTCATTAAGTATATCCGCTATGAAAAATACATGGTAATTGAATTCGTCTCAATTGTACGGTTTCAAATATCCGGTCATGCGTCGGTGTAAGACTATTTTATTTTATACATCCTTTCTGCATAGGTAATCGTCTGTTATAAAAGTGAACAAAAAGCTATGTTATTCAATTTCCGTGCAATCGTCATTTTATCGATTGCAGGTATCTTATGACTATCATTAAGTGAAACGGTCATTCGAAAAAATAATAAAGTGGAATGATATTTTTAAAGTCAATTTTTATTTATGCTTCCTCGAAACTTACTTAGCACCTGCTTTATAATCCGGGTCCCATAAAATAAGCTGTGTAGCCTATAAAGAAATATTCCCCATATAATCCAAACGGAAACCTTATTCCGAAGCTCATTCTCTATAGGACATTACTTTTAATAAGATACTTTGGGATAGCACCGACGTAAGAGCTGCTAAGCCCCCAAATATTTCTCTCTTCCTTGTAGGGAGCCGTAATTTTTTAACACAAAACAAGATTTAAGCTCACGAATTTGTAACAGTAATAACGAACGAGAAGTCCTCTTTGGATTGCTTTTAAATATTAGGCTTAGAAAGCCGACGTATGATTTAATGTGTGTATTTGTAGGGCTCGGGGATTGTATAATTTATGTTCCTTCACAGAAGTCAAGGAACTTTTCGATTTGTAACCGATTAGATGTCAGCTCCGAGAGCTTTGCATGTTTCTAAGCCAAAGACAAGACCTAACCGGAAAAAATCTCCACTGATTAAAACAGTTGGTGATGCGTTGTATACTTATTTTGATATGTTCTTCATAATAAATAATTACTTGTTTATCAATCATGTTTTAATACATGTATCTTACCAATAATTTACCTACTATCACAGTGCGATATCAGGCATTTATATTGCATAGAAAAACAGAGAAAGATGTTAGTTACCATCTGGTCTGCATATTGTAAGAGATTTTTTTTCAACTATGCTTTTGGAGCGGTTTAAACGCATTCTGAGCCTTCAGCGCTAGATAAATAAGAGCCACACCGTGTGTGCTTACTGTGGCAAATAAAAAAACATGCACCACTTTACACGTCGTGTCGTTAGTGTAAGTGATGTATTTAGTTATCTACACACTCAAGATTGTGAGGCGCAAAGTGGTTACTAGCGAGATAAGAGGGAGAAAATTTAAGTTCACTGGAAACTGGATTCATTTTATCTTTATCGCCGCAAGTTGCTCCGTACAGGAATCAGTTTCATCCATTTTAGTTTAGATCTTATCTGATACTTGTTTCAGTTTGTACGGACGAGTTTAAGCTTACGCTCCTAATTTGGTTGCAGTATGCGATTGTATCTAAAATATATCACGTGCGGTTTTTGACACTAATGATTTTTTTTTTAAGAAATCAGGATGTAAATGTTGGGCGATTTGTATGCTTTACGCATTATCACAGATGATACACATTTCTATGCGGAACGCTTTACGCGCATGTATAAGTGATATGAACTTCTGAATTGGATCAGAGTGATGAGACGACGGTGTTCCAGCGAGAGATGTCAAGAGATGCCAAGGCGCCGTATGATCTAAAACTAGGTTTGGCTGATGATGTCTTAATTATAATCGCGTAGACATAATGATACCCTCAATAAATTGGGTTAGATAGCGATCAAACGTATATACGATGTATTGGTACACATAATTATAAAAGTGATGGTACTCGATACCGTCACTCATCAAATCATGCAAAAAATTTTAAAAATCAAAGTGTTACATACACATACATACATTACATACTTCGTTTACTACTTCTGGCGTAAAACTGTAATTAAGAAGTACCATTACGTACGTAACGGTACGTAAGTCTTTTATCAATGACAAACTAGCAGAACCCTCGACGTTTGCGATCGCTGTTAAACTTTTAAGTGAAATACCGATTGCGGAGCGCCACTATTAAAGTCCACTCTTTACACATTTGGCACGTTCTCAAGGCAGATGTCCGGAACCGTTTTTGGATAACGGCTAAGTTCGTAACTTTTCGCATTTCCTCGCTCGGCGTGTCCCGCGGCAATCTCACCATTGTCGCATGTTGCGAATTCGTTATTCCCGTTATAGGATTAACGAGGTGCATTTGCTCCGTACTCTACATGAAATATACGCTTCTTCCGTTCGCAATATAACTTATGTTTTTGCCACGCAACATTCATGCTAGGGGCAGCGCTATTCCGCTAGGTAATGCAATAATTACCACATTCATTACTTAGGTCAGAAGCGATTTATTTTGCATAATGGTGTTTGGGTGAGCGCAACAATGGTCGGTCGCAATGCGGCGGGCGCGGAGATATTGCCGCCGCGGCCCGTTGGCTGCAAATTGGCGAACTTGACCAGCCAGTGCTTTGTCTGCGGGTCATTCCTGCTCTTTGTTTACACACACTCGTTCAAACTTGCCCACAGAACAAAGGATGAGACCGCTTTAAATTTGACCACTGTTTTACCGGGATTTTTCTAGCGGTCGACTTTTTGCGAAATGTTATAAAGCATGTCGGATATGCAGCGTAACGAGACATCTGGTATAAGGCTAAACAAATTCCGGGATAAAGATTAGGAGCTCTCATTTTTCTCTACCCACTTTGCAAGCGCGCCGGGAGACGGTGTGTGTGGTAAACTTTGCAAGGTAAAGAGTTTACCCGATTTTCCTAGCGACTTTATTGTCCTCTCAAATACTACATGGTCTAAGTAAGCAAGAAGGTTTTTTAAAAATATGATAAAATCTGGTAGCTATGAGATTTATAATTTGACACAGGATAAGTAGGCAGTAATAAAATAGTACCTACCCATAAAATAAATATCTCCAATATTAAAGATTTTTTTAACATTAATTCATTATATTATCATCGAACAGGTAATAGATTCTGTTTTCACTGTATTATAAAAATATTATAGCATGGCTTCATTCGATCTACCTATGATGTACGAAATTGTAATAGTTTAAATTATATTAATTTAATAAACATAGGTAGATTATATAACTACCCAAACTTTTTCCTTAAGAGCTGACCTCAATGGACATACGTTAAATTGGAAACCTTTAGATTTGTAAGGCATCAATATTTTTCAAATCGTTATTATAGATTATATTCGATATTCCGCTGTTCTCCGAAGATGTAAAAAAATAGGAACCTCTATCGCCGTGTCGTTTATTGGCCGAACAATGTACTCTTTCTGACGACTTTTTTCCGAGTTTTGTGATGTGTTTTCGATATCGCTGATACGGCTCGTTTGGGGCGGAAGGGCGCGACGGCGCCGCGGCCGGAACACTTCCGGCGAGTCATTTGCGAGTTCCGCGGCCACTCGGAACACGCGCTATCCACTCGATAAGAAATAACTGTTCGGCTACTTCGCTTTGAACTCGTTTGACGTTGGTGTTGCGCCATTGTCGTCGCTTTTTGTTCGATGGGACGCCTTCGAAGGAATGGTGGCTATGGCCGGTAATGAGCATACTCGTCGGTTTCTTCTTCTTTTAAATACGGCATTTATTTGATGTACAAACCATGATCCAAAAATTGTCTGGTTCCTGGTTCAAATCTTAGGGTTACGAAGGTCCGATCGGCTGTCGCTTCAATGTAATTACCAGATTCGCTAAATCCTGGATCATGGTCTAAGCGGTTCCCGTCTAAGCACGGGACATAACGCTAGGAAGATGATGATTTGGTGTATAAACAATAAATGTATCATTGATCTGATATAATACAAAGTGAAATTTATAAATAAATCTTGTTGTTTTCCTTGTTTTATAATTCGTTTCAGCAAGAAAAGGCTACCTATATAAATATTTCATAGTTCATCATCGCCATTGTTGCGTCAATTGTTTGCCTTGTCATGAAACAATGTGAATTGCATTACTGTGACAATACAAATTATAATATTTCGATCATTTGCCTCAATTAAAATGTAGGCACATATTTAGCGTTGCATGTAGTAAATCGTGTTTTCCCTAAAATGCTATAGGAAAATCGGATTATCCTATAAAGAGTGATTTTTTACGCAATTTAATTTATTGCAGCACCGAACTAGTGTTTTTGCAATTCGTGAAATATAGTTTTGGTATCATTAGAATAGAAAGTAAAATATCCTGGTTTCATTAAATATCATGACAACACCCAAATAGTATGTGCCTTGGAAATAGAAAAAGTACACATTGCGTGTTTTCGTGTATTACTAGCACACGAAAATGTCTACTATACGTTGTCATAGCGCCTTAGGGGAGAGATTCTAGGGGCTTGGAATTATGTAGTTGAAGGAGACAAGATAATAATTGGTGTGCATTTTATTACGCTTTAAATAATTTTCTATTCAATTTACTTTATGACAGGTTAATCTCAAGCATGGGGGGACGTCGCGACACAATGAATGAACTGATAACCTATTATCTGAGTGGCGAACATGTCTCCTTATTATGCCACATGACTCGGCGGTTTACTGACCCTTGGTCCACTTCAATTCAGTTGAGACTCTCGGCTCGAATTTTGTCCACGTCCCGACCTGAGTTTTATGTTCGTAAACCTGTCCAACGTTTATTATGCTTCGTCTCGTATTCATTTTCCGCTGCATTTAGTTGACGCTCTTATTAAGATAGATATGACAATCGTAAAGTAAATAATAAAATTGATTAAAACATTGTCCAACAGCAAATAGGAATTGATTTTGGGTTGACAAAAAATGTCACTTGTCAATTGAATTTCATTTCACTCCAAATATGGGAAATTGGTATTTCGGGGATTATGGGCGTGATGTTATGTATGTATCTATGTATGTATGTTATTATCCATGGTCTCATCGCGTGGTTTATGGAAAATTAATGTATCGCGAGCTCAATGATGCATCGCACACCGATGTGAGTAGTTGCTTAACTCTATGATATTTGACAGCTATGATAAGCAGCTGACTGGGATGCCCAACACGCGCCCTAGGGAGTCTGTGTGCAGATAGCTTCAGTGATCGAGCGACTCCACGTTAAAGATGAGGCACGATTAATGTAATTTAGCGTGTCTGATAAGATTAATGGCAATGATCTCGAACGGCCGACGCTTTCTCCTATTTCGCGACACCCGGCGCCAGCGCATCGATCCTGACTATCAATCATACTGATGCTTAAAAATAAACAACAAAACCCAAGTAATGCTAGTAATGCTAACCGCAGAATACATATTTATGCTGAACTAAATTACTTCGTTAAAACCTAGGTAGTTAGCTAGAAGGAAGCTAGAAGGTAGCTATACCTTCACTGGTTTTGACGATGAATATTGTATGAAGGTTTTGATGGAAAATCGTTAGCAAACTTTGTAGAGGTGAAAGGTATACCTATCCATAAGTAAGATAATTCACACCGAATAATTATTTGATTAAATGAAATAACCATTACTTTACTTGAATGGAAATGGATGCCATGTAGGTATGCGAATCTTGTTCAGAACAAGATTTTTTTGTTATTATTTAGTTACGTATTCGCAGAAATTAATTCGCAATGTGCGAATGAATTTCTCCGAATAAATATTGAGGAATCAGGAACACACTTCTGATTTAAGAGACCATTTATCCTGTACAATAATAGACACGTAGTCTAATAAAAAAAAACAGTTACTGTAAAGTAGATCAGTTAGTACAATGAGTGGTTAGTTTTCCTTGTCATTAGTTAGTTTCTATTCATAATTTTATGTAGATTCGTTTGTTTTAAATACTTACATACTTTTAAGGAATGATGCACAGCGATATGTAAAGTATGCGAGACTCGGCAAGATATATCATTGCATTGTTTACGCAGTCCCATTCATTTATATGTTCCGTTCCGTTCCGTCGGTGTGCCAGTCCCATACCAGTCTCTGTAAGAGACAGATCGTTAATAAACTACTATGATATAAATGGATGGTCTCGGGTTCCGCTTCAACGAAAGTTCGTTCGACAAAGATACATTGCATTATTCGTTTTCAATATTTGAGACGGTAAAAACGAACATATTATTATTCTTGCGACTTGTGTTGGTTTTAACAAGATCCAACAATATGTATCTACAAAAATTTTAATTTACTAAACTTATATTTTTTCTAACAACTTTATTGATGTGTAATAATTTTAGCACTTAAATTTTTTTTTATCACCATAGTTAAATAAAATTAATAGTAAAGTATTTAAAAATATGCGATTTGATACATAGCAGGCTAGAACAATTTTATCGCGAACATTTTTAAATGGATCTCCAACAGTAAACTGGTGTCGGCGAGTGAAGATCAGTGTCTGTAGATAAAAGCGTGGATAAATGATTGGTGCAAGCTGCCATTAGCGGAAGAGACAAATGGAATCTAGACTTAGCCGGCTTAACTTACGGAAGTTGCTGCTACAAGTTGCGTTCATCCATCTTCCGTTTCTTTGTGAGTTGATTATTCTTGGATTGATCAATAACTGTCGACATTCGCTACATAAATACTTCCATTTTATGTAATTAAAGGATGAAAATGAAGCACCGATGCGGGTGAAGATTTTTAACAGAGTAGGTATGGATTTGTTGAGAGTAGACTGTCGGAATGCATTTTCTTCTTCTTTTTCCCTTTAGATTCTTATGCACCATCTATTAAAAAATACATACATACTATCACGTTCAGAAATATTCTAGTATAATTTATATACAATTATTTAAATTCTTTGTTTTAACCCAATGACATTTTGGGCCTGCTACTAGGGAAAGAGATATATTTACGAAATAATTATTGAAAGTAGCATTTATCGCATATAGTTTTAAGAAAATAATATAATATAAAAATAATACGCAATAAGCCCTCCACAAATATATGTACAAACTTTTAAAAAAGATTTTCAACATTAATTCTTATCTTAAACTATAAACTAATATATAAAGCTGGAAGAGTTTGTTTGTTTGTTTGCTTGAACGCGCTAATCACAGAAACTACTGGTCCGCATTGAAAAAAATATTTCTGTATTGTATAGTTAATTTATCCAGGAAGGCTATAGGCTATATAACATTACCCATAAACCACGGGAACAGCTAGTTGAATATATAATGGACCACTGCAACAACAATAGTGCGTCCAAATATGCTTGCAGACACTTCGCACCATAGTGGCACTTGTGCCTACGAATTGATACTTGCAGTGCGTATTTCCTACTATCAATTATGGCAACGAAGGACGTAAAACAAAAGATCCACTGATGCGACGATGGGTCACGTAGCCATACTGAACAAATTAATATTCATACAACTAACACGAACAATCTGCGTTCGACGAATTGCATATGAATTCTGTATGGATTTGTGGTAGCTCATGCATTTTATAGAGGGTATGGGTACGAGGAAAACAGCTCATTGTAAGTTCTCAGGGTAAACTTGCGGCTTTCTGTTGCACGAAGTGGCTGTTTAGATATACTTATAATCCATATAGTCTATTAATTTGTTCTTTGGTTTATATTCTCTTTAAGAACCTTATTACGTAAATGGTGAAGTTTACGAAATATCCTACTCCGTCAGTAGTAAAATAATATGCGCGGGGTATCTTGTTCGGCAATGATTTTTTTAATTTATCACGATTTAGTAAAAATGTTTGTTACTATAATAAGAAAATACATTTTTATCACGTTATGTGTGGCGTAGAAAAAGCACAACGATGAAACCTGCACACCCAGATCATTTTGGCTGCAAAATTTTATTTCAAGCTATTTGATTCCCTCTCTTTCTACCTTTTCAAAGTTTGGAAGATGTGTGTGGAAATGTTTTTTTGATATGTTATAAAAAAGGTTATGGAAGAATAAGAGTAATTGTCAAAATTTTAATTTCAATTAGAATGTTTTTGCGCACTGAAATAATATGGCGCAGAAACACGTGTTATGTAATATCTAACCCTAAAAATGTGTATAATGTGTCAACTTCGGCCGTTCTCAGTTTTCTATAGTCAAAACCAGAATTCGTCAACTTCTTTAAAAAGTACGTTCCACAGGGATATATTTGTTATGTTTTTGTCTGCACCAGGCTGCTGTGACATTTTAAGTGCTACAGCTGGTTCGTTTGACAGATAAACTCAAAGGCGTGGTGTTGCATGCCGTGTATGGCTACAGACAGGACGTCCGTCGCTGTACTTGTAACTAGGTTTAGTACCTATTTCAAGTGGCTAAAGTCTCTAAGGGAAGTTGTTATCAAACAAGTACGTAACGGCGGCTATAAACTTCTTTTTGCTTCTACAATTTCCCGTTTATTGCAATTTGCATTCGAAATGACGGGGACCTTGTAGGTAATTTTTTATTTGTTGTTATTGGTTGACTATTTGAGTCTGAATGGAGAACGCGAGTCATACACACATTTTTTGTGCATTTGAAATTAAAATATTACCGCGATAGTACCACAAGTCAAAAGCCACAATTGTATTCATAGCATATTGGTGTTGAATACTACGAGTATGATGAGGCTTGTATTTACAATATTTACTCGTATTTGGCCCATTTGATTTCTGCGGTTGGTGCACTGATTGATATGTAGTAAGTAATATGGCAGTATAGAAATAGCCCTCCAATTTAACCTAGTACCTAGTTGAAAAAGAATGTTGCTCCAATAAGTCAGATTTTAACAAGTCGTTATTAAAATATTGTTAACGCTTTAATAAGTACTATGATGCTCTTGATAAATAATGCAAAACTACTAGTACTGCACTTAGTACAAATGTATGTCGCCTCATTATAGTAAGAAACTAAGAACCATTGACATCCACGATACACCAGCACTATACTGTCAGAATTAAAAATATTCTGGATGATAATTCAGTGAATCGTTGTTAAATAGACCGCTAGGTGAAAGTAGAGACAAACGCTATGAAAAAGATTCGCGTTAGTAGAATAGGTACATGTGATCATAGAAATACAAAAAAAAAATGTGGTCCAAGGAAAATACATAAATAATTATATGATAAATAACACTACATCATAAAAGACAATAAAAGTACCTTAGCAGAAAAAGAGAAAGAATATGATTACAAAAACATTTTAGGGCAAAGATTGCAAGCGTGTTTATATTCGACAGTAAATGTGACCGTAATAAAATTCCTAAATTACAGATCATAAAAACTGCTTGCAATTTAGGCCTTGAGACCCCTGAGGCTTTTGAAACGTCCACTCTTCGCGTCTATGCTGAAACGGCTCCCTTGTTGGGTGAACTCGTTTTAAAAGTAGAAATAGATAGTTGCCGGTTTTAATCAGATTTGCATATCTGCGAATCGATAGCCGACGCTGATTCCATTCTAAAATGGTGACAGTCATCCAATTGCAGAGCTGTAGGTATATCAGAAGTTTTATGCCAAATTAAAACTATATATGAATGTTTTAGAATGTGGCTAAGTACTTTATTTACGTTTATTACTTATAATATTAAGAAATAAATGTCACCATGAACCTAGTAGAGCGATATAATTTATAAAACCGTATTTCAAAACTACTTGTATAAATAAAGGTGGGGGGGTGGGTATTAGGCATATAAAGTAAGAAATATGGGTCACAGTAAATTGACAAAAATATCACATACCTATTTCATCATTACAAAATAAGGTAAATATTTATACAATTTTCGTAGCAAAGGGGATTGGCTAGGCTTGGCAAGAGATTGAACATAATGTTGGCTAAACGATGCCTTCACGAAACAGTAAGTAGCGTTGAAGATGTTTAAGTTATGCTCGTATCGTTATAAAATGTTGAGTAAAGAAAACTTATGGGGAATTCTCAGTCTCAGTCGACTTTGAATCACACTGAACCAAAAAACTAGTATATTCGCTGAGCAGCGTTATACGAACACATAACTTGCTCTTTTGGTTTTATACCAGGTTTATTCTTTTCATCCTCGTCTCTTATTTAGGCACGCTAACAGGTACACAAATACGCGCCGGCAAGAAACGCTATACTGGGCGATATTGCCGACGACCACTGAATTTTGTATGGAATTTTAACGTAGAGCACCGACGGCCTCCACTTGACTTTGAATAACGTCCGAAAAATATTTCGTAGTTAGTCTTTCAACTTCAACCGCTGCAAAGGCCGGAATCTTTTTGACGCGGCCAGGCTGTAATTTCCGCATTAATCTAACTACATATAATAAAAAAAAACTAGGCGTGTGGGATTAGGACAAACGTAGCTAGAATTCCGTATTTATTTATAATATGGATATACATTCTTATGAGCACACGCTATATGGCCCATTATACCATACTAACACTCTCAACTATATGAATTTCTTCCGGAGTTTTGAAGCAAATTGATTTAGTAATAGATTGCTAATTTCTATACATATATCATTCCCGCATTCCCGATCGGGTGGACAGGGTACAAGGAGCAGCAAACTTATTTCGACTGGCCCGTTGGTCGAGTGGTCAGAGACCCTGGCCACGAAACCAAGGGTCGCGGGTTCGAATCCCGCTAGGGGCAAATATTTCGTGTGATGAACATGGATATTTGTACTCGAGTCATGGATGTTTATAAACGTATTTAAGTATTTCTATCCGTTCACCTAGTATCCATAGCACAAGCTTATAAGCTTAGTTTGGGACTAGGGAATTGGTGTGTCAGTCTGAAGAATTCATTCATTCATTAATTCATTAATTAAACCACACTACACTAAAAGTAAAGATTTGGCTCAAACAGAATTGTCAGAGTACTGCCAAGCGGCTACCTCGTCGCCTAGATGATCACACACCAAATACCCAATACAACAATAGTCGTCTTTTACGACATGTTAGAATAGGCAAAGCAGCTGCTACATTATTTTAGGGCCAAAACGAATATCAGACAAAAACAAAAAGTAAAAGAGATATCACAAATATGTCATCTCAACCTGATAATATGCCTGTTCGGTAATGTCGCGACACATAGACAGACAGATAGACACAAAGGTTTTATCAAAAGGGTCCTCCGACACAGGAACCCTAAAAGAAGAATGTTTGAGTAGTCTAAGAGCTGGTCATGCAATAATAATCGAGGCAACTGGGACGTTGCCTCGATTTGTTCGAATTGAGCATACTTTGCTAGATTTATTTGACCTAGCGCGTAATTTGCACGTGGATGTAGACTCTACGTGTTACCAACTTATGGAGCTTGCCACAGAATTAGTATTTTCATTTCGTATTTTACCTTAATAATGTGTATTCGAGGATTCGCAAACTTTCATTTAAAAAAAAAAGCGCTGTAAATCGTTAATTAGTAAGTACATAAAATATAACATTTCATAAAGAAAATATAGGGACACTGACTTATATCTAATTAAGTTATATTTATGCTAATGCGAACTAATTCAAGGACAGAACTTAGTTTAATGAATATTTTCATCAGGTGATTAAGCGGGCCTAATTGTTTAATTTTTACACATAGTATTAATAGCGTGCTTAAAATGTGTCTTTTATTTTTGATTGTGTTAAAATACTGGTTTGGGTTTGGTTGATTAATCTCTAACGTAAGTGAAAGTGTGCAGAGTGTGGGGGAATTCAAACTTGATGTATAATTTTACACCTGCATCTAATAGTATCCATCCATCATTATTAGTATTGCAAAACGATGTCTCTGTCTAACAATCACTTGACTTATCACAAAACTTTGACTACTTTGATTTTAACTGTCAAAGTGTCTATCACCTAAAAGTTCACAGTTTCACAAGTTCTATAGCTTAAGGCAGCGGTTCTTAACATATCTGGCTGGCGGCACAAAGTATATTACTTAAAGCCTGGGACACTAATATTTTATTTACTTTTCTTTCAGTGGTAATAAAACAACAGGTTTAACTTAAAGCCCCTGGTTTGCTAAAGTTTTGTGTCGTTATAAAATTCGCGACCTATCCCAACATAGGCAGCCACCTGTATTGTGGACCAAAAGCTGCGTATCGCCATGTATCCCAATATCCCTGCAACCCAAATTTGGGTTGCGACCTTCAAGGGTCAAGAGCTACAAATGTAGAAAAAAATACTGCATCCAAATCAAGATTCTACTTTTGAAACATATTTAGTCTAAACATAATTTAATATGTTTATGATATCTTACCCCAAATTCGGCGATCCGTTTGCTCTTGTGTTTTTATAACCCTAACATAACATTTAAAAAATATACCTCACGGGTATTTCGTGGCTAAAAGGTCTGCTTAAAATATCATAATTATGAATTCTATTTGATAAATTTTATACGTTATACTTGGCAACACTGTAGACTCGTCTGGAATGTGTATAGACACGTAGACGTGTGTCTCCGCCTCCGTAATTGCGGCAAAAGACTGTCGTGACTGATCTGGATTCCTACCTACTGTTTTCTTTCTTTGCACGGAATATGTGATGATATAGACGTTTTGTTCTTATATTATTACTAGCTTCTGCTTTGGCTGTGGCTTTACTCGCGTGGTACATCGATTATAGAAATCGAATTCCACGATTAAAAGTATTATGTATAGAAAGTGATACGATGAATGTTTGATGTTCTAATGTATGTAACAGATATAAATTATCACGTAAATAAAATCCCATTATATCCGGGATAATAATCCTAATTGACTTGATTCTGATGTCTATGCAGGCCAAGCCAGGAAGTAAGTGCGTGGACAACACATTGGCACAGCAGTGTAGGCTAGAACCAAATTAAGGGTTCCCTTTTTTTGTGCGTTTTAGGGGACGACTAACTAATAAATAAATTCTTCAAGCTGACACACAGATTCCCAAATTCCAAGCTAAGCTTGTTAGGATGTGCTATATATACTACTAGGTGAACGAATAGATACGACTCGAATTCCAATGTCCATGTTAATCACACGAAACACTTGCCCTTAGCGGAATTGGGTTTAAGTACAGTCTAATAAATATATTCTGAAATACAGATATTAAATATACATATTTTTTAAGTATCTTTCTTTTCTTTCTTATATTTTTTAAGTGATACGTAAATGAAATATACTTTTATTTTTCCTATCCAAACGTTGAAGATCAAACCTTCAATGCGGCTACCCTCAATTAAAACTAATGCCCTGATATTTACAATTCGGTTCCTTTATGAGTAGGTAAATAAATAAAATACTTATGTACTTAGTAGTTTAATGATGTCAAATATTTAGCTACAGTGCCTGCGTATGTTGTATGAACAACATCAGAAGGCCTAATTTTTTCCGAGAAATCCTCTCTGCCTCGTTTTTCGAGTAAAATAGAGCAAAACTAGCTTGAGATGTTAATGTTTTCGTATTTCGCTACTAGGTAGGAAAGAAAGTGCAAGACAACATACCTACAATTTGGTGTCAACGAAACTAATGCTCCGGCAACAATTTTAATAGTGGCATACCCAAATAAACTAGGATAGCTATTACAAATCTGATTATCAAATGTTAAACTGTCCATTTATTTTTACACATTAAAACTTACAAGTTGGAATTGGTGGCGTGCGGCTTTATGCTCTATAAGAATAACAAGCTTTTCCTCTCGACTTCATTCGCATCAACGTAGACCTTTAATTATTAACACAGTAATTATAAATTGATATTACATCTGTAATGTACCCTCAATAACAATCAACCTTAGGCACATTTTACGGTAATCATAAACTAAGACAAGTTAAGACGAGGAAGTGTAATAAACAACAAAAGAAATAAATTATCTCCGGAATATGTTCACGTTTATGTACTGTATTATACTTACCTCTTTATACTAATATTATAAAGAGAAAAGATTTTATTGTTTGTTTGTATCGTATAGGCTCCGAAACTACTAAACCGATTTGAATAATTCTTTCACTAATGGAAAGCTACTTTATCAGCAAGTAACAGAGGTTATATTTTATCCCCGTATTCCCACGGGAATGGAAACTACACGGGTGAAACCGCGGGGCGCTGCTAGTGTCCAATAACGTGGTTACTATGAAGTAATCTAATGAATCATATAAGTTATTGATATTGATACAACAAATAGCGTAAATATCATGAGAGCTAATTCGCAATAATAACAATTTGCGTTGGCGACACGCGACAGAGATTGGAACGGGCAAATGAGACGAATGTAGTCACGTTTGTAACTACCTACCAGGCACTTGTATCTGTCTTTTTCCGGAAATGTGAAGTAGTGTTATGTTTATCTTCCTTGATAAAGAATCGTAATACCATAATAATATATTTATCATCATTAGGTACATAAAATAAAAATGTAACATCATCAACATCCGAACATGATGTTATGTCCTGTTGATATGTCAGGGTTTGCATAGATCATGATCCTAGATTAATTCATCGTATCTGCTTTTTATATTATAGCGACTATCATTGGTTAATATGTCCCATGTTCGTCTGGGACTTGGCCCATGTTGATCTGGGACAAAAAAAAAGAATGTGCCAACTGTGGTTCTTGCCTAGCATGTCGTAAAAGGCGACTAATGGTTTACGGGATTTTGGGTATGTGTCTGAGTAGGCGACGAGCTAGCCACTTGTCACTCCTTTTTTCACAGCTTACCAACCAACCCAGCCCACTGTCCCACGTTGGTCTGGGACTTAAAAAGAATATGCCAACTATGGTTCTTGCCTAGCATGTCGTAAAAGGCGACTAATAGTATATCGGGTTTTGGATATGTGATTGTGTAGGCGATAGGTTAGCCACTTGCCACTGCTTTTTCACAATTTTCCATCTAATCCAGCCCAGCTTTATTTTTGGCTGACTGTGGTTGAAGGGGCATGCTGCCCTTTTAAATTTGCCTACCCCTTCGGAGATTATGGGCGTGATGTTATGTACGTATGTATGTATCATTGGTTATTCGTAACTTTCAGATACGGGGACAAGAAAAATTGGATCATGGTTATACTCGTACGTCTATATTTATTTGAACGTGTAGGTCTCCGCGCAATCTAAATATTTAGACGTAAAGCGCTTGTCCTTACCATAGAGCTAGCACTGCTATAATGTCTATACAAAAGCTTAATAACATAAGAAACCTTTAAAAGTAATAACGCGAACGCTATCAAAATAGAATTCAAAGAGAGACAGCGACGATAAGCAGTCTAAAATATACAGGTAAAAAGCCTAAAGGTTAACTTGCTACTACTTCACTTATTAACAACTAGCTGACCGGCGCACTACGTAACGCTCCGTTCTCGGATTTTTAATACCCATTTTTTTTTTAATTTTCCGCGCAACTTTTTTTTTTTTTTTTTCATAAGAACCTTCACCTGATAATAACAAACATAACTTAAAAAGTATTAGCGAAATCGGATCAGCTATTCTCGAGATTTGCGCTTAGCAACACATTCAGCTATTCATTTTTATATTATAGATGCTCCAGAAACTATTGATCATTTCATGTATCACGTGGCCCCAGCGAGTTGCGACGCGACGCCACCCTGCCAAATTAATTATGCAACCGATGAAGTACAAACAAGTCGCAACAGCTAGTCGCCGTCTGGCTTTCTATGTAAATTAAGCGCATCCTTGTTGTTCCCTAAGAAGTGCACTTAATGCGCTAATCACAGAAGTTCTTTGCATTAAAGAATCGCCTGTGGCTCCAGGAATCCAGTCGTATCTTCAGATCTAATTTTAAAACTGCCTGAAGTTGGATTTATCTTGAGAGTTTCTATTTTTGTATTCAGTACTTTCTAAAATAATCAGATTCCTATTTTCATAAAAATCCTGTATTGGAGACCTTATTTGTTGGAAACTTATCTACTGCGTTAAATACAGCTTCGAAAAATATTGTATCCAAAAAATATGTAAGTATAATATTAGAACTCTTCCAATGATGAATAGGTCATAGGTAGTTCTGAAATGCATCTGCATTACTATAATTATACTGTAATGCATTGCAATGGCAACCCTATGTTGTAGAGATATCCTTGACCGACTACATGAGATCATCAAATGAATTAAAATGTAAATTAAATAGAACGGATAAATCTCTCTAGGTACCTACCTACATTGATAGAGCCTGACTATTGTCTTTGAAAATATACAAAAACTCGGTCTCAAGTTATTCAGTAGACTGTATACAGTAGTATTCAGTAGATGTACTTCATTTTCGGTAGATGCAACATTCCGAACCGGTGAATAGTAGAATCATATCTCTTTAACTGATTTTGACGATTTATAAGTGTTCCTTTATATAAAAAAAAGAATATTTGGACTTTGACTTTTGACTTTGATTTAAGTAGTTTTGAAATTATCTAATATATATTTTACTCTTCCAATTCTATTGCCAATAACTAGACAACTTTATGGTGTAAATATGTTAATGTATAGAATACTTATAAAAGCTCTATTTTTAAAACATTACATTATTATCTTTCAAATAGATATCACCGCTATTATTCGACCTACTTATATAAATATGTTTAACCAACAATATCTCAAAAGACTATTTAAACATAGTAAATACATACTAGATCCTGGCTCACCCCTTTCACTTCTTCTAAATTCATTAATTAGTCTTTTCATACATACTTGTCGCTTAAGGGTATTATTTACCTATTGTTAATAACTTAATGAAACGTCTGTCTAGGTCTTTCCCTCTTAATTACTCAGAGTCTCTTTACATATGTCTTCTCAAACGTATAATGCCTATGCCTAAACACTGCTTTCTCAATTTTCGCATTCTTTTTAGTCCACAACGTTTTCATAACCCTCCGAGTATAAACATTGGTAAAAAATATTCCCATATAGCCATAGTTGATTTCCCGCGACAAATTACAATGCACGATAAATAACAGCGCCATTTAAAAACCCAACTAAAACACCGATGCTTTTGTGTTTCCAACAGATTTTTGTTTACTCAACTGACGCTTTGATTTTTTAATATTTATGAGTTTTATCGGTTCTCTTATCCGCTGATACACAATAACCATGTAACTTGCATTGTTTTCGACGTCAATAGAAAGTTGGAGCGAATGTGTGAGATCCATTATTCATTATTACTTCATTAACCTCCATGATAAATTATTCTGGTTAATTTGATCACGGGCGAGTAAAGTTTTCGCTACAATGTGAGTCGGAGTGGTAGATTGAAGGGAGGTGGATCGTGCCGGAGCTCGTACCCCGGATAACTTTGATATTCAATAACTGGCCAACTTCTCCGAAAATGATTCTTGCGTATAAATTATTTCTCAATATTTTTTTAGTCTGGGCTGAATTTGGGTTCTGAGGAAAACCCTTCTCGTAAGAAGATTCGACTTAAGAGGGTTATTTAAAAAAAGTGTCGGCCCCAATACGTTTCATACATAAATAATACGAATATGTTTCAACATATCGTGTAAGTAATGTATAAAGTAGAGTTTTCATGAAAGAAGTGGCTAATTTGCTATCCTCCATTGCATTGCCTGCTATGAACATTATTTGATGTTATTATGTAGCACTTCTAATTGTAACATATGCAATAGCAAAAGGCGGAAATAAATGAAAGAGGTGTCAGGAGGAGTAGTGGAAATCAGATGTTTCATGAAGTTAACGAGACTGAGAGAGAGAGAGAGAGAGAGAGAGAGAGAGATATTCACTTTAAATCTGAAATATTTTTAATTTGTTAGTTCAATTTATATTAATTTCCAGAATGTGCATTTCTCGTAGTCCAATTTTACAAGCGCGAATATGAGCGCCAACAGTGACGCGAGATAACTCGCAACATACCAGGAACTTGCGACGGAATGGCATTATCTTACAACTTTGCTTCGTGGTAACAGTTCTGCATCTAAATTTCTATTAATCACACTACTATCATACAACCTGAATATATTTCACCATGTGTTTCCTTATAAATAAAGCTTATATTGCAATATACATGTAGTTTTACAATTCTGAGATGTATACATCCACAAATACATCGTTTTCACTGTAATTAACTGTATCTCCTTCGTCCTTCATAGTAGAAGGTTAATGCAAGATTTTACTTAGGTAATAAAAACGAAAACTATGTACAACTCTCCCTAGCGTTACGTCCCGTGATTTAGACGGGGTCCGCTTAGGCCATGATCGAGGATTTAGCAAGTCTAGTAATTGCATCGAAGCGACTGCCGATCTGACCTTCGTAACCCTAAGAAATCAGATTTTTTTTGGATCGTGGTTCAAAAATCAAAGTTGTTTGAATTTGCAGGTTTCATCACGATATTTTACCTCACCGCCGACCTCGTGGTATAAATACGTACATAGATTTTGAAAAATCCAGAGGTATGTGCTCGGGTTAGAGCCCGCACCCGTCGGTTATGAAGTGGATGTCCTTACCACGGAGCTACCACCGCTCTAAAGAAAACTATTTACAAATGTTTATAAATAGATATTTCCAAAAACCTTACAATTCCTAATTACTTGTATTGAATGTGTCAATCCTAAACTTATAGTTTATAGTATTTTGAGAATACATCTTTTAATATTCTACTTATTGTTTGTACCTCGTTCTACGGCTCACGAGGTAACCTTTTAACTTTCTTTAGTTAAGTACTTTTAACTAACTTAGTTTAGCTTTCTAAATAAAACTTGGTCGACATGGTTGTTTGGTCTTATTTTGGACTGTTGAAAAGGTATTCTGAGAATATTTAATATAAAAAAAATTGTAGTATATAAAATCTGTTAAAGTAACGTTCTAACAATAACTTGCTTTTGACTTGTAAAAGCTTTATCAAGGACGGTACCAATACGGAGAGGATAGGGGGTACTTTGTAACTCCCGTTTTTCGCCATCAAGAATTAAATATTTAAGTACTTACTTACGTACCCAGAGAACCTAAAACAGTGTATTTATATCTTGTTTCAATAACAATTACTTGATAATCAGATGGTTTCTATTACTCACAGTCATAGGATCTAACGTCGTGAATTTATTCCACCGGGTGGGAATGAGTGGTCATTAATAACACCGATTAATTGATAACACTTGCAACCGATGACATTATAGGCCGCGAGTGTTTGCAACTATGAGCAGCTGATTACTGCGGCTGCATAACGGCTGCATATAACTAACGGTCGCTTTGTTATATTTCAGGGTTCTATGGAGGTCTGTGGCGTAATGGATTAGTAGTTGACGTTTAATTGCAGTCTCGAGGAAATGTTACTGCGGTCAAATATGAAATGGGAGACGCAAACCTAGTGCATAACATCACCAACATGAAAAGGGTGTTGGTTAAATCCGGGATTGTCAAAATGGATGTTTAAAGTTCTTGGGCCGGTTGAGTACAGATTTATTGCATGAGGTAAGGTTGCGGCTCGGGAAAACATTGCGAGTAAACCAGTACATTTAGACAACTGTGAATCTGTGAGCAAGAATCAAACAGTTGGACCTTGACTTGGAAAGGGACATAAAGTGATTCAATTGGGTGATTGAAAATACAGAGCCAAGGCATAATCTCCGAAGGATTTCAACTTCTATAGTGTTATATTTGCTCTTTTTCTTTTCTTTTAATTCAAATACATATGTACATACATAACATCATGCCCATAATCCCTGAAGGGGTAGGCAGAGTCAAAGGGGCAGCATGCCCCTTCAACCAAATCCAGCCAAAAATATAGCTGGGCTGGGTTAGATGAAAAGTTGTGAAAAATCAGTGACAAGCGGTTAACCTGTCGCCTACACAATCACACACCCAAAACCCGATATACCATTAGTCGCCTTTTACGACATGCTAGGCAAGAACCACAGTTGGCATATCTTTTTATTTTAAGTCCCAGATCAACATGGGCCAGTAGGCTGGGTTGGATGGAAAGCTGTGAAAAAGAAGTGACAAGTGGCTAGCTCGTCGCCTACTCAGTCACATATCTAAAAGCCCATAAACCATTAGTCGCCTTTTACGACATGCTAGGCAAGAACCACAGTTGGCATATTCTTTTTTTTTTGTCCTAGATCAACATGGGCCAAGTCCCAGACCAACATGGGACAAAATAATTAATTAATTAATTTATTACTTAATTCAAATAATTTCTACTTTTTGGCGTACACTATCGTTATCGTTGCATACAATGCAACGATAAGACAACCAAGACACAGCACACGATCCCAGTCTTGGTCTTCCATTTATACAATATTATCAAAAGAAATAACTACGATAATGAGAAAACGTAGTGTGCATCTGAGACTTGGGTACTTGTGATAGTTTTAATTGTGGCAGCTTCTTTGCCAGCCCATTGTGTTTCGGCTGCACAAAGACCCAAGGATAGCTTGTAAGACGACTGATAACGCAAAGATACCAACTTCTGGTCCAGTCCATTTAATTCTGCAATTCCTTCTATGGTATATACCGTTGTTAATTAATCGTTATATACGTCTCTTCTTTGTTTATACTATACTACAATGTAATATAAAATAAATTGTAGTGTAGAATATACTGTTGATTATAAATTTCCATGTCATCTTCACCTCTATGTATATAAAATTTATTTATTACATGTTTGTATATCCGTTGTAGGTATTTATTTGTTTTAACTATTATATATATTTGTTATCAAATTGGCTTTTCCTACAGTTACGATTAACTGTCGTAAATGAGGTTGTTAATATGTTTACATTATATATATTTAATTGCAAGCATTATATTTTCATAAAAGATATACATTTATGAGAGACCAATAAATAGCTATATAGTAAAATCTAACTATCTGTCATCTATGTGAGGACATGTTTGTAGTATTTACTTAGTTGTAAGTACCTATATTCTAATCTAATTACAAGAGTGTGCAGATACATTAATACGTTTGGTGAAGTTTTAATACGATTTGGGAATATATTTAAAGTTTGAGTGTATTACAGTAACGATGTTAAAATATCAAAGAAGGCTTCGCTGAGCCTAAAATATAGGTATACTGTATTACATTTTTTTTAAGTGTACCTATATTTTTTGTGATTACACTTCTTCAATTTTATTATCTTTCAATGGACCTTTTCAACGAATCCACTCTTAGTGGCGAAGATGAGTGGAGCGTCCTTTATCTCATTAAATATGTATTCATTTATAGGTTAACCAGCTCAGGCGAGTGAAGGTTAGTTTGAGGACATGCGCGCCAAGACTGACGTGCAAGCACGTATTAAAAGTCACAAAAATAAATACATAAATTTATTTTATCACGCCTTTAACATTGTATCTTGGTGTTTATTCAAGATGATTGATTACTTTTTCTTGTCTCTTTTTTGTCTGAAATTTTGATAACTCCATCGAAACACGTTACTATTTATAAGCCACGCCTGCGAGAAATCAAATTACTCTTACATTACCAAACATGAGCGACAAAAAATATATAAAATTCGGTATAAAGAAAAACATGTGAGAAAAATACGTTGATATTAAAACTCACAAATATATAACATCTTACAACATATATAACAACGTGAGTACATTAATGTATAAGTGTACTTTGACAATCGTGTTTGACTAATAAAATTTATTTCGGCTCACTCTGTATTAATCTAAGAGTTTATTGTGGAAGGTTACAGAGGTGTGCGAAGGTGTTTCTGTTGACATCAACAACAACAACATGTTGAAAGAACGTGTTGTTTGAGAATGTTAAATTTAAAGACTTACCACTACCGTCGTGCTAGAAGATTGGAAGTGAATTACCATATTATAGTAGGTTCCTACGGCTTTTTCAGCGTGGGTTTCCAATAGTCACTGTAAACTTTATTC
The DNA here is from genome assembly GCA_951394215.1 of Glyphodes perspectalis. Classification (NCBI taxonomy): domain Eukaryota; kingdom Metazoa; phylum Arthropoda; class Insecta; order Lepidoptera; family Crambidae; genus Glyphodes; species Glyphodes perspectalis. The sequence continues at coordinate 10,790,759 of OX596200.1, read as the reverse complement.
TTTGCACTTATGCAAACTTTTTTCTCTGTAAGAGTAATGAAGTTTTAGCTGTATTAGTCTGGTGGAGAAATATAATTTAGTTCTTTTATTTCATAAACAAGGACACTGAAACTTACCGCTTTACTTTTTACAGATAACATCAGTATGTGCGCCGGTGTGATAAATAAACTAGATCGATTCGGTACCACATTATGCTAAAATATTAATAAAAACTAATGTACGAGTAATCTATGTCTTGATTAAAAAGTGATTTTAATTAAGACATAGATTACTCGTACATTAGTTTGTTTTCTGCTCAACCGTGCATAACTAGCTTAGAACCTATTTGCTCTACTTTAATGGATTTTAATTGCCGATAAAGCCACGTTGCTCCGCACCGATGAGTACCACTCAGCCTCAACGGAGTTCCAGCCTTAGACAGTTTCTGTACGGTGAGAAGTATTAATCAAGTTTAATTAGCGTGTATCCCTTAGGAGAACATTTACAAGTTCAAAGGCGTGTCTCGAGATTCCTGGGCCGACTTTTAGAGTTCGACCTCAGGGTCAAACCTTTCCTTCGCCTGCGGAGAATGGCGCGCGTTGTTCTTATAAACTTGTCGGATTTGTTTAATTAGATACCCGCATGTTATACGTGCTTCTATTAACATAGAAATTGCTGAGTCTCAGTGTTCTGTGAAAAATTGTTATAAATCATAATCAGATGTGATACATTTTTATGCGATTGTGTTTTACATATTAATATTGGAAGAGATAATAATGGTAAGGACACGTAATGGAACCTCATATCCGAGGGGCGCAGGTTCAAACCCGAGCACGTAGGTACCTGGATTTTTAAATCTATGTACGTATTTATATCACCAACTCGGCAAGGGTTACCAAGGTCAGATCAGCAGTCGCTTCACTATAATTACCAGACTCGCTTAATCCTGGATCATAGCTTCAGCAGGCTCCAAATAAGCACGTGACATAACGCTAGGATGATGATGTAGGCTGATTTAAATTTATAGATTACAGTGATAATGTTTTCTGAGAAACTGGTATCTATGTCTTATGTGTATCTAATAAGGTGAGCCTGTATCCTGGACTGGTAATAATATTGCGGGCTATTAAGAAATAACTTTAGGCTTTGGTATAGGCAGTATATCAAAATTCACAGGTTATTTACGACAGTCAATATCAACGGTATATAAGCCGTTTTCTCAGCTGAACGCTTCTTTTGTCCGATAAAGGACTCGCAGGAGGCGCGGTGAATTTTCACGCCTCCGTGCGCAAAACCTGCACGCGCCAACACTCAAGTTTCATATTTAAAAAATCAGATCCATTAAATTAATTCTTATTAGATCAGATCACTGTTCCACAATTAACTTGGTGTCTGGTTTTATTTCGGCCACGTGGACGTTGTTTGGTTTTATTCTAAAGATTTCTGTTCTGCGGTTGCGCTTTGGTAAAGTAACAAAACCTACTAAACATCCACAAACAATAGCTACAGATAAAACAAAATACCGTCAACTATTCAAGATCGCAAGACAAAGTATGACACTTTCCCAAGCATTGAGGTGCCGACAATATTTTGATTACGATCATCCTCCGATTTTTGACCGCGGCGATAAATCCACTACAAGTTTGAGCTTTATAAAATTTAAAACATACAAATTGGTTTAGATATAGTTGATTAATATCCATAGAATACACATAGGATGTTTACTTTTTACACCTCACTAAATGTGGGCTATAAGTGATAGATTGAAATCACCGCGAGTGTAGTCGGTAAAACCAGTAACAAAAGGATTTCTATATCGAGATTATGGGCCGAATAATTTAGATGCGACGCAGACCCACATTTTCAGCACGTCAGGATAACGTGAGTTTTTTAACTTTTGTTAATAGGCCATCTAGAATTTATGACTAATACTTTAAAAAAAACGCATTTTGATCCAGATACTTTAGAGGCGTCAATGGACATTCGTCATAGTCATTCGATTACACACTCTTCGAAATTATGAAACTTATAGTGGGAATTCTCCTCTTCATAAAATTAGGGACCCTGGGTTCCTCACCCAGTAATGTAAAATGAAATGTAAATATGAAAATTAAATGAATATAATGTAGAAACAAAATTATATTTAAAAAAGTATACGGTCTAATTGAAATCTACTGTCATTTAGAAGTATTTTATGCAAAAAACAGGTTATGCATAAAAATGTTATGTCTCGTATCGTCATCGTGATATTCGTAATGTAAATTGTTTACACTTTAACATAAAACAATGTTCCATAACTGGTATGTGTTCCAACGTAAAATATTCGTGCATTACCATCTGTGTACAGAATTTATCAACGAATGTTGACAAACGCCGGGTTTTGCAAAAATATCCTGTAATAAAAATACTTATATGATGACTGTCAATATTATACGATATTTTCGTGACACTTTTAATACATTCCGTAGTTTCAACGAGGGTTGACGTTTTCTCAATTCGATTTTTTGCTTATATTACACACATCGTAGCTAGTTTCGCAGAAATAAAAATAAGTATAACGTGATATTGCTTGTATTTTTATACGTGATAGTTATTGGATATTAGATATATTCCTTTTACTTGAATTGAATACAATCCATTAGGTAAAGAAAGATAAATACACAATATTTTGTAGGTCTGCTTTCATTTATTGCTGTCTTGGATTTTAGTGAGTCTGAATACTTTACATTGAAATGACTGCTATTTGATCTTCAAAACCGTTGAATAGACGCTCCAGACAATGGATCATGGTTAGGTCTAGTAATGTGAATGTAGTACGTTTCCTCAAGCTGTTTTACCTAACTATTCTAGTGGTATCAATCATAGATTTAAAAACTCATGAGTTACGTGCCCAGGTTTAAACTAACATCCCTAGTAAATGAGGCGCGTGTCTTTACCATTAAGCAATCACCGCTCTTTGAAACCAATTTATACGTCCTTTAAAATGAAGTAATGGGCTGTCTCATACCAAAATATTATCATAATTTTACGAGAAAATTATGCGATATATTGTCCATGTTCAGCAAAATAATTTTAATTCATTAAATGAATTAATTACAGTAATAACTTACGTTCAACACGCGCCCTTACGACGTTGTCTAATATATTAAGTTAGTATTTGGTCAATTAATTAAATTACAATAATGAATGCAAAATATACGATCTCACGACATTGTCTCAGGACATAGCGTTGCGCAGAGTATAGGTCAGAGTTGATCTGATTGTGAGACAATGCATTGGAGACAGTTATTAGTTTGCAATATTGTAAGCTAAACGGGTTATTTGCATGTTACGGGTTTCGTAGCACGTAGTTTGTTTCCAATCACAGTCATCTGCTGGTTCAACCATAACTACATGATGCATAGATGTTGCTTAACTTTGTAAGTATGGTATATGTAGCTTAAAGCGTATAAGTATAGCTTTAATTAAAGTAAGGATTTCCTTCAATACTTTATATACGAAGAGTGTTGGTTCATACTGGCCAGGAGCCTTCAGATTTTCAAAATAACAATTTCAAGATAACTACTGTCTGTCTAACAAGTTCATAAATATCATAATGAGATTCCAGAATTGCGATAAGACACCATACCTATCAATTGTACTGAACGTAACGTGTTTTTAGATTTTGTAACAAGTCGTAAAGGATCTTAATCTAAGTATAAATATTTTACCCACATCCTTAGAACAGCTAAATACAAGTTACAAGACGAGGGGTAAACAACGAATTCCCATGTTCAGTGCATTGTGCCCTTGTTTGTTGAGGTCGTAGCCTCAAGTGATAGAAGAAAGCAGAGATCGTTACCAACCGAACGCGTGGGCGCACGTGGGAGTGGCGTAGGCGCCTAAGGCATTACCGACCAATATAGCTAGGTCTGCATTCGAAAGCAAATTATAGGCTATTTGAAGATCATGTTATTGTGGACATGTTGTAAAAAGCCATGTGAATGAATATAATCTGTAACACTGTTATAAGCTAATTCACAACTGAATAATGCACAAAAGAAAACCGAATATCCGTTTCACTACCATTAGTATAATGTTGCTATTTTAATACAGTGTATTTATTACATTATAAATGGACAGAATACCTACATATGAAAAGCAAATTCATATAAAACGTATACGTTAGACTGCATCGGTGCTTTGTCTCTTTTTGAACTATCAAACAAACTTTATGTTGGACTAAAATTACTTTATCGTGATGTATTTCTGTCATGCCAATTACAATTCTTTACTCAGAGGGATTATATCAAACTTCGCAGCCTAATTTCCATGTTGGGAATTCAGAAGGACGCCTAAGCACACAGAGAATGTTTCCTTTTCAAACTATGCGACAGAACCGGCATTTACATAGTATCATGTTTACGCATTTCGTGGAAGGTCAAAGTTCTGTACAACATTTTACAACGTTTATGACATTACTCTTAACATCTTTTCCTAATGATTTGCTTGCGTAATAGTGCGTGCAATGGACGTTCGATGGTAACATCAAGCAAAATTGCTACAGTCAAAAAGTTATTGGGTATCCAAATATCGCTGAAACCAATGCACTTTAGGTACTTATTCGTTTGGAATAGAGTTGAATTCTCGTACGCCGTCCGAGACGAACTTAACGTTTAAATTTTTTATATGTATCTGTCTGTTACATTTCATATTATGGTAGGTAATATGAACGGTGGTATCTCAACTTCCAAAAACCTCGCCCACTCACGTGTGTTGCTCGTTTGAATCCGTTAATATTTAACGCTGAAATTTAAAATTTCACTAGCTTTTCCAGGACCATTTGCGATAAGTATCATAGGTAGAATAAATATATCTGACAATATTTAAGTACAACAAGGAAAAAGAGGAGGAAAAATACTTGTGATTTTCTTTAAAGAAATGATATAAAAAGTAATTTCAAAACATCATGTTTTAATTACAATGTTATAACGTCAACAACGAAGTTAGTCTTTATATGTACAGATTTAAGATTATCTCAAAATTGCCACAAAAGTTTGATTGAAATCAAGAAGCCGCAAGGCGCTATGCCTAACATGCAAGTAGGTAAAAATCGTTCAAATGCATAGACGTGAATAAATTCACCGTATAATCGAGAGATCGATTACTTCGTCGAATAGACTGGACACGAAGCGGTCAAAAGCCAGTAGGAATGACAATAACCCGTTCAAACTAAACTGCAGTCACGGTCGAATCGCGGAAACGGCTACCTCATCGACCCCGCTCGCAATCTGCGGATTTGTCTCGGTCCGGTTAGGGTTAGGTTAATCGCCGACCGGACAAATTGTACCCTCGGTTAAATGCCTAATTTTGTAACGAGCGCACTTAAACTGGATCCAGTTGCGGCTAATTAAAAATTCTTACGTGATCCAAGTACTTTTAATTGTTTAAGTATAGTAAATTATAGCACCCCGACACTTTGAACCTTTAAGAAATATATCAGGTTTATTAAATACTACTTTATTATATTATGCAATATTATTTACCACTGCAACCACTACATATTTGAGAAATAAACAATTTAACAAATTTAATAATTAATAACAAATTACCGAGTAATAATAGTAAACATTACAAAATAAAAAAGGGATTTTTTACCTTTTTTGTTGTTCACAGGACTGTCAAATTATTAGACCCTAAGAGGTACTTTTAAGTTGTTTTTCCTGGTAATTTTTTAACTCAACTGCCCATTTATATATTGGGTTATAAATAGTTCGTAGATTTAATACTAGAAACTATGAACATTTGTAGAGAATCTCAGCTAGGGCTCGCAATTTGTGGATTTGTTTCGGTGTGGTTGGGGCCGGCTAATCACCGCCGGACGACCTGTACCCTCGATTACACGCCCACTTTTATAATGAGCCCAGCTTGTGAAGGGTTAAGTGGTACCTTAAGGAGAGTCCACGTTGCCACACATAAAAATACAGTGAACAACTAGTTTAAGTAAATCTTGTTTATTTTGAAATGGGCCTAATTTTTTTTTCAAATATTGATTTTTACGGGGATAAGTATAATGTATTGAAATTTAAGTTTGACTATATCTTCATTTTGTTTATATTTTACTATATTCCTTGTAGTATATTTGTCATGGAATTGTATATTTAAACAAATAACCAATTCTGGCAATTTCATTAAGTTTAAAAATGACATTGAATTAATTTAGCTAGAACACAAAAAGCGTGTAAAAAACGTTTTAGCTAAAAATATACACCCACCTTTATGTATATTTAACTTTGAACGTTATGTCAATCGATTAAGAGCTTTAACATTATACATAAAAACCTATAGAATGCCAAAATAACCATAAGTTGACTTTCGCCGGGCATAAAAGGAGATCGCTCCATACAATTAAAGATTTACTTCGCCCGAGACTTTCTATTTTGGTCATCTTTGTGAACAACACAATAACAATATACCTCGAACAGTAACTATAGTAACAAAGTCTTACCATTTTAAAGGCGAAAGCAGGCGCATTGTGCTTTAACTGAAAAAAATACGTACGTAAATTACTTATTACGTTTGATAGCAATACACATTTTTTATCATTGGTTTGAATATATTTACTGGAACTAAACACACAATCATAATAAAAGGGATTTATTAAATTAAAGTTATCAGTCAAATTCTGTTTTATTTTGTATATTTCTACAAGCTTTTTTTTCTATATACTACTATACTGTAATATACTTGAAAATAAAATGGAAAATGTAAACCTATAGACTATTGTGAAATAGATAATACTCTGAACACACTGACACTGTAACATAAAGACGAAAACCAAAGCTAACTAAAGGGTTTCTTTTTACCTGCTACTTTTAAAACTAGGTAAACCCAGCTCTTTGGTAAGGCCTGGATAATCAAAACTTTGAAGAAATGTACCTTTTGTAATGAAAAGAATCATGTATAACAAATTATATACAAAAATACTCCTCAATTTATAAAGAAAGCTTTAAAGCGTTGCGCTTTTTCCATTAGCTTTTAACAAAATTGCATACGTCAATATTGTCTTATTGTTAATAAATACTGTCATTAAGCGTTAAAAAGGAGGTGGAAAGCATACAAGCGGTACTAAATGAATAATAATATTTATGACAAGGGAAATATACCTGTTTGCTGAATGTTATGGTTTTCTACGAGTTATTAGTCACATTTTAGTGAATCACTATGGCGGAGGCTTCTGTCGCGACGGTTTCCCAGAAGCACCGCGGACGAAAGTCACGCCATCGCGCCGCTGACTCAGCCTCCGTCCGGCTGGTGGACTTTCGAAACGGCGAAACCGAGTTTTTGTTCAGTTTGGGAATTGATAAGCCGACAGTCTTTTGTTTGTGCCGTCCGATGCACGATATGCTGTATAATAATGGATCGTATCTGGTTGAAGTTAAATACTAACTATGAAGTGCATGTATGACATTATTTAAATTAATAAGGACCCATTTGTCCGTATTTTTCTGTTAAAGCTATTTACGTACCAGAGGAACTAAAAGGAAAAAAAAAGTTGGTGGCTTATTGTTCTTCTGAAAAACATTACATTTAGCCTTACTTTTTCTCTTGTGTAAATAAAATAAGCAAAGCGCATTAATTAGTCTTAAGTCTCCTAATTATAAATTTAGCTTTACGACCGGTATGAGAAACAATATTCGTATTACCTCTTCAGCTTCCAGCTTCTTTCAAACAAATGTTTGTTTCAGTACCTGTTAGTTATATATCTATACAGATAGCTAAGTAAATAGATCCTTTGTTTACGCAGGCAAACCTATAATCATTTAAGTTATTAAAGATTAAGATGTATTACCATGAACCATGGAAAATTTTAAATCGATTTGCTATTATAGCAGCTCATTTACAATGACGCGCTGGGTATGTCATTATTGTATTATTTAATTTTGTTGTCTACCGAATCATTAAGTTATCATTATTTTCATTCAGCGTATGTAGGTAAGTCGTAATGCAAAATAACTAGTTTTGACATTATGTATAGGATTTATTGATGGACTCAGTATATTATGTATGCATAGTGATGTGTTTTTAAACTTCCACGGTCAAATCTGAAAGCAGTTTAGTGTTAAATAAACCAACGCATCAAATTAAATATTCCTTTCAAAGTTACAGTGTCAAATGAAATATCTAATGCAGAATGTTATATGTATTCATAATAAATGATAATGATTTATAAATGTTATACTAACAATTATTGTCCAAATAAACCAATACATATATCAGTTCCAAACATGTTTTATACAACATAATACAATTATAGTGGTAATTTACGTATTTAGTTAGTGATTTAATCTATACTTAGAGAAATGTGTGTAAGTGCCTAAAATGGCCAAGGTCATCTGCTTTGCCTTTTATTACTTACTGATATGTAGTATTGCCGCTCGATAGTCTACTATCGATAGTCTATCGATAGACTATCGATAGTTGGGCAAAAGCAATTAGTATCGATAGCCCTAAAGATACTATCGATAGTAATTTAGATATTGAGCTTCAATACTACTATCGATAGTCTATCGATAGACTATCGATAGTATCTATATAGGCCTATCGATACTATCGATAATATCGATAGGCCTATCGATATTATAGATGATTTCCAAGGTCAACTATCAAAAGTTCGGCAACACTACTAATATGTAATTACAAAACAGTCTAAATTTCAATTCAACACATCCAAAATGCCGAAGATAGCCGTCCTAAAACATGACCCAATAACTGTTGGGTCACGTTTGAGGACGGCTATCGCTATCGCTAGTATCTGGACACGCCTTATCATTCTATAAGCACTAAATACACTTTCCTGCTCAAATTCAGAAACCTGTATAAAGTTCATTTCAATTTGTCACCCAGTAGCGAGGTTAAGTTACAGCACAGCACTACGAGCCTGTAATAAAATATCAAGGGAAAAATCGAGTCGCCGCGAAGGAACTGCACACATGACTGGCCACGCTGCAAAAAGTTGTAATTGCTGTCGACCGCACTATAAGGCTGGAGTGGATCGACCCGGGGTCCCGTACGTTGCCTCGTTCTTGTTTGTTCTTTTTCTCTAATTATACGCGGAGTTAACGAGCTTCGATGTACGTTAGAAAGTGAATGATTTCCCCGTGACATGAATATACATCATATGTAGACGGTTGGACGAGAAAGTTCAATGCATTCACACATGTGCACTTTAACTGTTTTATATTCTTTTATTTCGTAGATACTCGGTAAGTAACTATTTATTTAATGGTGTCAGAAGTTTTCAGTCCTGCACTGCTGCAAAAAATTCGTCAGTCTTCTGGTGTTAAACTTTTTGGTTGAAAAATTCTCATCTATTTTTAAAATCTTTCGCATTTATAATATTAGTAGGGGTAATGAAGGTACATTGAAATTTTACAAATATTTGTATTCACCAATCTAATCCAAAGGTATTCTTAAAACCTTCTACAAATTTCGATTGTGCGACGTTTTATTTATTATTTATAAATTTTGATAATGCTTTAGAAATATGCAGTAAGAGACTCAGAACTTGGTAGCCAATTTATCGTTATTAAACTTTAATTTAAAACTAAATTAGTTTATTACTATAAAGTAAGCACTATTATAAATCAATGTACTTTTTAGTTAAACTCAATGGATATTGCGTTTATAATTGAGAATCTCCTCGATACACTCTTTGTGTAATCGGAGTTAATTTTGTTGAAGTGTAAGAAAATCAAAGGTCAAACACTCTGTAATCATTTAAGTAGTCTAAACGGTGCCTAATTAAAAGCTTCGACATTCGTTCGTCGAAATGTAGATAAATAATAAATTTATTCTATGTTTAATAAATAAGTAGTCTATGTTTGTGACATAGACTATTTATTAAACATAGAATAAATTTATTATTTAGTATTTATACATAAAAAAGGTACAGTATCTACTCACGGAATCCTTTCACAACGAAATCTTGACTCGGTCAACCAGTCTTGATTTATTTTCCATTGCCAAAACAGAATACATGTACATACACATAGTGTTTACGGTATGCTATTTTTGCATTTAAAACTCGCATTAATGGCGGTTAGCGTTTGAGGGATCCTCAGTCCCGTTAAAATATTCAGTTCCCTCTGTTAGGGTTTGACCTTTATTTAGGTACGGTCAACCCCACGCTGCTAATGCTTTTACTGTAATTTAACCCTTATGTTAAACGAGGCACGGCCGAGTGTGCGCGCGTTTCCCGTCCCGGATGGTGCGTGGAGTCGATATGGACGCGTAATGTATGTGGATGTGCTTGGTGTGGGGTTGCACCACGCCAGCGCAGTAAGAAATTCGACCCTTTTTCCTTTTCTCGGCAGCCACCGCGCATCGCAGGCCACTGGACCGCAAGCTGTGTTTTTCAAACCGGATTCTCGTTCTCTCGCTCCCAACTATATTGCGCCCTCTTTATGATTCTGGCTCCGGCGCTCTTCGAAAACTAATTGAAGATAACAAGCTTGTTTTTTCGCCTATCCACTTGTTCATTTTGGAGTCGTAGCCAAAGAACTGGACGATATTGTTTTCTTTTGATGTTTTTATCGAGCTTTTTAATACAGAACGCCGCGCGTACATTTCTCTTGAATGAAATTTAGTTTTTACGGGTGCAGATCACGTATACAGCGCGTTTTATTCATGCGAATTTTGCTCGGATATAATTTGTCAAATGTTTTGAATGTTGAATTTAGATTAGGCTGGCATTACCGTGCCCATTTTCATTATTAAGGATCGCGTAATGCGAAAATTAAATGCGCAGGATCATTTCAATGTAATCATGTTGTTTAATCAAGATTCTTTAGGAAAACATCGTGATTAAATTAAATGTACTGTCTTTTATTCCATTGATATTCAGCCCCAAAAAAAAAAACAAGAAAATGTATAACTATAACAAAAGATTATATTAGAAACAATTTTGAACGATGTTGTTGAGACCCATATATGATTTATAGAAGTGCTGTTGAACAACGTAATGGTTATTATGAACTCCTTTACCGATCGTACTCATACACATATTTTATTCTTAACTCATGATCTTTGGAATGCAATCTAGCAATTAACAACACATAAGTACCTAATAGTTATTGCCGACAATCATAAAAAGAACGTTACTTCATTACTGCTGGGCGTCAAGGGCTTAAAGTCCACTATCGCCAACGGTTTCGTCACGGGAGATGCGGTCACGCATGATGGCGGCGGTCGCTTCCTGCGCGTGACCATACCAGCCGACAGTTGAAAGTCAATATCACCGGTCCGTGCGGAACGGTCGCCGTGTCATCTTCACTTTTTGAAAAATAAACAAATTAAAAAGTGTATGAATCATCTGAAATTCGATCCACTTTAATATAATTGTATTCCATTCAATTCTGGACATTGGTTATAAACATTGCTGACATCTATAAAACTAAGTCTACGGGTACAAGCGGCATATTGAAATCTATACATTATTTATTAGAAATGTATTTAGAACAGTTGACAAACTTAAAAGTATTGACTAATACAGCCATGAACCACAGCTAAAATGGATTTTAACATTGAATATTATTGACATGTCACGACAACATATCACGAAATAAGAATCGGTTTAATAGTTATTTTATTTTGTAATACGCACATTAAAAAAAAATTACATGTTTATAGTTAACATCTTACTACCTATTACAATAAAGTCGCATTATAACAAATGTTACGCAATAAAGATGTGTTTTGCAAGACAAATGTAATAAATTATTGATTAGATTATAATAGGCAAACATTTTGCCGGAAACTTAAATATAAATATTGCTGATGATGACGTTAATGGTCTGCCCACGCTTTTCGAACCGACTACGTAACAAAATCGTCCGAGACAGTGAATTCATTTTCCATGGTGTTTTTACATGGTCCATTATTATTTAGTTTGTATAGAAATGCTGGGAGAGCCGCTTCGTGCGCCGGTCGACGACCGAATAATTTTTGCGTTGAATTATCGTCACGAAAGCGTGTTGGTTTTGAAAATAGCGCGGGTCAATCACCCAAAAATTCACTAGGTAAGGTACTGCAGCATCATAATAAACTGAAGCGTAAACATAAGGCGCCTGATGAAACATTCCACTTGAAATGTTTCACATACAAACCGACGGATGTGATTTAGTGCCATTACCGATAGGCTACAACCAAGGTGCTTTCGGTTTTGTTGAAAGAAAGGTATGTACGGTGAAGCATAATCATCCTTGGTGTTGACATAATGTAGCAAAGCAAAACACGTGCGAACTAATTGAAAACAAGAACACTAGATCCAATCCTTGTGCTAATTGTTACGATTCTTTATCTTTGAAGAAACGGAATTTATAACTTAAAACTCGTAAAAATCTTTATTGACTGACTGTAGTCTTCGAAAACTCAATATCGCAGTAGTAAAATTTGATTTATAAACTAAGAAAATAAATAACCGTAACAGTGGCAATAGTAATAAAATGGAACTGTGAAATATAACAAAATAAAAGTGTTTCGTGCCCGTATCTCGTTTTGAAACGTTCACTTACTTATTCTTTATAATAAATTAACCCTAGAATGGTAAGTTCCAACAATAAATGTTACTAGATTTCATTATGTTGAACTGAAGTTTAGTGATATATTGTTGCTTACTTGTAAACTCAAACAAAAGCTTGCTTGAATTTCAGGTTCTTATACGTAAGATTGTATAATATCTATTTTCATCTATATTCTCTGTTGATGAATTATAGGAACGTATTCAAGGCTAATAAAAGTTTGACTACAAGTGATAGATAGATAAACAATGTCAACAAATTTAAATCTGAAATAAAAATTTTAATATCTTTTAAAATCCGTGAAGAAACTACTGAGGGACAATTGGGCAAACAAAATATTTTAAAATAATATAACAATTTGTTGTTGGATATCTGTAAATCCAACACCAAATTGTTATACGCGAACAATATTCTGTAAGTACTTATACACGTGCAAAGCGAAAATCAGCCTGCTTTCTAGGGTTAAGAGACTGTATTAATGGAGCTAGCTAGTTCGGGCAGTAACTCGTCGCGCCGGTCCGCCACTTAATCGCGGCCATTATCTGTCAACTGTGATTTCCTGCCCAGCGCAGCCGAAGGTCTTTTAATATTTATTATTCAGCTGTTCGCCCTAATCTCCAATATATTTTAGACATCGGATGTGTTCCATGCTTAAATATAAACTTTTTTTCTGAATTCGGCTTGTGTGTAGTTTAGGTTTAAGTCAGAGACCATATAATTGATAAAAGAACCCACTTTTGAAAATTGTATGAATAATGTTCGACAGCTTCACTTGAATTTTTTTTATGTTTTGACCAGTTCTGCATGTTCAGTTCATTAAGACATTTGGATTGTTATTTTAAGTTTTGTTCTCTGATAGTGCAGTTCAACAATATAACGCACATCCAATTTATCATAAGAGGATATTAATGTAAAAAATATCATGTATCATCCATTTATGTCATAGAATTAATTGCAGTATTTTATTACTTGCGATATTAATAGTCTTTATAACGATAATATTTATAGCAACGACAACCTTGAACTAATTACTTATAATCTAGGTACTCTAACATAGAAGCATAAGAGTGCATAATAGTCGCATTTAATAAAGTTTTGGTAAATTATTCAGTTTTATTTAGTACATTTTAATTATGTATTATCCGCTAGACCATAAATAATAGATACCTATATGCAGAGTGTATCATATTATAACTAACGCATATAAAAGCCAATCTAAACGTTTGCATATACTTGTATGGTGTATTGAGCGCTTGGTAACTTTGTTACCAATGGCAAACATATAGCTCAGTTAAATTACAACATTTTATTGTATTTTATAATTCTGAAATTGTTTGTTTTCTTAGCTAAATAAAAACCCTACAATAAAAAAAAATTAAGTATATGTAATTTTGAAATGCGTGTATTTTATCAATTTTTTGATGACTTTATATTTTTCTGTAGCTTTTTTTACCCTTTCTATACCGGTTTCGAAAAATTTATGCACAAAAAGTCTTGTTCCCGAAACATAGACTAATATATGATAAGAGAAAAACTAATTCTATTATAATAGGATCTTTCTAATAAAGCGTAAGAAACCATTTTGATGCCCAACACTGTGTTGACACGATATGAAACTATGGCTCTACTTCGTTTTCACATCAACTTGACCTATCTCCCTACTTAGTAGGGATAAGGAGAAATAGAGCATTAATATAAAACGTCCCTGTAATAATGATATCACACCATGACGTCATTCGAATGTCACACTTAATAGTACGTATATTTAAATACAGTCCTTTGACTGTTTAGGTTTATCAAATTCCTACATAAGTATCATTACATTCCATAATGACAGTTATAAATAGAGCCCCCATTGATTGATGCATCCACCGCCCGCGCCATAGCTTTGTTCGAGACAAAGACTGCGAAAACAATCAGCCGTCCATCTTATCGGCGCAATCAAGCTATCTAAATAAGTAATACATTATCGTGGCTGTTGTATACTTTATTGTCCATTTACAGCAACGTTTCGGTATCGATAGTAGAGATAAATGAGTGGGTCATAACGAGCAGTTAGACGTAGCCTCCAAGCGATAAGCTTTTTGAGGAATTGCCGAGAGATAAAAAATGTCTCAACCATGCATTCTACTTGTAGCGTCAGCTGTGACCTACTGAGCGAGAGAATCTTTTGCTAACACTACACACATAATTTTGTAAGTACAGCTTTTGTTCTACGACAGAGATAAAATATATAAAGCTACAAGTTTATAGCTGACAAAATAAACTTAAGCTGGGAAGAGAAAAGCTAAAGCCATTATAAGTTTAATGTTAATCTATAGTTGCCTATCGCCATAATAGTAAGTAGGTATGTCAGTGAACTAGTAAAGTTTATAAAATTATGGTCATATATCGCAATATAAAAACGAAAAAGGTTATCGATTGAGCCAAGCAGCAGTTAACCGTATGCCCAATCCAAGGTTAGTGCAGAAAAAGGCGCTCGCGCAGGCGGGTGCACCGCGTCACTCGTTACACAACCCACGCGCCTTCACAACACTCACTGACCGCCAGCCAAATTAATTACTATCCATAAGAAACAAAATCGAAAAGACTCTTAAACATGATGACGAAAGATATTTCCTAAGAAATCGTTCACTTTGTACCCGTACTAGTAATTGCAGATATTGTACAACGGCTTCTCTCCTAGAATACACCATTTCGCTCCGTCGAAAGTACCTTCTCAAGAATATTTCCCGACTATCTGCATTTTAATTACACTGTTTCTTGCCGGGGTAAAAATCCATAAATTAAAGTTTTTACTTTAGAAACTAGATGTTGAAATTAGATTTTCACGACCGTAATGGGACGTTTATGCAGATTTAGTCGGTGAACGTTTTCGCTCGAGTTATGAATGAGCTTTCCAGATCTGCGCTGTAATCTTCTGGTGTGTCGCAGTCGCAGTCGCACGAGACGCGGCCGCGGCGTCGCGCGGAAGCGCCTAACTGCCGGAGACGTCGCCTCCTCCATTCCTATGTAAATCCCACTGGTGCAACCGACGGTACATAATACCGCCGCAATTTGCATGTCTTGCTGCCCTTTGTGGCCGCTAAACTGGCGCCCGATGCTGCCGCTGCCCAGTGAAATGGGTATCGCCTCTCAAGCAGAACCTCTGAGGGCCCACGTGAATAACAAGCACACTAATAGACAATGGTTAATGAACAAGGAGTGATTTGGCATTCATTGACGCTGGCGGCGGCGCACCGGAGGACGCGCGGGAACTGTTAGACCGACGTGAGGTGCATAATTTACAAGTCGGCGCCACAGATACGGCGCTTCTAACTCGATATAATCTGTCACATTAATTAATTAATTAAAATTCGATACACTCCTCTGGGTTACTTTAAAATTAATTCCGGTGTGCAAGCAACCCGCCATATATCAAGTTAGGACAACAAACCGTGTACTTGCATAGTAAGTGGTGTGTGAAAGTAGGTTAACGTTTTGTTAATTTGGGATTGCATTTTCGCGTGTCAGACAGAGCACTTGGAAACTAATTAGACAACTCAGCTTAGAACATATTAAAGCGGGAATCAGAAATAAAAGGTTCTTAGATTTAATAAAATTCACTGAACTCGTATTTAATAACCATTGGTATAAACTAAATAAACTTCACGCCACTTCCCTAGCGGGGTAACGTAACTATTGGTATAACTTCTTAAAATGAATATCTAGGAAGTAATTTAAAATGCACATGTAGGAATCATATACAATCTTTTGTAGAATAGTAATAAAGCAAATTGTACCTACTGGCATGTTTAATTTCCTGTATACCTATTAAAAAGTAAACAAATAAGGCATCGACTAATATTCTTAACACCCACATTTCGCCGCGAGATATTTTATCCATATAAGCTTGCCATTTCAATTGCAAAAGATGCGTGGATTCACACTCGATTATGCATAAGAATAATTGTGTTTGATTCATTGATGTTTAATAATGATCTTATGAAATTTTGGTAGTGTGCTCTATAATTTATATAGTTTTCAATGAGTGGCTATTTCTTTATAAACCTTGTGCTACATCATTGGCAACAGACGTTGCCACAAAAAATCGTTTGATTTAAAATAATATAAAAAATATCCTTATTATTGCACCACTGTGTTGTTTTTTAAGACCATTAGCAATGAAGAACAATAAAGTTATAGGACTAACTTAGTTAATAAAATTAATTTTCATTAGCCAATTTATTAGCCAATTTAAAATATGTAGTATGACTCTGCAAGTCGATATAAATGCAAAATGTTTGCATGCTATGTAAGCTAATTCGTTAATATTTTTTGAGTTAAAACGACCTTAATATTTTGAACAGTCGATTAAGTCTATAAAACTAAAAGGGTATTATTTTAAATACCGCCGTATTTAAGGATACTTCTTGAGATATTTTTAATGTTGAAGAAACCAATTTTACTAATTAGTGAATGTAGAATATCGTAAATCTAAGGCAATTTTGTTAAAAGTTTTTCCTAAGAACATAAATAAAACATTCCCTTTTAAAACAATACACTTCATTGAATCTCTGTTAATTAAAAAGGTTAAGGTTGGCCTTTTAAGAAATCTTTGATGATACGAAAGAGAAAAGTCAACTTCTTGATATGGCAACATTCTCAAAACTGGTCGTATTATTGCTGGTGATTTGTTTGACAATTATTGTCAAATTAAAGAAATTAGTTTGGCACACTTTGACCGTTTCCTCTAATAGCTCTAGTGAAGTGATGTCAAGAGGCCAAGTACCTAACACAGATTTTAAATAAACGCGTTTTCATTGTTGTAGAAATGATTAGACAACAACTATAATCAAACTATCTTTCGTATACTATCTATGATCGTTGATATAGTATTATATTTTGATTATTCTTACTTAATTTTAACCATAAGCCTTCTCAAGCCTTCATATAATATTGGTACAAATAATAATAAATAAACGAATAAACCTCAAAATGAGGTAAGTGGCAATAAGCCTATAACCAAATAACATTTCCAATGTAAATCCTAAATACTATTTGTCGTAACGTTCCGTTTCAAATTTTTGCATTTAATCGAATCAAACGTAATATTGACCCTTTCTGTGGAGAACCGTAAAATATTGATAATTGCAGCAAATGACACATGGCAATAATTACCAAATATGACTCATACGATAACTTGAGTTTCATATTGTTTAGTGATAAAACAAAAACTTTAGTACAATATACTTTCTAATATTAGGTAAGTGCTTAGTTTCATTTGTCAAACATTTCAATATTTTGTCTATGAAAATAAATATTTTTAGATAAATGCGTAATATATGTGTCCTTTGGGGCATATTGTAGGAAAAAGGCAATATTGCAATCACCGAACTTGGTCCTGATGGTCAAACTACCAGGCTAGCGCGGACCATTTAAAATGAGAGGTAGAAAATAAATTATACTGGAAAAAGGGTACATTTCCAAAACTGATAAAGAAGATGAAATCAGATATTTAACCGATCGACATCAAAAGCAGCCAAACCCCAAATTCAGTGTAAAGGCCAAGGTTCAAAGCCATCTGACGTAATTAATATAAAATTCACGCCCATCACTAGACGTCTCATAAACAGGATCAAGACGATACGCGGAATCAATTATGAGTTTTTCCCCGAGGCAGATAGGCATCCGGCCTGGACGGTGGCTGTTTCTTGTCCTCCCCTCCCCTTCCTCCATGGAGGTGGATTCCGCGAGCCCGTTTAGCTGAGATTGCTCAGATAAATCTCACTAGTGTCTATTACCCCGCTTTCTCTTGAACCCGGTTTACGCGCGTGCATTGAAAATAAAGAAAATCAATTATTATTAAAGCTATTTTAGCGTAATATCCGATATTTTATTGGTATATGTAACGGTCAGAATAAAATTTTACGTTCATGAAAATTTTGAATAAATGTACTTCATATAATAGGCGTACTACTAGTATACATACTAGTATTAAATACCAAAAAATTTTGTTAACTACTTATACGATAAAATATGATTAGGTATAGAGTAACATTTAAATACTTTATTGTCTTTTAGTTTTTTGTGAAAGAATCTAGGGTATCAAAATCATTCGATAATATCAATATAACAAAATCTTATTTGTAAGAAGAAATATGAAGCCCATCTTTTTTTCTGTATAAAGATACTTTATAACGTAAAAATGTTTTCTAATCCAATTCTATTCAAAACAATGATTAGTTCATCAATTGCATAGCATTCAAACCAACAAAAGCATTACTACACCATTATCATTACAAACCGAATTCCTTTATAACACCTCCCGTCCGTCGGTTGCAGCCTCCGAGCGCCCAATATTCTGTTTATGCTCTATATAAAGCAATTTGTTTTCGGCTCCCGATCCACCTCACAGATTAAAATCACCTTAGGAATGTTGGAGCGACTTATCAATTCGATATGCCGACTTTTTCATTCTCTTCCAAGCGATGCTATAATAGCGTCGTAATGAACTAGAATATACTGTAGCCCTTAAGGCACTTTAGATGGGAGCCGAGATACGTCTGTCAGTAATTAGAAGTAGGGTCATTTATTCATACCTAATTTCGCTTTTATATGGGAGGTAACTTTGTTAAGAATTTTACTTGTTCTTTTAAGGGCCTGGTATAATCACTCTGCGGATTTAGACGATCTAGAAGTATGACTACTACTATCTATTCTTGAAGTAATAATAATGAATAAGATTTCATAAACACACATGTTTTTTTGTATTTTTTGGACAATACCTTTTAAAAGATATCACATTTTTTAAGTCTCTTAATCGTACTTATACCTAATTCATCCGAAATTGCTGTGAGTATCTTATTGAAGTTGTCAACACTATGGTCTACTAACCGTTCCCATAAATAAATTTCTACGGTAATTAAAAAAAAACATTTAAGAGGCCCGAGCTTTGATTGCTATTTATATTCCCTATTGTCAAGTATGATATACGACGGTTTGTTCTCATTTTACCCGCGTTGTAAAGTTAAGAACATATGAATACAGGCATGGTTGAGCAAACGACAGTCACATCAAAACGAGAATTAACCGATGCGATCAAGTAAGACGTATTCTTGACGGTGGTAGTCGAAGGGGGAATGACGTCTGAAATCTAGAGCGGAACCATTGTGCTGTCATCATGGTATCGGGCTAGCTGGAGACCGTCATCGGTTGCTAAATACCCAAGACATCAAGGGTTATCGTGATGAAGATTTACATGGGACGAGAGCGAGCTTACGATGTGACCTCCGTACCAAATGACATGCAATAAATCAGTAACTTACTTTTTAATGGTACCTACCTATCTATAATTTGCTCGTACAGATTATACGAAAAAATAATATCGTATTTTTCTGATATAAAATTTAATGGTAATAATATCCACTTGTTTGTTTCCCTGTACGCTATTATAATGAGACTTTGGGTCGCAACCAATGAAGATTGTAAATAAATATTTCTATGCGAACAAAAACAGGGACCTAACTTGCTATTTATTAATAAAACTATGCTAGCGTTTATTATGATAATCTTTTAACTTGTATAAGATATTAAATTTTGATCTATAAGTCACTAAAATAATAATTTTTACCCAAAACAAGTCAAAGTCAAATGCAAGTTTCTGTTTTTCTACCGTACTAGGGTAATTTCAGATATCGTATTCAATGTGGAATGTTCGTGCGTGACATATTGATATGAGCAGTCTGGATTTGTAATGCATATACGCATACTAAAATATACTGTTGGAAATAACATTCTCATAGATAGATCAAGCGACTAACTGTAGTAGTACGGTGGCCGAGTGAAAGGTTATAACATTGTAGATTGTAGCATAATTATTATCATACGTGATAGACATGCCTTCCATAAGCCTACTGCAGATAATAAATACTTCAATCTATTATTTATATCATCCTTTACGAACTGAGTCCAAGTTGCTACAATGTGTATCTATAATGTTTCCATTCATTAGATTTAAAAATAATCGAAGGTATAGTGACTTGTGCAATCTTTGTATGATGCCATAAACTCGGATAGTTGATCGCAATCGATATATCGCATCATACCATATCTTCCATGTTCCGAAAACTCATTAAGCAGTTACAGTATCGCGAGGCTGCTGAAGCCCGTTATTACGTTATTTACGTTGAATTATTAAAGTAGGTATTAAAATTCTTACACCAATATTTTTTCGCAATAATATTACATTACCAAGTAACTTGTAAGATCACATTTCAGGATAACATTTAAAATGTTTATCTACTTATCGTGAAAGTTAAATATTATGAACAATAACAAAGACATTAAGACTGTTGTACCTATACTTGTAGCGCTCCGTGGTTTTATCCGCGTAATTCCCGTACCCGTGGGATTACGGGGATAAAATATAGCCTATGTTACTTGCTGATAAAGTAGCTTTCCATTGGTAAAATAATTTTTCATATAGGTTTAGTAGTTTCGGAGCCTATTCAATACAAACAAACAATAAAAGTGTAGGTATAAATCTACACTAATATTATAAAGAGGACACTCTTTATAATATTAGTGTAGATTTATACCTACACTTTAACTAAGTACCTATGTAAATACAGAGATAGATAGATACGTATAAAATCAATGATTAGTTTATTCAGCTCTATTTTTGGTGCCTACTAGACAAGTCAAGGCTTGTTAATTGGATTAAGTATCGCCTGCGGCGATTCGTTTCATGCCAATCATGGGGTTTACTACCGACTCTTTGATAATTTAGACTTGCAAGACCAATAATTCTGAACTACCTATAATGAAATGGTAAATACATTATTATTGTCATAATTTAAAATAACGAATGTGAAGTAAATTGGACGTCTTATTGGCGCATTATTACCGTGACGTTGTTAAATTCATCAATTTTAGATTGACATTTTAATTTAATTGCCGTCGAATTTATTACTTTAAACCTAATGAGATTTGGAGCAATCTGCTGTAAAACTAATTGTACTTATAAAATTCTTGTTAAAATTTCTGAATATACGATGTTAATGACGTTAAAAAATATAATAAATTAATAAAATTTACAAATTCAGTTTGATGTTTTAAGTAGAGAGAATTATTGGAAAATCTATATTCAAATGGCAGATCAGACTAAAGTTGTTTGTGTATAGTCGTATTATTTTACTTTTAGGCAGTTTAAATTACAAGGACAAATTTTTTTTAATAAAAAACTGATAGAATGCCACGAAATGTAACAAAAAATCTTATCTTTGTAAATGTAAAACTATTATTAAGGATGTTTTCTGATTATAGTGACTAATTTGAAATATGTTCTTTTCTGTAGAGCCTTAAGTTTGACCAGGAAAGTGAGTTTTAAAATCCCAATTTGACCGCAATAACTGATGACCTTTTGAACATTTATCCAATGACGAAGAAATTAAGGTTCAACATATTGAGGAAGAGGAGGTCACACAGTGCAGAGAGGAATGGCGAATGAATAGATTTTTGTAAAGCGATGAGGTCTAAATGGCTAATAATAAAAAAGAACTTCAATGTTGTCTCCAATGCCAAGAACTTAATTTAACCCATCCCATCCCACATTGATAGTTAGAAAATCGGCTTATTTACGACTCAGCCCGGCGTCGCTTTGTGGCTTGCGGTATATTTGCACAAGATATACCTTCCGCGTGTCAACTCGCCATATCTCGTTTTACGTATAAGGTATTTGCTCGTAAATCTTCTTATTATTGACCGAAATCCATCCCTTACTCACATCAAGCTGAATTGTCACGTGTTAAAGCAAATAAACGAAAATAGAAAATGGTTACATACATACGTGTGGAATTGCTCAAACATGTTTTGTGTTTCTGTTGAATGGGACACGGTTACGCAAGTACACTGATTGATTGGTATCACTACAGAAATGATGTGCCACCCACTTAACATCCTGTTAAGACTAGTTTAAGATTACGCTTTTAATTAGTATCAAGAAACTAATTAATTCGGTTATTAAGTTACTTCCTTTAATCCGTTATGAAATATTATACCAAAATAATTAATATCTACACATGATCAATAAAGTACTTTTTTTTTAATATCTCTCTGGTTCAATAAACTTGAATAGGGTCGCATATAAAAGGAGAAAGGACAGAGCTGTGCGAAGAGTCACCTTTATCAATAAAGTTCGTTCGAAGACTCATTTATTTTCCCTCCAATAGTAGGTAAGGTACACAGTTAGCAGAAAGTGTCTCCAAAAACGAACAAACTCTACTCAATAATGTATGAATAAAATTAAACTGATATAAATTTCTAATGAAATTGAAGCAGTCTCTAATGAACAGTATTCAGCAAGATGGAAAAAGCTTTCAAATGACTGCTGACAAACCATATTGTCCATGAGTTTTACTTAATGTTTGCTATAACCAGAAGAAAAGCCGAATATGTTTTCTTAATCTTACTTATATTATAAACGCGAAAGTTTTCATGGATGGATGGATGGATGTTTGTTACTCTTTCACGCAAAAAGTACTGCATGGATCTTAACGAATCTTTACAATAGTAGGTATAGCTTATACATTAAAATAACACATAAGCTATGTTTCATCGATGTACCACGCGAGAAAAGCCGCAGGCAGAGGCTAGTTTTAAATATTTCAAACAGCCAACCTCTATACCAAAAACGCATAAAATTTAAAACATAACCAAAAGTTACAAAAACATCAGATCTGAACAAGTGAACTGCGAAACTAAAATAATTTGTGGTTGTGCTTTGCTAAACTTATCTTTAAACGACCCAGACAAAAACAAACTGAAATAAATATAGCGATAACATTCTTAAACTTTCTGAAACGAACTTAACGAGTTGGGAACAAGTGGCGTATTTTATCATTCCGTAGTGGCCTGCTAAACTCAGCATTACTAGATCTGCATACCGCCGCGGTGCCGTAGACACGTCGCTAGATTCTCTGCTCAGCAACACGAATAACTGAGATATCTTCCAGGGATTGTCCCCTCAGTTAGTTCACAATGTTGCCCTGAATAACACTGGTGTCAGTTAGCTGGAGTTCGCATTGCCGGGGAGCTTTGCGCTTCGAGAATTGAAATTGATATTCCATTTTGCAACAAAATGGTCCATTGGTTGACCTGTTAATTTGTTGTGGGTTGACATCATTCATAATGTGTGGGTAGGAAAAAAGCAAATAAAATATAAATAATGACAGATTATTTAAATTAGATTACCTACTGTATTTTTTTTACTACAATGTTTCTACAAAACTGAAATTTGCTAACCAGTTTCGTTATTTAAAATCTCCGCAACACATCACATTGTGATTCGCGTCCTTTTCTTAGCCGTTTATGGTTATTGTTGATGATAATTATATTTAAAATCATCCTATGATTTTAATCCTATTACCTCCTTTTACCTCTTCTAATATACTCCATGTAATATTGCTAAATTGTACGATTTCCATGCATTTCTGTAACATTTGGGTTTGAAAATTACAAAGAAACCAATTTATCTTTGTAGTCATAATCTTGTCTTCTCTTCATCTTTATATTTACGATAAATAATGTTTAAGTATTTCACTCATTCTATGCGTATTGTATAAAAAATCGTTGAACCCGTTCTAAAAAAGGAGCTATTCAACAAAGACACGAATAAACAAGTATTCTAAGCCAAGCGTATTTGTTCGCAGCTAACAAATACAAACTAAATTGAAACCTTTGAACGCGTTAAGCGGAAAACGAGAAAAAATAACTTTCCCGATATTATTATATTACGGCAGGTTTCACGCACGAGCACTTACTTGCTGACCGTTAAATTGCATAAAGATGTTATAAAAGTTGGTATGGGTATTAACGGAGTGAATTTATTGTTTTTATGTTATATTTCAGAATATTTGCTTGTGAGCGTAGAACCTTTTTAACAAGTAGCACAATAATATAAATTGACATGTCAGATATTTAGACAGATAGAAAGAGTGTGGATTTTAATTTCACCATTCAAGGTTAAGGATATTTTGAAGGAGAGGATGGAGTGATGGGGGTAGTTCACCTCCGCAACTGCGCCTATACTATTAATTGAGCAACTTTTCTTGATGACAAACTTTTAGCGTAAAACGACCAAAAAGATCAGTAAATAACTGAACTTCATAAAATCGTTGAAGTGTTATTGAAGCAATAAATCGCATTCGTGAGGTTACTATCAGAAGAAGTCTTTTCCAACTAAAAAACTGCTGCTACCATAATGTTTAAAAATAAATTTATCTATTCCAACTTTTCAACTAATACTTTTCAAAAACGGCAATTATTAAGCTTAACCAAAATTGTACACACTGGAGATTATTTGTAATAAAGTCGTTGCTTTATTTGTTTAAAAATTGATGGGGTCATTCTCCTTACCATTTTATACAATGGCGATGTGTTGGCTGCTAGGGCGTAAGCAAATTTTGCCACCCTATGATTGCTAACAACTTCCCCTAACCGTTTCGTATACATATGCATATGTCCAGACTATCCCCTTTATTTAGGCAATTAGACCCAAAACTCGAAATTGTAGACTTAGCAAATAATTTCGGCGTTTAATTTGTAAAAAAAAAAGCCAGCACATTGTCCCATGTTGGTCTGGGACTTAAAAGAATGTGCCAACTGTAGTTCTTGCCTAGCATGTCTATCATGTCTGTTTCATTATAACCCAAGTTTTACTACTTAAATAGTTCACATAATAAGCTAAGTGAGTACAGTCACTAGCGATACATTTCTTAGATTCTCTTAAAGTCTGTGATATTTAAAACAATAATATTATTATAATGTATTTTATTTGTTTGTAGTTAGCCCGGGTTCTCTACAAACACTTTGAAGTAGCTTCAAAGTTCTCGCTTAACTGTTTGTTGTTGTACAAACAGAACTACGAAATAGTATTATTAACGTTCTAACTCAAACTAATATATCTGACATAAAATTACGAGTGTTTATACATGTAGGTATAGGAGAGCATGAGAACTAATATTATAAACAGGTAATAAATCATTTCATGTTTTTGAACTTAAGCAGTTACTTATGTTTAAACAAACATGTTGATAGAATTATTACATTATAAAACTAAATCCCACGACGAGTCTGTCTGTATTTTTGTCTTATTAATGCTATTAACTCAAAAACTACTGAATGAATTTTCATACTGTTCTATCTAACGTAGCTTGTATATGCGACCTATCGGTCTGTTATTCAATAAAGTAATAAAGAAATTTCATTGAATTGATTCAATTATGGCGATATTTTTATAAAACATGTCACCTTAATTCCATTGTAATACTTTACTGAGATATGCAAATTAAATTTTGCACATCAATAAATTAGGCCGCGATTCCCAATAACTGATCTCATTATTTATATTCTGCCTTACGTTTTGCGATACATTAAATTCTATTGGGAGGTTCTGTGCTAGCTAATTTGACCCAAAAGTATTATCATTTTACACAATGACTTCCAATATTCAAACAAAAGGGAGGCATGTCGATGTTTTGGTTCAAATATTTTTTGCTATTGAATTCTAACACTGGTAAATATTAATATGTTTTTTTAAACGATTTGAAGAAGCTTTGAATTATATAAATGTTAAGTATTGTTTATTTTATCGCATGCTTATTTACTATACTTTTTATTAATGTCCCATGTTGGTCGGGGATTTAAAAAGAATGTGCCAACTGTGTTTCTTGTCTAGCATGTCGCAAACGGCGACTAATGGTAAATGGGGTTTTGGGTATGTGATTGTATAGGCGACAAGCTAGCCACTTATCACTACTTTTTCACAATTTTCCATCTAACCCAGCCCATTGTCCCATGTTGGACTGGGACTTTAAAAGAATGTGCCAACTGTGTTCTTGCTTAGCATGTCGTAGAAGACGACAACTAGTGTATCGGGTTTTGGGTATGTGATTGTGTGGGCGACAGGCTAGCTACTTGTCACTACTTTTTAACAATTTTTCATCTAACCCAGCCCAGCTTCGTTTTTGGCTGAATGTGGTTAAGGGGGCCTGCTGCCCCTTTGACTCTGCCTACCCCTTCGGGGATTATGGACGTGATGTTATGTATGTAATGTTGTATAAGAACAGACTTAATTAAACTTTGGTCCGTTGCTGTCCGATGTCACGAAGGGTACAGGAAACTAGGAACTTTCTAAGTTGTAAGTGTGGCACAGCTGGTTGTATATACATTTTATAAGTAATACTATTAATAGCTATTTCTTTAACACTTCAAAGGAAACGCTTAAGATATTATAATAGTATGGCATATTTGAATCGTAATTTACTAATAAATACAAAAAAAACATGATAAAATTAATTCTGTTACTATTCACACATCGAGTATTGATAGTATCTGCAGCGACACAAGAAAATCACTACTTTCCCAACAAGTTTTCTATACCATATTTCGTAAAGAGCAATGATTCAATTGCCTTCAGAAATGAAATATCCCGTATGTTTATTGTACAAACATCCAATACGATTGAAATATAATAATGTCACTGAACATAATGTCAGTTCGGTCGTCGGTCGTCGGTCGTTGGTTGCCGGTCGTTGGTTGCCGGTCGCCGGTTGCCGGTTGCCGTGTCGCCGTGAACTTCGCGCAAGGGCGGGCGGGCCAGTGCCGCCCGAGCCGCCGTCGTGACACCCCGCCCGTCACCGCCCGCGCCAGGCTCGACAGTTGTGACGACAGTTCTCTGTGCCGCGACTTTTCGCAACTTCCAAAATCACGTTTCCAAAACGATCCAACCGTAAGGATAACATTGGAAACTCGCAAAATGTACTTTTTAATGCAGAATTTGCACATGTGCCCCTTTCCATTACTGTTTTACATTTAGTTCTCATCTTATGTATGATTCATGCCAAACTCTTCATTTTCGCTATAAGCGTATCTAATATCAAAACCACTTAAAGCAACTGCTTATTATTATTATTAGTGTAAACGTTTACTAAAGTGCATACAAGTACTTGTACTCGCATTTATAAGTTATGTGTGACTCACAGCTTTTATTATTTTAAATGTTTATGTAATTCATAATTTTATCATAAACGCGTTCCTATTTCACAGAACATAATTTTAATACAAACTGTGTGTGGGTTATGGCTCATCGCGTGAGTCAATATGGAATAGTTTATCAGGGATTTTTATACAAAAACATCACTTGAATAGTTTAGAAGGAATCAGCACTAAAATAGTGTATTATTGTCTTTGGCCCACTAAATTAGTATTGCATTATATTTCTAAGTAGGTTGCTCATATTGAATACATTTATTTGAATGTTAAATAATATTTCACCACTACAGTTATACACTATACACTACACTACAGAAATACAAATTTAGTCCATAATTCCATATAGTCACTGTTAACAAAAATGTAATAATAATGTTATTGCATTTTTAACACATTTTTTTAACGTGCGCTCATACGTAGTTAGCCCAGTGATCCAATTCACAACGTTTATGAGATTTAACAAAGATACCATAAAGTGTGTATAGACTGTAAGAAACAAAACTTTACGGATTCACTCCAAGTTGCTGAGAAGTTTATGCCATTAGTAGCTAAATGGGAAGTCGCTAAATCTGTCTAAACAAGGTAAGTCGGATATTATTTTCTTCGTATAAGTGGCTTAATTTTGTGAAAATATAACATGAGCGAATTTATGCGAACTTTAAAGACAAACATTAAGCTAAGTTTTGTGATTTGTATCACATTGAATTAAGCGATACAATTAAAATTGTAAGTAGTATAAAAACCTTATAACGTTATTTGATTAATTCAGTCGATTGAACGCTTTATGTGTTTTTTTTTAAGAGAAAAACTTTTTGCATACCTACATACTAACACACCTACAATCCCCGAAGGAGTGGGCATATATACATAGTTTAATAGATTCATTCATTCATAGATCATATTTAGCCAAAAACAATACTGAATTCGGCCAAATGAAAAAAAAAATCTGAAAATGTATATCACCTACACAAAGCCGATGTTCTCACGACGGTCATACTCGATTACATGTGTTATGCAAATGAAGAAATCCATAAAACTATGATTTTAATAGACCATTAGACTAAAATATTTCTTAAATATTCCTTTATAACGCTAAAAAATAACATCATTTTGATTTTACTTGTTGAAAAAGTCTGTTATTGTAAGAAATGTTACAATGTGCGTAATTGCGTTGAGGGATAATTTAATAAGGTTATTATTCAACGGTGGCACCATGTTTTCGTAGGCTGTGAATGAATGTTTTCATCATGACGAAATGTAGTACATTTACATTTTCTTTCTTTAAAACGGCAATTGTACGTGGGAGATCTTTTAATTATATCAGTATTGTTTAGACGTTCCGTGATGTTTGAAAACATGAGAAAAGAAAAAGAAAGTCTTCGTTCAATTTGTGTCGTGCAAAATCGTGAACTCATAACCATTATTGTGAGCGTTACGTGACGGGTAAAGATGTAAAAGGTAACTTGAGGTTAGACGTTTCGGTAGTTTGTGTTTTGTTTTGGTAATTACCGTGAACAAATCGGTCGTCGCGGCGCATTGCTTCGGTCCAGCTTTCGGCCAGTCAGACTCAAGAGGCGTGGGAAAACAAACAACCACTGCTCTCGTTAACGACCTCTTGTCCTACCCTGAAACCATAGACCGAATGCAATTGTCACCGGAATAACTACCGCATTTGCAACTCTAGGCCTCGGTAATATGGCATTAGTAGTCAAAACACAGCTGCTGAACCAGAACAAAGTTGGGGGCGACGTCTACGCCCGTAATATTTGTTCGGGTCTGTAAAACGTAGCGACAATTGTTGTATCAGAGTCAAGAAAAACAGTTGGAAATGTCCTCGCTATGTGTTTAGGACACTCTGATTTAGACAAAGGGTTGAAAGCAAGTGATTGCATTACTTGCGTCAAGTGAGTTACTCACACGGGTCTGCAAACCCAATTACAACATTCTTAATGTTTGCAAATAGATAGTTTCGACTAATGTAAGTTAAAAATCACATTTTGATCGAATCGTTTATCCCATGTTGGTCTAGAACTTAAAAATAATGTGCTAACTGTTCAGTTCTCCTTGTCTACAATGTCGTAAAAGGCGACTAATGGTATATCGGGTTTTGGGTGTCAGGCGACGAGCAAGCCGCTTGTCTTTTTGTACGTATGGACTTAGTTTTTTTGTATCATTATTCAAAGTTTCCAGTTTTATTTTTTAGCTGGTTAAGGGAGTTAACTTCCCTTTTAGCTCTGCCTACCCCTTCGGGATTTCGGGCGTGATGTTAAGTATTAGAAATGTATGTATGTATGATTAATCGAATACCGTCTAAGAACTTACATTAATACCTGGGTATAAGATTAAATAGGAGGACGCATTGATAGAAATAGACGCAAACCTACAGATGCACATTTACATCAATGGATTAATCAGACTGCAGTCAATACAGCAGAATTGTTAGTCATGTTAATTTAGTTCCATTGATAAATTTTGAACACCAATCATATGGAGATGGGATTATAGAATTAAAATATAGGTAGTAGGAAGCTGCACAGTGTGGTTGTAATAATGAAATATGGATGATAAATATCTCTTAGTCTTAAATTTCTAAATACTTTGCCCTTGCATATGATACACATACAAATGGTTAAATGTATATAAAATATATTGTGAGATTTCTTGACTTACGTGTGTGGCTCTCGGGATTCCGTTCAGCAATAGTTAACTGGTATTATTAAGTTAACTATTGATTGCTGTTTATTTTTTATTCACTTTTAGAGCTTTTCCCAGCAGTGGGGCAACGTGTTAAAAAAACCTAGTCCCTAAGGGCTTAAGCATTTTTCAACCTATATTTGATAATGATTCAATTGTTTAGTTGTAAAAGTGTCACAAACGAAAGCACTTTCACATTATATAATATTAATGTTAAGTCCTATATAATAGATCTCGCGGTCGTGTTGATATTTACTATTATTGGAGTTCTACTTAAAATGCCGTTGTCGAGGTGAAAGAGTTAGTAATATTTGCCGAACAAATTATGATGATAGCATAACTGAGCCGTGGTGTTTACCATTTGCTGTTGATGTCGTTTTAACGGTGAAGCGCCGCCGTGCGCGGCTCGGGAGTTCGAGTTTGCAGACTTTTTATAGTCTTAGATCGGATTAAGATTGCTTTTGTATAGGATTTTAATAAGATACACATAATACTTAATTAAAAAATGTGCTTAGTTAAGGATGCTGTGTGGGGGGATTTTCAAGTTTGTCCTATGTTAGTCTGGGACTTGAAATATAATGAACCAACTGTGTTTCTTCTCTAGCACGTCGGAAAACTCGACTTGGTATATCAGGCATTGGATTTCTGATTATCTAAGGGACGAGCTTAACTTGCTTTAATTCTGTTTTTTTTTTCATACACAGTTCTTAATATAGAATTACATAGGTAAGTTAACTATGTATCTACTTTCCTTTTACAGGAAAAGATAAATAGTATAAAAACGAACGATAGTATACTCAACATAGTATAAATGGAAAATCCTAGAGAAGATATTATGTTAAGCCTAGTAACTACATCCATCTCTGTCAAAATATTTGAAAATTCGATGAGGAAAGCTGAGCTTATGTCGGGATCTTAGACTTAAGCGTGTTTGACTCGACCGGACTCGACGTGAGGAGCGTTTGACCTCTACTATGCACTCTATACAAACGTCATAATGTTTTGTTTATTAGCTGACTCTACAATGTTCCACACACGTGACCTGTTGACCACCCCGATAAGGAATATGACCCCGAATTTTAATTGTAATAGGAATTCCGAATAAGTATTGTAAGATCTATGATATCGTTAAATTCATTCAACACAATATATCTTTTAAAAAAAATTCAAACTAACAATTAATACTTTTACTATGAGAGCCGGTTAAAAAATCACTTGATAAGTTATTAAATTTAATTTAATTGCTAATAAAGATAAATTAATAAGAACGATTCCCATAATAAAATTAATAAAAAATAAGTATCAAACATATTACACGACTTTCACTATATGCATTAAATGCAAATAACAAATATTAAAATACCCGCTTTGCGTTTTTCAATAAAACACGTGCATTAGCAAAGCAATAACGAAGGCTTTATGCGTCATAAAAACTTTATTAAAATCTCATTCTATTTTAATGAATCCACAGTCCGTGTCCATTTCCGTTCGGTAACAGTTTCCCTTCACGGTTGTAAGTGCAGCCCCTTACAAAGCTACAAACGGCTAGTATTATTATCTATGCATGAGTTTTTATTTCTAAGGACTAAAAGTTACTATTCCAAACCGGTTCTACGTCGACGTAGCGAACGAGAGGGACTTGTCTGTTTCTTTTTAGTTCAATGATCTAATCTTGATTCTGTACTCGTATTCGTCCTACGTGCGAAAGGGATGGGGCATTTGTTTTCTTTTTTCGAGCGCACGGAAAGCCGAGCGGAGCCGAGTCCGCCCGAAGCGCCTGCGCCGGCTGTCGTGTGTCTACGCGCTAGTGACGTTTTCGTTTTATGACGTGATTTCATTGATATTTATCCGAATTTGCTGTGATGCAGTGGCACTGTGAATGATTACGTATGTTACTTTCTTTATAATAAAGTGCCACAATAAATACGGCTATTTAATAAAAGGTACAATTTTCATGGTATGATGATAAAGTAAATAAAAACTATTATTGTGAAGTAGAAGTTTCAATGAAAATATAACACGAGCAGATATTGC
The DNA here is from genome assembly GCA_951394215.1 of Glyphodes perspectalis. Classification (NCBI taxonomy): domain Eukaryota; kingdom Metazoa; phylum Arthropoda; class Insecta; order Lepidoptera; family Crambidae; genus Glyphodes; species Glyphodes perspectalis. The sequence goes on along the minus strand of OX596200.1, from coordinate 10,758,459 downwards.
ACGTTTTATTCGTACAGTTTATTGAGAAATAGTGAACTCTTTGTCTGAACCGGTTCACATGATTGAAAGTGGGTGACTGTCAGAAATCAGTGGCGAGAATAAGTGCGCAGTGAACGTTGCACGACCAAGCTTAACATTGAACGTGAAGGTGAGGCCAATTAACTTAATTCTACAACAGCAAGCATCTATAGGTGAATTCAATTACATATTCAGTTCAACTGTTTTCTTGCGCACTATTCAATTAATACGTACAAAGCAAATAGGTAGTAAGTGCTTAATTACATTTCACAACTGTTTATCGCTGGTAGGTGATATTTATGCATTCACGCCCTATGAGGCCAATGCTATTACACTACATTTTCATACTTGAATAGAATAATGAAATTCATTACATTTCGTTAGCGCCTTAGTAACTTTACTTTATATCATTGGAAACATTGTGTTAATTTGTCTTTAAATGAAGTCTAAATAGATCCAAAATTGTTATCGATTTATTTTTCGAAATGATTCACTAATGTGACTTTTTAAATTTTGTTGGTATCTGTTGTATTTTAAGGGTTGTCGTGTATATCGACGAAACAATAAAAAAACTCGACAACTAAAAAAAATCTCTGAGAAGAGAATAACAAAGATAGTGAGCATAATTTAATACAGAAGAAACCGTTTACCCTGTAAGAAAATTTTTTAACACTCATATGATGAGCCTAAATATTTATTGCTTCTCCTGAGTATTGTTAAATTGAGCATCAAAGCGATGGCTCGGGGGTATGAGACATAAAACAAGAAAAATGTTACAGAATAAATTGTGATTTGATGGTACCAGATGATATTGAGGTTTTATAGAACATTGGCTTTTATATTAAAGTGAATGTGAGGGGATATTTAAATGGCTGGCACACAGTAGATGGCCACGTGTAAGCATCGTTAGTATCTTTGGTAGATCTCGACCTGCGATTCACAATGCACTATCGGCCTGACCCCAAGGGAAAGCAGCAGAGTGATGATATAATAATAAGTTGCATACTCGCTAGAAACGATGCTGAACTGACATGAGCCACTCAGTAAACTTTTAAATACATTATTTTATCTATTTTTTGTATTCACTTAGTTTTATTTTAATTAAATGTCGAAGCAAAAATGTAAAAAAAAAAATCCCAAATATTTTCTTATAAGTAAATCAACTACATTAAGGATTTTAATTCTGAAAACCTGTCACTGAAAGGCACTATAAGTAGACCACCAAATTTCTAGAAAGAAGTAGATAAGGCAATACTGAAGTATTAATTGTATCGCATGATATTTTAATTAAGTGGTATATTCGATCAACGTTACCCGAAATATCGATACCCAAACGTAAAAATTAAAAAGTCACCTCGCATTACAAAAATTATATCAATAATCCGGCAATACGTATCCACAGATTAAATTACATCTCATAAATGTAGAAGATCAATCTTCATCAATCTCACGCACAAAGATAATAAAATTAATGCGAAACCAGCTGACTGATGATAAATAAACACAACATCTTAATCGGAAACTCATTATAAACAAACCATATACCGACACGATATAATCAATATCAATACAAATACGGGCAAATCATCGCGAACTTGCTAATTACTCGATATAATACGGCTGCCAACGCTGCTTGGAACACTAATGACAAAAGTTGCTGAACTTGGCCCATAAACACACAGATTGACTGATACCATCAATGTTATTCAATACAAACAGTTCATCATCATCTTCCTAGCGTTATGTCCCGTGCTTATAGTCCATTTTTTTTAGCATTAGAAAGAACAAAATTTAAGTATTTTATGGTACACATTAATATAACAAACAAAACGTAACATCGTGAAAAGTTTACACTAAAAAAGACCTTAAGAAGCAGAAGTTGCAAATTTGTGGAACGAAACGTTGTCAGTTTGACACGACAAAATAAAAAAGTACATGCCGATATTGTAATACGTACCATATTAAGTGATTTTTAAAATGGTCGCTTAATATGACCACCATTTGCAACAATACCGGCAAAATGTCAACGTCACTGGGAATCATCCGATTCTTCATCTTCCGATGATGATTAAATATTTATATAGAATCTATTTTGTTTTATTACTATGATCCATAATTTCAATTTTATCACTGTAGGACGATGACTGTACAGTCAGCGTCACGTCGAGTTACCCATTACCTTTGCAAAATCACCCGTACTTTCATGACCATACGGTCACAGGGGGAGTAACTGTATTTGTTCGTGGTTCCACCGTGTAAGTCCTCCCTAGGGTCTCTACTTACTATGAGGAAATTTTGACCAAGGAGGAGAAAATTGGCTCATCCTACCCCATGAGGGACTAAAACTGTGGGACGACGGGCTAGTACCGCTTTGATCATTTGAACATCAAGACGGAGCGTCCTGATATTCGAATGTCTTTCGAGCTTTGTGGGAGTAGGTAATGTAGTTTACGCAACTTTATATTCTAATCGCCATCTAAGAAATCAAAATGACCTCATTTACTTAATCAGCAACCCCAAATTAAAATAACGGAAATGTCGAACATTGGGCTTTCACCCTGCAAATTTTACCTATGTAGGTAAGTATTGGTACAAGAGGTAGATTTAATATTTTTATGCTAGCCAAAAAAAGTTTGTCCACCACTGCTTCTTTGTTTACATAATTTCTAATTCTAAAAAAACGTACTATAGACGGGGTCCGCTTAGACCATGATCCAGGATTTAGCGAGTCTGGCAATTACATTGAAGCGACTGCCGATCTGACAATACAAACAGTTAATAAGAGATATATCCTATGATACCTTATATATCCCTACTACTTTAATATTTGCTTTTAACTTCTATTTCAGACAAAGCATCAATGAATTTGCTATTTTGATCCAGTTATAATAGATTTGAAAGACGCTTAAACCTGAATGCCGTGGAAATATTTCTTAATATCACTTTGCAACTATCAGAAGGAATTCTCAACTTGAAACTTGAGAATTTCTTGTGATTTCAAGAAAGTCTTACATTTTGCAATTTGTTGAGATTACAGCTGATTTTTCAAAATGACATTTGCAAGCACTTACTCAAAAAGTTATATTTTTTTACAAGTAACACATAGCACTTACGTTATTTGTTTGTTTACTTATTGCGTAAACGCATTGGTTCTACTTCCATAGGTTATGTAGCTCCAGTAAGTAGAGAACACATGTAGGCCACTGAATCATTGAGTTTAACACGTCTCAATGTCATTACTAATGTTTCTGGGAGGCCGCAAAAGTGTCGCATGTGGAATATTCAATTGGATCTTGTGTGGGTTTCCAAAAAATATTTTCCCCTTGACTTACATTATAGTATTTATTGTATAAATGGCAACAGACATCAATGGTAATGTTATCAAGCTCTAAATTTGCGCATCGTTCATCATATTCGTAAAGCGATTGCAAAACGTATGAATAGTTATTTTAAGGTATTTCTGTCACTGGAATTATGTTTGATGTTGTAGACATACACGTAGATGTGTAAGCTAGGGTACAATAATATCTACTAATTTACTTATCCATCAAAAAGTAATCAATCAATTAGTCACATCTCCTTCTATCCACAATACACTAGGTAATAAGCGTGAACAATATTCAGCTGTTTAACCCATTTATCAAATACTAACATCATAAACAGACACACAATATATTGAAATGTACACGAAATATACAACAAAATTTTCTATGGAAGTTGTATGGCGTTGGTGAACATTGAGGTCACATAACACGTCGAAACTCTAAACCTTTCTAAATACCTTTGCAGCTCTATAACACAATCCATAATCAACGTATTGAAAATCTTCATACTACATTTATTTGAGACATAAATTAGTTTGATATATAAATAAATAAAACATCTTAATAATTAAACCCGGAAGATACTACTGATTGCCAGACAGGGTTTTTATATGGCGTACGGCAATGTTTAATTAGAATTAATTGCTGATAATAATTGCCCATTATCAGGCTCGTTTATTTTTATGAGCGTGTCTTTGATTAAGTCGCAACCAGTTCAGGCGTCGTGTATGTATCTTACATCCAGATGATTTGTGTCATTCTAATGCAGTTTCCCATTATAGTCAAGGTTCGCCTGCCTTAGACCATGATCCTTTTGGGAAATCTTGTCATTAAAGCGACTGGCATTTTGTCCTTCGTAATCCTTAGACAGGGGAACGAGACAAATTGGTTAAGGGCTACACAACCATGATCACTTAAATGTTTAGGTTTCCTCACTATATTTCGAGGACACCTCGAGTAGTATAATTGAGAAAATCTGACAGACCTGGCCCAGATTTTAACCAATGTCTCTTGTATGTTAGGCGCGTGTCCTTATCTAGTTTGATTGGTGTCATTATAAAGATGAATGATTTGCAATTGATCGGTGGCAATTGGAGTAAATAGGTCAACCGCCGTCGTGGCTCGACCGCCATTGGTAAATCGAAGACAAACGACAATGATGCCAATTGTTCAGGCTCGCCTCACTTCCATCCATTCATTTCGTCCAATTCATCCATTGAGCTCCTCGTTTGTTGTACTCAAACGGTGTCATTAGCGATTTGCCAAAACAGAGACGTCTACCTAGCGATACACGTACCTTGGAGGTGTTTCGTTGTATTAAAACTTGAAATTCAGCACTGTTATCGATATTATGTGAAGTGTCGCTTATATAAATGTGAAAATCATTCCAATTTTTTTTGCGTAATATTAATATTTTATTGTATAGTTACCTCCGAAAATATGAAAATTTTATTCAAATCACCTACAGGTTAAATATATGTTAACGTGAGTGAAAAAATTTCAAACCTATTTTACTCAAAGAGTGGCAACAAAACCTTATTTCTAAGCCTTCGCTATACGCCTGTCTATATGTCTACCAATGGGCCGTTTCTCTAGCTAGACCTACAGTGGTAGAGTTGAAATTGTTACAGAATTTGTGTTTCTACAACAAAAAATACCAACTCAAAAATTATATAAGAAATAAAAGAGGGTTCTTACACGAAAATCGATTTTAGAAACTTTTGCTCAAACGTTCAACTCGCACTTGGCAAACGTTATTTAATTAATTTTCCTTTCGCGGTCACATCACAAATATACTTACTTACACGTGCCATTACAAAAATATTATAAATTCTTTATAAAAAAAATCTAAAATGCTTATGCGAATTTCCTGAATATTTCGAAGCTTCAATCAAATGAAGCCCCTCAATTCAAATCACCTATATTGATAGGAGCTCCAAAATCTTAATAAAATATTAAATACTTTACAATTAACCGCTTAAGGCACCGAATTCTACTTTGTTAAACATTATAAATAAAATATATACGCTAGTCTTTATGCCTGACAAGGAAGTCCATTTAGCGTAATCTATGTAGGTATGTACTTTTGGACTTTTCAGTCCACTAACCTATTATTACGGCATTAGACTTTCTATATAAGGGTTAGAAAGCTGTCTAGGCATTGAAAATAATCTTATTTGACTAAAATAGACAGTTACATAACCATCATATAACAGGAGATATGATACGTTTGACTAAATATATTTGTGTATGTACATACAAGCGTTGCATACGAGTACCTTTATGTCAAATTATACAATGACAGTTACATCACCAGTAACTCAACAAAAGTGGGCTCTATTATCATACAACAACTTTGTATTTGTATACGGCGAGTGTTACAATACACGAATGGATACCAAAAGGCTTCTCACGAGATTTCCGGCCAAACGGGGTACTGTCTTCTTGAGTTATTAATCTTTCTGATGCTCTTTTACTGTTTAGGCATGATGAAACTTAAAATCTCATAACAGACGACTTTGAGTTTTGATTCGCACCTACACATACAGGACTATTAATCTTAATTAATAAAACCCACATTCAACAAATTAAAAAGTAAGTCCAGTAAGAAAGCCTGTTATATTGTATTAAGTAATTTATTAAATACCAGAATGGAGATATTAACGGAAATGACAGATTAAGAAATGGAGGTTATTAGATTTTAGTTCTATGGACCACAAGACCACAACTAACTTTCATGCTATCAAGTAGGTATAGGTAATGCAATTTTATGTAGTTTACCTATTAATTTTACAATGAACACAGATCGTTAATTCTCGACAACATAAAACAAAAACAAACATAACATCACGCCGATGATCCCCGAAGGGATTCACGACAACATTCTTTTAAATAACAAATCCCTAGGTCAAAATAAAATTAACAGTTATTAAGAAAATAAACTACCAAAAGCGAAGGCGTGAACTCTGTCTGTAATAACGTTTTTAATTCCTTAGGCCCGTTTAATATAGAAAGCTACTTACTACACTAGACACATTATGATGGCAGTAATATTTTATTTGTGTTAGAGCCCGCGCCTTCGCCGTGGCATTGACCCCGACGACTTGATATTTTGGTACCTTCGTCGTTTCTATAGCCGGTTCGTTATGTAGGTACAAACTGGTGCTTCTTGAAGCTAAAATTAGCAGTCACGGTTAGAATTTTTCAGTAAGTCGACCGCTTTCGAGGTTACGCTCTGGTCGACTAATGATTTTTTAAAACTGCAGTTTGCGAACGAGCTAAACTGGGCATTTTACACTGGTAAAATTAATGAACTACATACCTAATAATCGTGCTTTATGTGAACGCCTGGATAAAGTAGTTGAGAGTCTTAGATTTCGGGGCAGATGCGTTTACCTAATACATATTTATTTCGGTTTACGTTAAGTTAACGATTTGTAAGTGCTTTTAAAATCTATATAAGTATTAAATGTATTTGGTTCTCTCTTTTTTCAAGTTTTTTCGAAAACCATATATACATAGTATAAGATTTACCAAAGCTTTGGTATTGATTGACAACGCTATAAAGTTTATTTCTTTTAATACAAAAAACCTATTATCTATGGAACACATATTTATTTAACTTATGACGTGAAACAACTTTAAGATACTATCTTCCTGTGGGATAAAGCTAAGGATAATATTTTTATTCGTCTTAATTCTAAATTACACGGACGAAGTCAGGGGCAGTTTAGTTAGCATACGATATCTACAAGAATATATTATAATGTCAACTTTACATTGCTAAATAGCATAATCCTATAATTGTATTAGTGTAACCGTTCCGCTTAATTAGATACGACTCACGTATGCAATGTTTGGCTACGCACTTGATTAGGTTTATATTGTGATTATTAACTGTAAACTAATGACGCAGAATGTGTCTTAGCGTGTTTGGACAGAGTAATACAAAATCGATTAGCAAACATTGCTTGCTGTCCTCGGACCTTGAACCGATTAGTTCTAGTCTAGTCGATTGGCAGTGTATAGAAAACGTTATGCACCGAGTGTCTAGTCGCAACTATGATAATAGATGTATTTGTACCGGAGCAGAACAATAGGTCTCTTGACACGACTCCGCGCTTAGATTATCGTAGGCGTTGCAGTACGTGACCAACGTCTACCTAATCCTAAACCAAAAATGCCTTATTTTCGGAGCATTTCGTATTCTAGCCCTAATGAAATATGAATAAACTTTGCATAAATTTACTTGTACAATGGTCCGTGACCGTCAAACGAATTTGGGGTTGGAATTGAAAAGGAGAATTAATTCAGTCGGCGGACACTTGTAACATTTTTATTCGCTTAGAAGTTTAGGAGGTAATTATTTAATTTACTAGTGCGGGAGTAACTACTTATAATTGTTCAATTAAATAGCTAGAAAGCATGATATAACATCTGGAAAGTGAAAGTATAAATACAAAGAGAGCTTGAAAAAAAAAATATCCGACTACATCACATACATTGATCTGATTCTGACATAAGTAGCTTAAGCACTTGTGTTACGGATATCAGAATCAACAGTGGATTTACAAATACATACTTAAATATTGGATACTAACACCCAGACACAGAACAAACACAAGTATTCATCAAAGCCAGTCAAAAACAATAAATTAATGCTTCCTCATTACCTAAATTATGAGGGTTAGCTGTTCCTTGTCTATATAATATATACCTAATACCAATACTGTCATTCGCTGATGCAGCCACTTATCGCTGCTTTTTTCACAATTTTCCATCTAAACAAACTGAATTTATTTTTTAGCTAAAAAAATCTGCTTCTTAAACTCCACCTTAAGAGATTGCAAGTGGTAGTAAGTATGTACAGTCACGAGCAATAATATGCATACATTGTTACATTTTCAAAAATATCTAAACTTTTACCATTCTAGAAATACGTGAAAAACAATTCCTCCTAAAGCACCAAACTATCAAACTGTGTCAAAACTGGGTAAACATATGTTTCATATTAATGGCATGGAGTGGTAGAAGTTTTTGAAAACGTGACAGTGGTGTATATGTATTATTGGTCGTGACTGTACGTTCATGCATTCGGTTATCATGTAAAAACTATTGAATTTGTTACGATTGATTACACATTTTACTTTTAAGTCAAAAAATATACCGGAGCTGATATATGTATTTTTAAAATGATCGATGATACTGATATTAGAATTGTTGCTGTGCTGGCATCCTTTAAAGGATAGTTGGCAAAACCTTTGCAAAAGTCTAAGTATCGACGTATCCTAAGCGAGGTGCAAGGGTGGGAAAGTTCCAGATATTCTTGTTAGTTGAATATGAAAGGCCAGACTGGAGCGGCGCCGGGACGCCGTTTAGAGGAAGTGGTCTCATCCAATTAAGAGCATGCCCGGTGGATTGCTTGCAGCGTTCCTGTCGTTTTTGTAATTGTCTCAGTTTTTCCTTTTGCAGCTACGACATTGGAAGCTCTTGTTATCAACTTGTTCGATTCCCCATGTGCACCTCGAGACTATTTTTAACAATCCTGACTGATAGTTACCCCTACCACTTATCTCATATTCTGTTACCGGAGCATCGATTTGTAAACCTATAATGGAACTTAATTATGCAACATGTGCTTGCTGGTTCCGATTTTTTATTATAGACACTTCTATATTTTTACATGTAGTAGGTATAAGCATAAGAATAAACATAATATATACAATACCGGGGTCGTTCAGGCAATGTACAAAATATCATGATTTTTTTCGCGTATTTTATACTTAACCTAGGTATTGTATAGAATACCTATTAAAGCGCGGGCAACATATACAATAGGGTGATAGGCTTGAAGTCTAGTTTAGATGTTTTTGTAAAAAAAGAGATTGGTTAGGTTAGGTTAGATATTTTTTTCTTTTAAAATTTTTTAGGCTGGTTTATTTTCTAATTTAACGAATTGATGAACTAGCATTCCATCTTACCCAAATCAATTTGATTTGGCTAAGAGTGGTTAATAGAGCGTACTGGACTTTGTTATACTATTCCAGTAAGATTCCCGGACCCTTCTGACAGGGCTTGCCGCTTAAGCACACACACTATTATCTTTATAATTATACATATACATTACCTACCTACCTTTCGGTATTATATACAATACCTAGGCAAATTATAAAATAAAATACATTTTATACATTACTTGAACTCTCTTAGACATTCTATAGAATGCTATACAATACCGGATTAAACAGAACGCCGGTAACATACATACTTTGAGGATATATTAATTTAATATACTCATTGTTTTTTTTTTTTTTCAAATCTATGATCATTATCAGTTTTTGTTCAATATTTGATAGCTTACGCCTACAATCTTAAAGGCGCCTACTAAGTATATAAACGCAATGAAGGAAATTTTCAGGCTTTTCCTTTATCGCCCTCCGCTTCAACCTCGTAAACTCGCTCGCAAAAGACTTTATCATGACGTCACGATAAGAAGAGTGAACCGAAAAATAGCCATCAAATCGATCAGTTTACAACATAAATGGTTACAATTCCTAATGTTTTCAATATTATACAATAATAAATATTAGATGCTTTGGCATGGAAAACGTTGGTATTTAAAACATATTGACCTCCGTACACATCAACAGTATTAATGATAGTCCATGGCCTCTTATTAACCTAACACTGTTCCGTCCAACAATGTTGTGTATTTCGTAAACACTGTTATCGAAAACATATTTAAAATACAAAACAATAATAAATCAAGATTACTTCACAAGGTTTATCACATTGTATAGAAGTTCTTAAATGGATTGTAATTATTCAAAAATGTGATGGACACAATAATAAGTTAATAACAACGATTTAACATCTTAACATATGTTTGATTCTCTAGTATTAAGGTGTCATTTGCATGATTTAATGATGAAGTTTTTGTTATCTTGAACATTAATTCCAAGTAAGTAGATACTAGTCCCATATTTTGTTGGTTAGTTTAATAAAACAACCTATATAGTGTTCAATATTAAATATAATGAAATAAAGTCAAATCAAAACAATAAAATAAAATTAACTACTTTTGCCACTTAACCTTAAAAATTAATATTAAATCACTGGAGAATTTGCACGACTTCAACATCGACTTTCTGTCAGATTTTTTGTCCCTTTGATTTGGCTATGATTCTAGATCAAGCCAATTTGGATACTTATATATTATATATATTTATTATGAGTCATCCACCTTACCTTCATAAACTTTACACAAGGAAATCACATGAATTTCATTGTGATTTCATATCTAGAAGGTCAGTTTTCTTTACGTTTTGTTCTCTAACCACTGCCTCTATACTAATCTATCCTAATATTATAAAGAGGAAAGATTTGTATTTTTGTGTGTGTGTGTGTGTATGTTTGTAATAAATAAACTCAAAAACTACTGTGCCGATTCCAAAAATACTTAGGCTATAGGCTATATTTTATCCCCATATTCCTACAGGAACGGGAACTATGCGGGTGAAACCGCGGGGTGCTGCGAGTTTAGTATAAATTCATATTTAAATGAGAAAACCCAGAGGAGCTTTAATTTAAATTGTCAACAATTACATCTGAAACTTCGTATTTTTATCTATATTTTAAAACTGGCTAGTTCGCGACTTCGTCTCAGTGGAATTTAACAATAAAAAACTATTTATATCCCAAATGCCATTTTTTCTTAAAAGAAACTAGTCTTAGTTACTCCGTACAACACTGGGTATCTGTCGGAGAAATTTTCGTCAAAACCGGTTCAGCCGTATTGGAGATGAGCTGGAAGAAACAGTTTTTTTTTTTATTGTTGCCTTTATTATTATGTCAAGATGTTTACTTTTATCTTATCCCCTAAATTGTCAACATTCTAACCCAATTCTGCGTGTTTCTTCGTGGTTCGCTCAGCTTTTATCCCACCTGTATGTAATCTAGCTAATAGCAGGCAGGAGTACATAGGGCAGAATGGCGCCCATAGTGGAGTATGCAAATGAGGGGTATTGGAAGTACCGCGGAGCTATTGTCGTCGGCGATTACCTATGCGTCCGTGTACGTGCGGCTTAGGCCGGGCTTGTCCCGCTTAGGGCATCCATCGACCCGTAGATTCACGCGGATGCAGCGCAATCGAAGACAGTGAGATTTACAATTATAATAAGTAATGATGATCTACATGACCAGACAAAACAAGTTGAAGATATCAATTGGTTAAAATTAAACGTCATAATTGATGGAATAGATAATAAAATGCAAAGTAGATATAAAACCCATTTTTTTCATTTGTGTTCAAATCATTTTTCTCATATAATATTAAATTATATTTAAATAACAAAGCAAATTCAAGTAAGTTTTGAATATGAACGGGGGAACTACATAATTGAAATTGTTAATTACCCAAATATGTCTAAACAGCGCGGCCGATTCAGAAATAGGCGATACTTTAAAAATACTTTTAAATTACATTTAAACAGCATGTAATTATAGGCAGTATAAATTATGTAGCAAATCCCAAGATGCTTTGCTATTATGAATTGTATTGTGGCAAATCGCATGCAGGTTTAAGCGTTAGATGTTGCAGGTGTATCGTAGACGTGTGAGTAAGCTGCGGTGAATCTTGTAGATACAGCTGCAAGACCCGGCTGTGATACCTGACGTTAATGGATAACAGATGTTAATACGTGGCCAATGTTGTTGTTATTTTGATGTTATTGTTTTAATTGTAGTATATATACATACATAACATCATACCCGTAATCCCCCTAAAGGGTAGGTAGAGTAAAAGGGGGCAGCAAGCTCCTTTCAAGCCCAACCACATTCAGCCAAATATAAAATATAGCAAGCACTTGCAATGGATATAACGAATAAATGCCTACCTACCCCATGGGAAAAAACCGTGACATTATGTATATGTATTACAAATAAATCGAAAGAGTGATGCAACCCTTATATTAGAGCTTATTTATTTAATCGGTGTCATTCATACGAAACTACATATTTATTGGATAAGTGCGACATTTTCTTGTTTTCAACTGAGATGCCAGTTTTGTGCAGCTCACAATGACGGTTGGCAATATATATTTTTCTGAAATCCAAAAATCAGAAGCATATCCATTGAATTCTTACTGATATATAAAGGAAAATATTACTTCTTGAAATGTGCAGTGGGATAATACTCATTGCAACGCAGTTGGCTGCGCCCTGCGTATGAACAGGGACTTCCAGATTTGGTAAGTCACAAATCCATCGAAATAATAATTGCGCTAAATATGTACTAAATTTTGTGTAACAATACGAAAAAAACATAGAATGGCATCAAAATAAAACGATCCTTTAACAATGACGACAACAAGACAAATGACGTCTGCAGCATCTCCTAGGACTACTAGTAAACGAAGATCTTTCATTACAAATGAGGATTAACCGTCAGAAAGGCAAAACGGGAACACCGCCTATTAAGAGTCGTGATCGTTAGGTTCTTGTACCGCGAGCGTTTTGCCCCGCACATCTCCTGCGCGAGCGCCGCTCGTGACTGATCTAAAAAGCACACGTAAATATCGCAAGTAATAACTGTGCCGCGCGCAGCTGTAAAACTGCGGTTTGTGTAATTCGTAGTAGTCATCAAGAAAGGAGGTCTCTAACTGTAAAGAGTAAATAAAACAAAAGTGCATTGAAACAAAAATGGTCCTTTTCTCATATTTAAGCTTCTTTGTTCCTTCGTGATCAATTACTAAATTTAATAGATCAGATGTCGCCGTTATAGAACCACTATGGGCTAATTATACTGTAGCACATTTTCCAAAATACAAAAATAAATTAGCTACTTACTTTTCTTGCTTACCATCTTGCTTACCCATCATACTTACTTATTTTAAACGCAGCGTACTTTGCGCAAGTTTTTCTGTAGTAGATATGGTGTATTAGACGATGAGTGCGTTTTAAAGTTAAAATTAATAAAAATATTCACTTTAAAATAACAACATGTAGTTTCGTCTGATCAACAGACAAAAAAGATCTAAAAAAGGTTTGCGTATAATTTCGTTTGAATTAAAAAAGTAGCTAAATGATACCTTTCTTAAATAAAACAATAAAAAAAATTCAATTTAGAATTTAAATTCTGTAGACCAAGTACAATATTTCTTAAGATGAGTTTAATTAAAGTCTGTCTACTTTAAATTCCAATTTAAACGACACCTAAGAGGAATTGTTTAGATTTTCAGTAAGATGAAGCTATTAAAATAAAAAAAATAGAAACTTTTAAAAACGTTTTAGTTATTCCAAATTTTACGAAACGACGCAAAACGTTATTTTCACAAAAACTCTACTCGACGCTAGAATAATACGCAGAAACAATGTAATATAATACCCGACTCCGATTAAACTATGAAAATAGTTAGAGGGGATATTCTCGCAAAAACCTACGCCTGTAATTTCCACAAGTAAAGTACACATGCAAATTGCTTCCTTTATACAGGCACGCGATAACTGGCTATATAACGCCAGTAGCGGGCGTTGTGTTAGCCAGATATTCGGTTTACAAGTTTTTTAGATTCGAATTAGGTACGTACTAAAAGTGGAGTGGAACTTTTTTTTTTATTATTTCGAGCGGGCGGCCATTGCTAACGTTGATTTTCTTTCGGTTAGGTTAGATTTAGAAAAAGCACGAACGGAATCAAACTTTAATCGCTTTGATAACTTTGCTGCTTAATCGAACATTTAGAATAGAGCTTAAAAATAAGCTAGATTTTTTTCTTTTTTTTTATTCTTGCATTATTTGAAGGCATATATTTTATTTTACTAAGCCGTTTGGTCTTCAAAATATTCTCGGATACAAAAATAATAAATTGAAATAAATTTAATAGTGTATAGCAATGTTTTTATTCACACTTTGCATAACGTATAAATTATTCTTTTCTTTTTCGCGCGCATTTTATCAAATATAATTACATTAAAGTACTTTTTCAGCATCATTATTCATTTTCTTGCCCTTGTCATTCATTCAATATCTTTTCGTATCTAAGTTTGAAAAATTATTTTCCTTGCATGAGTAAACTTGTTAACGTCATAAAATAAACTTTTCGAAGTATTAAAACGGTGAAAGTTAAATTTTCTTTTAAATCACATTAAAACTTAGAAATAAACAATTAAAAAAAAACAACTCAAAACGTCATGCATCTGAAAATTCTATTTCAATAATCCTTAAGCTAAAGTCCGTGGATTTGGGGACTTCTAATGTTAATATTTTTATCCCTACCGTAAAAGGGAGTGTTCAAGTTCGTGTGAAGAAACGTTTATTTCAAGTTATGGTGATAAGATTATTCAGCTCTTGGAAAAAGAAACAATACGAGTTTTATTACTTTTGTATATCTTCCTAACAAAATAATACTCAGTATAGATATAAATAAGACACAGTTCTCAGACGTTCTATCACTTGTATCAATGTTTATACATTGAACACGTACGGTGAAGTCTTAATTTAGCTCGCGTGTATGTTCAAGAGTCTGTTTCGACTTTAACCTCAACACCGAATTGACAAGTTTATTGTCACCGCGTCGTGAGTACGGTGCAGATAGGTAGGCGGTAATGTAGGCAGTGGGTTGTTCCAGCGATTCGCCTCCAGCCCGGACCAGTTTAATGAAGAGATTTGGCACGACCGCACGAGCTTTAACGGCTACGTACATATCTACGAGTAGTTCTGTTCGTATCTCTGTAACTAGGGCCCTCGCTGTATTAAACAGGAGTTACGTTGATCAGCAGCTCAACATGTAATTACTGGCTTTTGTTTATTTTTAAGTGGCGCTGTTGTCGTGCTTTTGCGATGTCTTAACTTAGATGAATTTTACGACTAGTATGGATGACAGTAATTACTGAAATCTTTTTGTAGTTTAAAATTCACATTTGAATATTGAGAGCATATTTATGAAGGAGAAAGGCTATTCTGCGTGTTTTGAAGGTTTCGATAAAAACTACAGCAGTACTCCTGGGGTTTATCATCATCATGTGCTTAGTCGGAGTCCGCTTCGACCATGGTCCACGATTTAGGGAGTCTGGTAATTAGTATATATATTCGTATTTCTGGTATAGTAATTACATTGAAGCGACTACCGATCTGACTCTCGTGGCCCTAACATAGGGGAACCAGATAAATTTGGATTATGGTTACACATCTATTGTCGTTGGAATGTGCAGGTTTCATCAAGACGTTTTTCATCCAAGCTAGTGGTATAAATACATACATAGATTTGAAAAATCTAGAGATACGTGCCCGGTTTGATCCCGCATACCTCGCTTAAGAGGTACGTGTCCTTACCATTGAGCCACCACCGCTCAATCCTGGGGATTACAGCAGCATTTTTTTTTCTATCTTTGAGACTAGAGATTAAAATAGGTAAATAGTAATGGTATTCTTGAATTATAAACCCAATTCTAATCTTAGTAGGTATTTGAACTTTAACAATGTATAGTCAGTCGTTACCAAATTCATTGCAAGTAATAAAACAAATCGCTTGTACCAGTTAGATACCTAATAGATATACATCTTTATTAGATGCCGCAGACAATAAGATACATAATGTACTCGTCGTTGTCGACGCCATTGTTTTAAAACGAATTACTATCCAGAACATTAAATTAAATACTCATTCGTATGTTGGGGGTGTCATGGCTTATTTGGATGCGTGCTGGGCCGCGCTCCGTGGCGCGGGATACCGAAGTGAATGCCAATGTGCGATTATATTTAGCATCCGCTGCAATTATTGCATGTCAATACGTAGGAACTGTGTCAGAAGCTTAGCCTTCAAGAACTAGATCGAATAACTGGCAGGGAACAAAAAACACACATAGCGTTTCATCATTCAATTACTCGTCTAACTCAAAAGACAAGACACTTCAATAACTATTGAACTTGTCAATGAGGTTTTCAAAAATACAAAAACCGCCGGATGGCGAGGGAGTCTCGTGGTCTTATCAGTGTCACTATTGGCTCCTTGTTGACAGCATGTCAGGTTGGTCTGACAACTAACCAATGAGGAGGGTGACAAGACCGCAAGTCCCAATTACGCCATCTTTTGGATGTTTTAATTTAAAAAACCCTCATTATAAATTAATGTAACCATGGCTGTAAATGTATAGCTTCAACGAATTCGTTTTAATGTCTACACTCTACATAAATGTTATTATGTAGGTCTAGGTAAATTTCTGGACAAATGTTGATTCTGAATGCAATTTGTGTAAAAGTAATTTGTTGTTTCTAGCATACCAGAAGATTTTATCTAACCGCAAAGTACCTACCTGATTGGGACTGTTAATAATATCTCAGATAATGCAGGTGCCTATTACACCTAGTAATGATCTTGTCCAGATATATCTAATTATGGTTTCAGTCGTGTTTGCAATTATTATATCGTCATGTTATTACACATCGTTGCATACGTAGCTTTTGTGTACCTCCAATCATATAACAGGCGTCAATGCAAGGCGTGAAGAAAATATTAATACATAATTGCTCGCCGAAGGTAATTTTCATGCAGGTCAGAGATTTGAACATGACATTTCTTTGTAAGGACGTTGAACCGTACTTCAAAGCATTGCCGGCAAATATAAGACATTACGCGAGTCATACAATAGTTTTCTGTAATATGAAACCTACATAATATGATGATTTTATTTCAATGGTGGACAATAATTATAATCAAAGTAATGTTATATTTCTACGAGAGCAGTTTTTTGTTTTTTTTTAAATAATAAATAAATATTCGACTACATCACATACATTGATCTGACTCCAAGATAAATAGCTTAAGCACTTGTGTTACGGATGTCAGAATCAACAGTGGTATTACAAATATATACTTAAATATTGGATATTAACACCCAGACACAGAACAAACACAAGTATGCATCATACGAATATTTGTCCTGGGTCGGGATCGAACCCACAACTCTTGGCGCATGGGGCAGGGTCACTACGGAATGCGCCATCAAGCCAGTCAAGTTAATGAACATAATACGTTAAATTAATAAGGCACTTGAATTTAAGTCTATCAGTGAAGTCAAAGACAAAGAAAGGAAGCGGTAAGATAATCCCTATTTTAATGTCAACCGACTATGGAACATGAAACTCTCTTGTTTATGCAACCAACAGACCACAAGTATTTCCGTGGTAATTTTTTTCCACTTCACAAATTCTTTTCTGTAAAAAGTTACTGCCACAGAATGAAGTTCTTACCGTATTTGCAAAATTTTGTTAAGTTGTTAGGAAATATTTGAAATTGTATACGAACATCTTATTTTGTGTTATATTTTGTTGACAATAATAATAATTAGGAGGGCCATTCTATAACTATCTTTAATATACTATATTTATGTACGTATTTTAATTTTGAATAAATAAGCGTTCTATAAGAGGTATTGTGTTATTTAAATTAAAGTAAACTTCTCGAACTGTCGTTTCCATAAACTATTTGGTTGGAAACTTTTTGAAAATTGTATTTTTACATTCACTAATATGTTTATTAAATTCGTTCTGTATGTTCTATTAAAAATACAGTCAAAAATAGTTACAGATTAACATTACATTAGAGATATTACATATTTTCATACTGTGCTGTGACAAATGATACAAGTAAAATATTTGTTTTAATCAAAATGTACAAATGGTATAGGTACCGCAATTTTATAAAGAACCAATTAACAATTTCTAACCGAACTGTACATTGCAAACGCAGACTAAGTAAGTATTTACTACTGCTTTTGCCATATCAACAAAGCAACTAGCGACGTCGCTGTCTCGCGGTCTCTGTCGCAAAAATATATGTCGCGCGACAGTCGCCGCATAAATCGTGCAACATTCGTCTGCTACGCCTATATAAATTAAACCCGCGACGACAGAAATTGAATAATAAATAGGGATTAGTTGAAACGCGGACTCGTAATCGGCGCTAGTGATCTATTTCCAGGCCACTGATCACAGATAATAAAATGCCCCCTTAATATGCGATTAATACGTTATCAATGCTAATTTAAAGTTTAACTCGACTTCAGACAACCGGCCATGCGGTAAAATTTTACTGGGTTACTGCGTTCGAATGCTCATTCTATTACTTAACAAAATTCCTTGCCAATGGAATTCCGCACCAATAATGAAAAGCTTGGTTTCGTCCGCGGATTTACTTGCATAGAATTGGGTTTTGCAACAGATTACTTGCGTATACCGGACACATAACAAAGCAGCGTTAAGCATAAGTTCTATAACAATGTCAGCATAAACGATGCGTTCTGATCATTTCCGCGGATAAATATGATACAATAAATAGAAACGAGATTGGACTCATCTATTTGCCAAATTTCATTTTGGTCTGTTCAGTATGCAAATAACAATATTGAGCCATGAATAAGCGGACATTGTATATCTACTTAACTTATCTTTCAAACCGTTTTATTCATTTACCTACTTAATGTGATGAAATAAGGAATAGATACATACATAACATCACGTAGGCTGAATCAAAAGGACAGCAAGCCGATTTAAACAACCATATTCAGCTAAAAATAAAACTGGGATGGGTTACATGGAAAATTGTGAAAAAGTAGTGACAAGCGGCTAGCTCGTCGCCACCAAAGAAACACAGTTAGCACATTCTTTTAAAGACCCAGAGCAAAATAGGAAAAATTTAAAATACCTATTCATAAAACATTACAAGTATTTACAGGATTAATAAGTCTTCATAAAACATGTTCCATAAATCAGAAATTAACATGCTGCTAGTATTCTCACAATATAATACCACATATTATTCATGTTTCATATTTTCTTGTTTTCCAAGAAAATATGAAACATTAATAATCTATACTTATAATAAATCTGTAGAGAGGTCAATTCTGTACATGAAATATATTTTCAAAATAACTATCAGGGGGTGATTAGTGATCGATACTGATGCCAAAAATGCAATCAGTAAAATTTTTGTCTGTCTGTCTGTCTGTCTGTCTGTCTGTATGTTCCTTACAGAAACCAAAACTACTCGACGGATTTTAACGAAACTTGGTACAATTATTCTTCATACTCCTGGGCAGGTTATAGTATACTTTTCATCACGCTACAATCAATAGGAGCAGAGTAATGAAGGGAAATGTTGGGAAAACTGGAGAAGTTACTCCATTTTTTAAGCTTCCGTCGCGTGTGCAGTCTTAATGGTTAAAGTTACATAGAAATCATGTATGACGGAAATAGTCTTTATAATATTAATCATAAACGCGGGTGACACCGCTGCACAGCTAGTATCTCACTAAACGTGAACATCGTTCAGTTTCCTGCTCCATTGTCATAATTGCACCAAAGAAGCTATGCAAATAAATACGTTAGCTTGCTCATAAAATAAATAATACACTGACGCCCTCCATTTATAATGTAAGACCGTCTCTACATCTGTGATAGTGCGTAATCCGATATTATTCCGCAGCTTTAAAATGGATTTACATATTGGAGAATTCGTCAAAACATAATATCCATTTCCTTTTCTATAATTTGCAACTCATATCGCATTAAAAAAAAGACACAATTTAGACATAAAATAAAGAAAGTTGGAATTGTCTTCTATTTTTATTTTTGTCTTAGTAGTTAAGAGTAAGAGTAGTAGAGTTTTTCTAAATTAAGAAGCAAAAATATTTTTTTTATTCCCGAATAATAATTCTATTTGTGCCCGCGGTTTTACCCGCGTTTATGATTAGTGTTATATAGCCTATAGCCTTCCTCGATAAATTAACTATACAACACTAACCAAAATATTTTTTCAATTCGGACCAGTATTTTCTGAGATTAGCGCGTTCAAGCAAACAAACAAACTCTTTAGCTTTATATATTAGTATAGATTAACATGATAGAGACTTTGTGTTTTGACATCTTTTTAAGGGCAACCAGAAAGTTACAATTTAATATCTGAAAGGATACAGATTAAAATCTGTCAACGATCCTGTATCTCCAGCCAGCCACTAATGCCTACTTTGTACGTTACAAAACCACTGGAGACTAGACATCTGACTTCACAATGGTACCGCGACGATCTGTCTCACCTTCAGAACCTAGCACAGCATATACATTTTTATTTAGTCTAATAAATCTCTTAATAAACGTCTATTGGCGAAAGCCAATATTGAGTTTGAATGATTTATTTCGTTGGCTGTAAGCAGGAACTGCGGGTAACAATCAATAAACGCCGCCGGTGCTCCTCGTGGTTACCCCAAACGTTACAAATGGACCGCTGACAGCGGCTAACAAATGCTACCACTCCACGACAGTGCGAGCACTTGCACGGCAAAATAGCTGGCTGCCGCCTCCGATAAAGGAATAGTTTATTATCTGTTCCATTTTTAAACGTTTTGCGATATAGGTATCATTCAGAGGGACTAACTTAAAAATTAAGTAACTCATCGTTGATGGTAGGTAAATACGATTGATTTTTAAATGTTTAGTAAATATGTGTTCATTTGTTTTTTTGCCCGCGGCTTCATCCGCGAGGAATTTGATCTGTTGCAGAGACCTTATCGTAAGTTCTACAGGATGTATAAATTTTACTGGCATTTAAAAATACCCCGTAACCTTTCATAAGGTTCAAAGTTTGGACAGACCATGTTTCATTACAATCCATCTAGTGTTTGAGACACGAAAACGTATTAAACTGAGTTATTTTCGCATCTCGCATTTATAATATTGATATAATATAAGAAAAGATATATAAGTCTATCAATATTTTTAAGCATTTTTTATTTTTAATAAAAATTTGCATACCTATACCTACAGAATGAAAGTATTAGATTATTTTGATTTCAAATGAAATTTCCAATAATTCTCGCTAAACCAACTTTCGATAAGCAATATTATTTCAATTTATCACATGACTATTATTTTTCCGCTCCGATGTAATTTAAAACTTTTTTCATTTCCTTGCCTATAGCGATCCCGAGGCGCGATATTTTGTATTACCTACACAGGGTACACGCATGCCACGTCACTGAAATATTTTTCTAGGAAATTGAGCGTGAAAATAACTGGAAGTGAATTTATTACCTACATATATAGGCTTTCCACAATATATTATTAACATACACGTGTAATAAAATAGCTCTAGTACAATGTAAGGGAAAATTAAATAAAGGGTTGAAAAAATATGCGTAAACGTGAATAGATTTGTATTTTCGGTTATTGTTAGAAGAAAACATTAAATTTTTCCCATGTATACAATGTGTTAATAAATAAATTCAATAAGATATAAATCAAACAGCCAAATGAGTTTAAACATAATTCTATTCTAGTTAGCGTAAACTAGAATTCATATCAAACACACTTATGTGTATTTTTATAACTTTACACACACATACCGACGATGAATTAAAAGCTTGGCCGTCACGTCATTCAATAAGTCTTATTTGATCGTACTTTATTCAACTCTGACCCACGTCTGACGTCTTATTGTGTTCTGAACCTTTGACTATCCTTCAGGAGTAGGAGACAAATATTTGGATTTACAAAAGATTTTGTGCCAGACTAGGCCAACAAGAAATACTAGTTACGCCGAAATCCACCGAAATCGATCAATCAAACGTGCCTGGTCTTCGAAAATAGCTACTGGAAGAAAGTTCGGAAGAAACATGGGAATATTTTTTTTGGCTGACAGCCTTTTTTGAAAATGAATGATTGTAATGCCGGTATAGACGTATTGTACCTAACGTACTACATGTACCAGGCACCTATTAACTATGACTTGCAATGGTGTGTAGCGATAATCTTTTTATAATATCAATAAAAATACACTAAATTGAAAAGTGGTTCTTAAATAATATTATATAATTTATTTCACAAAAACAAACAATGCTAGTATATAATTATCTAAACTAGTATTCAGAACACAATATATTTTCGACATCTCCACCTGACTTCATTAACCTTTGACTTGCTAAACCAGTTTCTAGTTATAAATATACTGAGGATTCACGAAAACAAGTGATTTGTCTACTTATAAAAATACTATTTACATCTGGTAGATATCTGCCATATGGCTTATCTAGGGCTAATCTTTTAACGAACAGTCTTTCGTTTGATATTTACTTCAATAGTGCTTAAAGGGAAGCACACATTATACGACATATTGATTTAAGAGAGCACCGCCCCAGCCCCATCCACTCAGTTGTCTAGGTCAGTGTTTTATGACCAATTACTGCACTTTGTAGGGAGCGCACCAGTTCGATCAGTTAGCAGTTTTTATCTTTCTGCAACTCGATTTACAGCCTATTGTTATCGGCTCACTAGTCTTATAAATTGCTTGCGACCTTTCAGCAATGGAAACAAAGTAAATAAAAAGTCCTGATTGATTACATCTATAAAACCAGTAATGATCGCTCTTGTATATAACAGAGTCAGGTTTTCTAAGCGAGACCATTTATAGAAGACTGAGATTAATTTAGTTCTGTTAGTTTCTTGATTTATAGAATGTAACTAAGAGTAAATATAAGGGGCCAATTGTGTTACTGATTCTTATACTTCAATTATATTTTAATCTATATTAATATTATAAAGATGAAATATTTGATTGTTTGTTTTATTGATTGTTTTCATCGAATAGGCTCCGAAACTACTGGACCGATTTGAATAATTCTTTCACCAATGGAAATCTACTTTATCAGCGAGTAACATAGGCTATATTTTATCCATGTTTTCCTACGGAAACGGGAACTACATGAGTGAAACCGCGGGTCGCTGCTATCTCTTATACGCTTGATCAGTAACTTACGCATATGATATTATTGTAACTTCGAATTCAAAGACATAGTACCTATATGAATGGAAAAAAAGTCAAAACTCCAAACACCCAAAAACTTTAAATGTCACATTTTTCCTGCTATTTCGTCCGTTTTATTAATTTGTTAGTTAGATAGTTATTATAGAGCGAGTCATATCAGAATTTCGTACCATTAGACATGCACAGATCACGATAACTCACACACAATTATTATCTCCTGAAAAATGTCAGAAGTGACATGTATACGTCTTTAGATTTTGATAATCCAGTCTCAGTCGATCAAATCAGGGCCCCACGCCACGGATATACGTCGATATTATTGTATTCCGGACCACCACTGCTCTTTGCCGTACGATTGCATTAATTAAATGCACAATTTTGTGTGAGTGTCTTCAATGACGCCACAAAAGTGACAAGTCTCGGTAACGTAGGGAAAGGCTCGCCGGCGACGCGTCACTCGGGCTGCATACTGATGCAGGGAAATGGGTCGGATCAGCGCGAGGCCACTTTGGACCGACGCCCGCACAACCAATATCTTGTAGCCCGACAACAAACCATCCAGTAAATACTAACAGCTCCAGGGCTCAAGCGGGTTTAACGTCCGTGCGTGGAACACAGCCAAGCAATAAAACTTCATGTTTATACAACGAGTCTGCAACATGCTAGGTTATGGATCGCCGGACTTAACTTGTACACAGATACCGGGTATACAGCCCGGCAGACCGGTTGTGACAGTGCTAAATGTCGCTAGGCGTTTAGGTTGGCTCTGAATGAATCTAGTGTGGGGCGGGAATAAAAGTTTTCAATTTAAATGTTTTCATCGTTGATTTAATAGAGGGGTCAGACGAGCCTGCGGTGTCTGGTCGCAAGTGGACTGTTATTGTTTCAGTTAACGAGGCCATTGTTCTGAAGGGTAGGTTAGGAGAGGTGTCATCCGAGCCACATTGTGCGGCCGCCAAGTGTTTCAATATCACCTACCATTGTTATCATAAATAATGAAAGTAATGTTTTGTCCAAACGTTGTTAAGCCGCGCTCGTCGATTTTGTAATTAAACCGGTGTTTTAAAATGTACATCTCATTTTTATATAAAGAAAAGACTTTATTTAGTCTGTTTTTCAAACAGATATGAATGAATCGATCGTAAAATGAAGTCCAATTCAAGTTATTATCTGCAATTTTAGATTGTTACGGTCTGATAATGCTTGGTTCAGAACAGGTCTGTCATTTATTCATCTATCGATTAAGTAAATTGATAAGCATTTTGTTTATTATACGCGAGCAGTTTATAGGAATAACGGCATTAATTTTATTAGTCATCCTTAACTCCATTTCTTCTATGATTCTGAACAAGTTAAGCGAACTATAAATTAAAAGATGCGTTATTAGGAATTTACATATATGTAAATATTGGTCTTTTAATGAAATAGTCGTATTGAGTTAATGATTATCACTCATTTATTAGGTGACTGATGACTTCCTTACCCAAATATAAGTAATACGTATCCTTATATGTACTTACATCATTTTATTATAGTTCGATTTCTTCACCGCTAACATATAATTTGGCTCACTTAACATTCAGAATCTGTCTCACAGAATAAAATGTACTTAGTAAATAACATATTCACATTTTATTTTTAATTCAGATTATTAGAATATAGGTATATAACATTTGATCCATATCATTTTAGACGATTATGCAAATATGTACTCTTATCTTTTATATTTATAATATAAGAAGGACTGTTAAAATAACATTAGGTATGTCAAGTTATGTAACTTGACGTACAAAGTTATGGTACCTACTTATTTTTAACAATAAAAAATGTGAATCATTCGCATTGAACGCCACCAGCGTCCTCATGATTTTTATACGTAGCACTCTTGCATAACAACACTATTATCTAGTTATTCCAAAACAATCGCCGCTTACCTGTGTTTACCTAATGATTTATAAATACAGTGGACAGGAGAACAAGCGCTATTTACATTCCCCCGGAGAAAGTATAATGCGACTGCACTCTCCGAATGAACTACCTACCATTGATTCCGTAATAGGACTAACGGAAAGAGAACGGTACAAAAGAAACAAGTCCTAATACAGCCCCCTATTACCATAATGGATGGGATTAGAGAGCAAGTAAAGTGATTGAATAAAGTTTATGTAATCCGATCCTCTAACAATTTGGGAAAATATATTTCAGACTGGTGTTAGATTTAAATTTTAGAAGGCTAGTGGTAATGCGAATATACAGAACAGTTTTGTGACGTTTCTGAATGTCGAATGTGTTAAATAAATGTCAAGAAATATTTTTTTGTGCTATTAATAGCCAAGATATTTTTAGTTTTACTTGAGTAGCTATGAATAGCCATTACGAGTATATAAATCGTAATTATCAAATAATGCTTTCAAATACTATGATTGACGTGTCAGAAGAACATTTTAATTCATTAAATTATTTGGAGACGAAGGTAAAAGGAAAATGATAACATTATCTATGTATACAAATATAGATGTATTTTATAGTAAAATACGATATTTTTTGTTGGTATTATGTGAAGAAACTAAGAAAAGATTAATAAATAATTTATAAGCAACATATCAAGGAATCCATAGTCGACCCAGAATAGATTAGTGTGGCAAAGAGCAATTAGGACAGACAATCACAAACAGGTGATGGGATAGTTTCGGTCAAAGACATACCTGCTCTACAAATACAAATTAAAATTTAAATGGCAGTGAAACAGAAAGTGAGAAATGTAAAATATTCCCGCGTAATAAGAATAGCGTCAAACAGGGGCTTTGTCAGCGTTCGCATGACGACCGTTGTCATATTAATTGATGACATTTCAACAGCGGAATTCAAAATAACATTCTAAAATGTTATTCGAAATTCAAAATTTTCAAAACAGGAATTGTGGAATGCTCCACATTGAAATTGTCATGAAAATAAATTGTTTCCTTTTTATATTAATATATTTTAAATGTTAGGTAAGTAGTAAAAGTATGTGTATATTCTATTACAATATTTTACCAAGAAATAGCCTAACACAGAGTAATTTAATATGTTAACGAAATTAACTAGTCGGCTCACGAAATTTTGCATTAATGATGATTAAATATTCAAGACACAATTAGATTTATTACTTAGGAATGTATTTCGAGGTTACTACAGCAGGCTTAGGTATAAAATAAAACACATGACGCACGCCCCAGAGATTTACAGTCGCAGAGGTATTTTAATTATTCATCTCTAAACGTAATCACAGCTTCGACCAAAGATCTACTAAGACCACTATTAATCAACAATTATTACTAGCCTTGAAAGTTCGTGAACCAAATGTTAAGCCCTCTTGTAATTACAATATTCGTGGTCCACTAAAGGAAGTTTAGAAACTAGATATCACTGACATTGCGGCATTGGTTTTTTTAAGAAAATGTTTTAATAAGGAAAAGCGTGCATAATGTTATGATTGCAATCGTTTTTCAACAGTTAGCTCAATGAAGTTGATATCTTACTGATGTCTTTATCCTCGTTTAAATTGACAACCAAGCAAAATAAGCACTAGATTAAAAATAGGAATAAAATATCAACAAAGTGTGAATAAAGAATAATGAGCGTATCGAGTAATCTAATTCTCCTTAAGAATAAAGTATAGAATTTTATTTTTTAAGA
The DNA here is from genome assembly GCA_951394215.1 of Glyphodes perspectalis. Lineage (NCBI taxonomy): Eukaryota > Metazoa > Arthropoda > Insecta > Lepidoptera > Crambidae > Glyphodes > Glyphodes perspectalis. The sequence continues at coordinate 10,731,629 of OX596200.1, read as the reverse complement.
CCGACCCATTTTTTATAATAACAAGATAAGTAATAAAGCGCTATTACCAATAAATAGCTATATTTTCATAATCCCTCGATGATTAGCCGTCATTGATTGATTTTGCATTTTCATATGCTTTCATGCAGTTTATTGAATATATATCTTCATTGTTGCATTGAGTTTCTACTATTTGAATATGGACATCCGAGTTTTCGTGTATTGAAAGCACGCACCTCATGCAAATTCAGGTAGGTCACACGTGACCGTGTGTTCAGTGAATCGCTTACGATGTATTTGTAACTGTACCAGTACTGTCAAAGAGTGCACGACCTGTTTGCGTGGTGTTCCTAGATACTAAGACCGTTGAAAAACGCTAACCGTAACTTAGAACGATCTTAGAATATTCGTACAAATAATAGGTAGATAGGTGGATTGAAATGAGCCGTTTTGGTGTAGAGTAGATGCCAAGTTTTTATGTATTACGCTGTTTCTACGGACTTCCAGGCAAAACAGTATGAATTTGGTACTTAACTAAATGTGATTTAATAATATTCTTTAAAATATACAATAAAATACATAACTCCGCTTTATAGTGCAATAAATATCAACGCTGTTAATACGCATCGTTTTTTTTTATTATTCGTATTTTCTGTCTTTTTATATTTTCTAAAGTTTTTATAGATCACGAAAAAATAAGTAGCTTTTTGGCGGGTAAAGACACGACAATTTTTTTTTTTCACATTTTCATTAAACATATTCTTCCAATGATCTTCAATAATGTTAATCTCTAAATACGTTGAGGGTCAAGTGGGATTTAAGCAGACCGTAGAGTGAATTCTGTTTAACCGCGAATTAGTCTACTGGCATAGGTAGAGTGCCCACGTTAGTCCTAGGTTTACTTAGCCGATTAAGCGACACACGTAGGTGGTCATTTGCTATAATTTGCTCCGAACTCGGAACACGAAACGACTGTCTATTGATAAAAGCAGTTAAGTAATATATGTGCTGCACTCAGTGAAATAGGTTATTATTATGTAAACTAGGAAGTAATACACTGAATGGGAATGAATAAGTACAGCGCTTTTCAATATAGTGATTGCTATTTGTAGTGACCACTTTCTAATCTTCAGAATAAATTCAATGAATAAAAGTGCCAGATTTATTGCACAACTCGAATTACATTCCAGAATTACTTGTGAAATAAGAAGATAATTTCTAGATTATTGTAATCCGTATCATTTATATTTGATAATATAGGAACAATAAGTTATTAAACACAAATGCTAATATTGCAATCTTCGCTTGTTTGTTGTTTGCTGGAGTTTAAACCCGGCTGGGTGACATTATCGCTAAAATATCATCGATTCTTCTATGCTTCAAAAGGAACCTGACCCTTGGACTAGGCACACACTGGTGGTTTATATTCACCGAATGCTTTTCTACGATTTTAATATATTAACCACGTAAAAGGCCAACTTGCGACTTATCTGACATCCAGTTAATCAATTTTTAAAATTTAACTACACAAAAAGAAAGCACGATAATCTTATTCACCAATCATCTTTAGAATGCCAATTAATCTGCGTAAAATTTGTCATAGTCATTCTTGTTTAATTCAAAGTTTGCCCCAAAAAAAAGAAAGTGTCTGTTCGATTAGCCGTAACATTACTTTTCACGCTGCAACCAAATCATAATCTGATATTGGCAATCGATTAGAGCAGACCTCGTCGTCTGCGGGTGTTAGTTTACCTTAGATCGATTCGTCTCGGATAACGCGAAACCATTTGTTAACAACGCCTACAAGAACTTTTTTCCCAAAAAAAGGTCTTACTAAATAACCCGCGACATTGTGAAATTATTTTCAACATCAAACGCTGTTACGAAACATTTCTTAAATACATATTTGCATGTTTATTTATTAATCACCCGTTTGCCAATTAAATCCGACTATCAATCTTCGTTGGATAGCCGACTTAATGACTCAATCGCGTTAATTTGTTGAATAGGTTAGGTTATAAGGACAAGCTAAAGGTTATTTTGACTTCGTGATATAGCATCATCTTGATTGTAAAAAACCCGTTTCTGTGTAGGTTGTTTGGTGGTTTGACTGCTGCAATAGTTCTCAAACTGTTATTTCCAAAAGGACCATATATACGTAACACAGCTTAAGCGGGGGTAAATATTTCCACAGAGCCACTTATATTACATATATATAAATTATCCTAATACCATGTAAGCTAATCTCATATTTGTTAGCTTTATAGTTAAGTAACACCTATATATATTACGTTGCTGGCTACCAACCTGCAATTTTTCAGCGTTAGGATTAATCAATTTTTAATTTCGCCAATAGAAACAGAATATTATCCTAGAGGGAATATAAGTTAATTACGTATAAGCAACAAAGTTATTTTAATGTTTTATTGCTGAATCCCTAAAATTGTTTAGTTTATTACGGTTTGTTACGTTATTTTTAATTATTAATTAAAATAGATTGCTGCTATCAATACATTAATGGTATGGTAGTTTACAAAAGCACTTAAGAATGGCACTGCTATCAGTGTGATATAAAAGGTTTAAAAAAAACCTTACGTCAGGCGTACACAAGAAACAGTTTGAGAAACATTAGTTTGTATTATGCGCTAGCAAATTGTATAAATAATGTTGGATTGTTTCGAGTTACATTATATATGATTATGTATCCTTGTGGATGTTTGCGGAGTCCTACGAGCGAATGTTTTGTATTGGTGGCACGCGGTCTGCGCGTTCAAGGCTGGGTGTTTGACGAACTCGAAATAACTATGTTGCTATAGTATAAGTATTGATCGGACAGAAACTTTAAATGAATAGGATAGTGGCCTTAGAAAATGTGTTAGTGCGTCTGTTAAACAATAAAAAAATGTGTATAAATCTTTTTTTCCTTTTGTCCCGTAACATTAAAATTTTGAGTCACGTTACAACACTGTTAGTGCTGTTAAAGCGCTGAATCTAAGTCCATCTTCGTGTATTTGATATAGCCAAAGATACGTGTTTATTCATCGTCATTATCCTAGCGTTATGTCCCGTGCTTAGACAGGGTCCGCTGAGACCATGGTCCAGGATTTGGCGAGTCTGGTAATCACATTGACGACTACCGATCAGATCTTCGTAACCATAAGCTAGGGGGACCCGACAAATTTTGGATCATGGTTACAAACATACATGGTCATCCAAAGTTGTTTAAATTTGCAGGTTTCATTACTTACTTACATTATGTTTTTCCTCATCGGCGAGCTAGTAATACAAATACGTACATAGATTTGAAAAATCCAGAGGTACGTGCTTGGGTTTGAACCCGCACCCTTCGGTTAGGCGCGTATCCTTATCATTGAGCTACCACAACACACGTGTTTACTATTTTTTGGTTTTTTTTTAAGTATTTTCCCTATTATGTTGCTATAGTAGGGCTATTGATCAGACAGAACCATTAAATGAATAATTTTAATAGCGTCAGCATAATAACTGACATGCGTTAGTTATCAATATCTACATATGCAGGAAAAATCCCTTTTCTACACGCTTTAGATATCTTCAACTTTGTAACTAACTACACATTAGTCAACAATCGAGTGCGTATATTTTAGTATTGTATAGCTTTAAATGTTATACACAGGTTAGTGTATGAAATGTGCAGAGGAAAGACTAAAAAGGAATGGCTGTTTACAAATATTATAAGAAACACACATTTTAAACACAGTTGTAAACATACAGACTTTAGTTTAGATAGTGACTTAAAAATCCATTTTCTATGTAAAGAAAACTCTATTCAACGACCGTACAATTAGTGGTTAGCAAAAAATTACAGGCTGAATTGAATGAAATGGAATTTTTAACAGGCCTTTCAAAGTCGTGTGGAAATAGTTCACAGTCATTGGTGAAACAAATACAAGTATGAAAAAATATCAGTTGTGTAGACCGAGCTCAGCTGCATTGGAGTGCAAATTATTAATAACAGCAAAACAGTTTTACAACGTATGATTGTCGAATATATATCATTATATTTAGACGACCCCAATATGCCGCAATGGAAAAAGCGTGCGCCTGAGGCACCGAGCAGCTGGTTATATTGTTTTATATAAATGAAGAAATATCTAAATTGGTTCAAGCCTTGGTCTCGGGGAGGATAACACGAGACACCTTATTTTGGACCTTCCCTTCGGAATACGAGGTTAAAATATAGCCTATGTTAATCGTTGATAAAGTAATTTTCCATTGGTGAAAGAATTTTTCAAATCAGTCCAGTAGTTTCGGAGCCTATTCAATTCAAACAAACAATCATATCTTTCCTCTTTATAATATTAGTATGATACTTTATTGGATAATAATAAATACTAAATAATTACAAAATATAATACTAATGTTTTAACAATCAACTATCACCTTAATTAAAATTTGAGTAATTTCGTTTATTCGTCCCTTTGTCTGTGTAACATTAATTTCTTAGTTAAAAAGTAACATATATAAATATACATTCAAATCATCGCTGTAATAGCCAAGTGAAATACTAATGTTTTAACAATCAACTACCACCTAAATTAAATTTGAGTAATTTCGTTTATTCGTCCCTTTGTGTAACATTAATTTCTTAGTTAAAAAGTAATATTATATAAATATACATTAAAATCATCGCTGTAGGTAGGTATATAAAATAAAGAGTAAAATTTCATATTCAACTTGATTCATCGGCTAAACAGGATTCCTCCGTCGCGATTATTACTAGAATGTGGAAATATTGAAACAACCACAAACACCCAAACTACAGACAAATAACTGTTTCGAGAACAAACATTAGCCGCTCAGCCGTTAGACCTAATGGCTAGTTACAATGTTAATGTTAGATCAGAGCAATAAATTGCCATAGCATTAGTTACTCTGAGTAGTAAAGCCTATACTGTACATTACGGGTGAAGAAAAATGAGCATTGCGAGGCAAGCGCTTTGCATGTGGATTTGTGATACATATTTTGTCGATTACCAATATTATTTTGCTTACCATACACAACTTGACTGACTTGACTTGACTGACCCGTTGGTCGAGTGGTCAGAGACCCTGGCCACGAAACCAAGGGTCGCGGGTTCGAATCCCGCTAGGGGCAAATATTTCGTGTGATGAACATGGATATTTGTACTTGAGTCATGGATGTTTATAAACGTATTTAAGTATGTCTATCCGTTCACCTAGTATCCATAGCACAAGCTTATAAGCTTAGTTTGGGACTAGGGAATTGGTGTGCCAGTCTGAAGCATTTATTTATTTATTATAATTATTATTTATAATTAATAAACTTTTCAAAGCCCATTACAATCCGAAGTTTCGTGGTCTAGTAGTAGGATGAAAGTGACGTCACGCGTTAATTTAAAAAAATATTTTATAGTTTTTTTTATATAGTTATATTTATTACGTGGTTGGTAGAATACCCAAAAATACCACCAATATCAATAATAAAATAGGCAAAATATTCCAACAATTCGGTCAGCTATTTAAGTCCAATAAAATGAAAATGCTAAGTAACGCTAAAAAAACTAAGAAAATGTCAGTCATATTAGAATTTCATTAATTTTTTATGAATATGAATCGTTTACATATTCAGTTTAATTCTTCAGAAAATGAACGTATAATTTCACGAACTAATTCCATCGGCACTGTTACCAACGTGGCACTTACCAGAGGCAAATTAGCTCTTGCGTTGTTGATATTCCAACCATTCACACAAAGCGATATGTTAATTCCTTTGTAACGCGAACAGCTAAGGAATTGCGTTCATTACCTGTCTCTGTTACATGTGAACACTACAATTTGGGTCTTAACAAGGCAAAGGTAAAAGAAACATCTAGATCAAAATGCATAACGTACAGTCGGTAACAAAAGCAGCTGAGACTTTATTCCTAAGGGCACGAGAACAAATGTTCAACTACTTCTATTGCCAACCGAACCTTAAACTATATCATCATTTACATTTAGGTGCTTCCAAATTCAAATACTCTCTACTATGAAGTGAAAATATTCAGAGTTAAACTCCACATACCTATATGTCTCGTAATGTTAACAAAATTAACTAAACAATGGAAATTCAATAAAAAATCATTAATTCATTTTGTAAAACTATAAAAGTCTCCTACAACACAGGTAAACGAACTAGATAAAACTACTTCCCAAACTTTTTCTATGTAATACATCTCGTGCAATAGCATATTTAGAACATAATCATCTAATGGCCTTGATTCGTTTGTAGCACTCAAGAAATTACACGATTACTAATACAAGACATAATATTATTCCAGTAGAGACCTTCGTTTCCTTTCTCCACTCAAAACCTCTTTGTAGGGTCCTCGTAAATATGTACATTTACCTTATGTGATATGGTTCTCGTAGGCAGTGATTCCTCCCGGCTGTGGGTCGAGACAATCAGAAACAGATATCCGTACTTTATGTTACCTCTCCAGGGAAACTGTTTCGGGAGGCAACGCTTGAATGCCGCGTTTGGTTCTCATTGATAATACCATTAAGGCATCCATTGGGAAGGTATGAACAAATATTCTTTGCGACCGTGTACAAGTACCTATGTAACTGAACTGAACAAGTATATGTAGACTTATCAAGAAGTGTTTTTGTAGGATGTTTTCAATACATTATATTTTTGTTGCAGAATTAGGTTCCACCTTTGTTTTTGAATGCAAAGAATTCGATCTCATAAAATTAGTGATAAAAGATTTTTTAAGTTTATAAGAATTAATTAACGATTGCAGACACCTTATATGGGAATACTGTATAGTATTAAGTATACCTAATTAAAAGCCGCAAGATTTTGATGACTAAAATTATTTTGTAGTTTTTACGTAATGTAATCACACAAGCAAACGGGTAAAAAGCTAATTTAATACGTTTTTCTAAAACTTATGATGCCCTTCTGTTACAGTTCTGGCATTGTGTAATCATTTAGATAAAATCCCATTGAGTAATGTGGCTAATAACTTGCCAATATCTTACAACCAATTATTATTACAGCTTGAATAACTTTTTATCTTTATTACTGGCTGTACTGATAGGGCTTATGCGAATGTCTCCAACAGCTGCCCAAGTCGACTCCACGGCTTATTGTGCAAATATAACCCTTTATACGTAAACATACGTACTAAAACCGCGCAAATGTTTCTGGCAGACAGTGTAATTGCAGCCGTGTCTTAGCTAACCCTATCTTGTCTATCTTAAAACCTAACCGAGCTCCCTGATGTCATAAAGCGGTGATGAAGCCAGCTACATACAATCACGTCCTGGAAGTAGTTTCGCGTGACTAACCGTGGAACAAATGCTGCTTATGACAAAATAGGCACCAGATAAGGACTGCAAAGCATGAAACTTTTTATTCCATTGCAATTTTAGATATAATCTGACGTTGCTTAACTTTTTCGTTTCCAACAATAAAACTTGTGAATAAGCTGCAATAATGTCCACCTGCACGCAATTTTTACACAGACTAATCGGTACCCTAGCCAATTATTGTACACTTTTGTAAAATACATGCAATTCATTGCACAATGAATACAAAATGTACAAGATAATCGTGTACAATTTAGCATGCAGCTGATTTAAACGGAATTATTACAAAGTCTAATCTTCTTCACTTTAATAATGCAAACAGAATCTTAATTTAATCCAGTTTACATGTAATAGAATAGCGAATTGGCTATAAATAACAAAATATGATAATGAGTGTATAGGTGTGGCCCGGTCGGCGTGGCACCTACCTAAGTATAATATAGCAAGCATTTAAAACTACGCTGGACAGTGGGCTATAGTCGCGTAGAGGAATGCGTCGCTGATGCAACGGCACACCTGCGCACACGCCGCCGCCAAGCGGTCTTCCACAGGCAATTAATCTCACGTCAGGAATTTACTTACGATTCAACAGACGTGAATTAGATAAAATATATTAACTTTGTATACCTTAATGCATTTTGTTTGTCCTCGATATAATAATCTAAACTAGTGACTGGACAACTTAGGCAGCTTGTTGAACTACTTGCGTCTAATTTAAGTTAAGTTTAACAAAGAGTGTTTGTTACTTAGCAAGGAAATGTGAAGCGTATAAAGTAAGCCAGTGACTGTCTCTTGCACAAGCTTAACAATATCGAGTATCGATATCGAGTGATTTAATGGCGCATGCGCGGTGCGGTGCGCAGCCGCCGTCCCGTTCACTATAAAATTGCCAATGACCGCATTGAGATAAAACGCAATGCGATCTAATCGTTGAAGGTCTGAGGTCAGCAGTCTATAGGCACGATAGCTCTTATGCATTCCTGTTACTTTCTACCGCATTTTTATATCTATTTTATTTTAACGTAGTGTAAACCATTAGGTGCATGCCTTTAGACAGACGACTCATGGGCATCTTACACAAAAAATATGATGTTGGAATACCACCACCACCATTGCTTTAGGGGGTAAACATTTGCTAATCTGAGAAGGGATTACACTGGGGCCAAGCTCCGCCGCGCTGGGTGATATGCGTAATAAACTTTACAAGAAAGCACCGAAATCAATATTGAGAACAGTTACAAGACCTATTTTGACGGATATGTCGCATGTTGGTACTTAAAAATAATGTGCCAACTGTGTTTCTTGCCTAGCATGTCGAAAAAGGCGGTGTGGGCGCAGGCTAGCCACTTGTCACCACGTTTTCACGATTTTCCATCTAACCCAGCCCAGTTTTGTTTCTGGCTGAATGTGCTGCCTCTTTAACTCTGCCTACCCCTTCGGAGATTATGGGTGTTATGTTATGTATGTATGTATTTATTTACCTTTTGCGAGTATTGTTATGATCTTTAATCTCAGCTAAAATATAAGGGATTGAATCGGAATGCGATCTAGGACGTAACGGAATCACGGCGTTCAACTTCGATTTAAGGAAAGGAGCCTGTTTATAAATTTTTGCCTGATTTCTACACTCCAGATTGATCATAATGATCTAAATTACTTATTGGAGTTCTTTAATACTAAACAGGCACCAACTCTTCCATTGTTTATAAGTTGAACAGTTATTTTAAATTTGCCACCCCCCACAAGTGCAACCGGGGCGGACCGCACCCCTTGCTCCCACTACGCTACGCCACTGGTAACAACATTCTAGCGTATGCAGGATTACATACCAATACCTAAATGATATGAAAAAATTATCACTAGACAACTAACTATATAGCGGTGGTAGCTATGATAAGGACACGCGCCTCTTAACCGAGGAGTTCGGGTTCAAACCCGAGCACGTACCTATAGATTTTTTTAAATCTATGTACGTATTTATACCACTAGCTCGACGGTGAGGGAAAACATCGTGATGAAACCTGCAAATTCAAACTGCTTTGAATTTGTAACCATGATTCAAAAATTGTCTGGTTCCCCTATCTTAGGGTTACGAAGGTCAGATCGGCAGTCGCTTCAATGTAATTACCAAACTCGCTAAATCATGGATCATGGTCTAAGCGGACCCCGTCTAAGCATGGGGCATAACGCTAGGATGATGATGAACTAACTATATCGATTACTTGTTCTGAAGAAAATTGTAATAAACTAAATGTCGATAACGCGATATTCGTATTACTAAGCTGACGAATTTGCTGCAATCGAAAATATAATATATTTCTTCGCACTCTGATAATTGACAAAATAGGTACATCAAATAAGTTAATGACCGGCTAATGTTTATTAAGTCGATCATCGATGACTAGGATCTATTGTAGTGCGTGATTCTGAGAAAAGCATTCTGGCCTCGTTATTAGCACATTGGTAAATATTTATTTATTAGTATATGTATATCATAGAATACGTTGCAACAGAAGGACAATAAGACACTGTGAACGACAGTGAACGTGCCATTTGGCAGTGGAAAGCACAGTGGTAATTGGAAAACAGAACATGTGCTGAAAAAACCTGCAATAGCATGGAAGCATTTTTTGAATGTGAAATCCAAAGCGTTACAACGGAGTGCTGCTGTTACGCAGTAACCAGTAAAAAATATTGAAAGTACAAAAAAATATAGGTTGGTGTTGAAAATAATCCGATTGTGAGTAATAAGTATTTATAAATAAATTAATTCTCCAGATTGACACACCAATTCCCTAGTTCCAAACTAAGCTTATGCTTGTACTATGTGAACGGATAGACATACGTTAAATACGTTTACAAATATCATCTGACTCAAGTACAAATGTCCATGTTCATTACATGAAACACTTGCCCCTATCAGGATTCGAACCCCCGACCATAAATAATAATATAATCTGTAAATTTTATTTTTTACGTTCAATCTGGCATTGAAAAGAGTAACTACCGACTTTTTTGCTGGTTTCTTCTCGGTAAATGCGAAATTCCGAACCGGTGGTAGATTCAAGTGGTTTTATCATGTACCTATTACTTGACAATTTACGAGTGCTTTTTTGAGGCCTACGTATATAAAACTATTTTGAGTTTGAGTTATGACCCATGGTTTCGTGGCAAGAGTCTCGGACCTCTCGACCAAAAGGGCTGTCAAATTTTATTCCAAACTCTGTATTTGTATTACAATATAACAGGTAAGTGGGAAGGAACCAGACTGCTTTTCATTGTCGTTTTAATAAGCCTCTTAGGCTGTTTGTTTGGTATGACACAAATATAATCTCGTCTAAAATCTGTTTTTATTTTTCGAATATATTCTATCTAGACAGGAAACTATCGTTCTATCTTAAACGGGCGAGTGATCCTTCTGTAAAAGGGTTATTGTTTAAGACACTAGTGTAAATAAAACATGAGCGATGGCCGCGTAAAGTAAACACGGCAAGAGCTGAACAGCTCGCTTTAATTTATGTTTGCTTCGCGGGAAACACGTTCCATTGAGTCCAACCGGGACTGTGTTGGTTAGTGCTTATTATCTAGGTTTAAGACTACCGCCGCGCCGCACGAAACCTAGTCATCAGTATTCCCGACGAATGCTCTTTTATAAAATTACTCAGTTGACGTTTTGATTAAAATTTATTCTTTGAAATTGCTTCTTAGAATCCGCTAAGACCACCGCGTAAGCTCCGTCTTAAGCTTTTCAGAAAGCATTGCTAGTTGCACAATTATATTTAGAATTAGTAGATAGGGATTTTATATTATTATCAACTTGCAAGATATCATATTTTTTTTATATAAATTCAAGTGAAAACTAATTACCTGTTTACAATAATAACTTTTATCGTTTTATTTTATGAAAATTTATAATAGTAAACACATACGTTTTTAAATATTACGTGCTAGACGACAATCCAATTATTGACAAAAAAAAATTGGTAATTTTAATTAAACTAAAATGCAAAAATAAACCGAACTATCCGTATATATTAAATACCCAAAAACAACCTAGACGGGTCGTTAATATTCAATAAAACAATATTTGCAAACGAAAATCAAATTTACGGGCAGAAAATTTCTTGTCAGGTACCTACATATTACGGGCGGATTTGGACCTTGTTGTTCTAAGACGCATAAATAACTTTCGCTTACGAACTTTAAAATTTACTTCGCCTCGTCTAAGGATCTCATCCAGCGGCACTTGGAGCAATTTAAATGTTATCAGTTGTGCGTTGTGTAAAGAAGCGGCAACAATCGCGCCACTGCTCAGCCCGAGCCCAGGTGTTCTCCCCACACAATCAGCAGTAAAAAGGAACGAACTTTCAGAGATTCTCGTGAGTATTATGTTTCTTAATAGCGTGCGCTAAAAATCTGCAAGATAACTTATATGACAGGGAAACGTTGTTTAATTAAAGTAAATTAGGAAAGCTTTTAGTTTAACCGACAATTTCATTTTAAGTTAGTATTATAAAAACAAGTAGAACCATGATCCAAAAATTGTCTGGTTCCCCTATCTTAGGGTTACGAAGGTCAGATCGGCAGTCGCTTCAATGTAATTACCAGACTCGCTAAATCCTGGATCATGGTCTAAGCGGACCCCGTCTAAGCACGGGACATAACGCTAGGAAGATGATGATGATGATGATTATAAAAACAAGTAGATAGTTAAATGTTTTCATTCTTTATCAGTTTTGGCCATAATCCTAGATTTAGCGAATCTCATGATTACTCGAAGTGACTGCTATTAGTTCTTCGAAACTCTTAAATAAAGGAATGTAAAGACATCCCCAAGATCTTATCCCTTACCGCAAAGCTTTTGGTGTAGATCCGTACTGTGTTTTTTAAGGGTGCGTGTTATCAATCCTTCACCCAAATCGCTTTTTTTCTACTGGTCCATTTAACACTTTTAATTATACAGAATAATAAATACGTTTAAAAATTTTCTTTTTAATAAAGATACTATTCTATTCTAGGATAGGAACGCTAGCGGTAGCTACGCGCGCGCAACTATGAAAGAATAGCGTGTGCAGATTTCACTTCTAGAACACTGATTCATGATGTTAATTGGTGAACGGATTAATTACTTATAACGAGAACCTCTTTAGTAAATCTTCATTTAATTAGTTCGTTTAGACATTTTTAGGACCATCTTCACACTTCGTTTCAAACCACATCCATGAAATGTCTCTCTCTCTCTCTCGTTTGCAACAAACACACATGAGTTGAGCTTCAGATTTCGTATCTTCCTTGGAACATTGCGAATATTACTAACGAGACCCATTTCTCCACTCAAGTCAAAATAAACAACAATAACTTGTAGCCGAGTTTTCTCTTTGTTTATAAGCATTTGTTATATCCACTCAATGTTTCAACAATGCAGGCACTCAACACTTACGAGTATATATAGATTGTGATATCAACCAAGGATAACAATGACTGCGTGCATATTCCATATTCACCTGAAGAGCCACGGAATCGATTCGCCACTCATCTCAAGATGTAAAACAGGCATTAAACTTAATTACTTCGAATAAAAGTCGACGGAACTCTGACCAGACGGAGGAGTAATTACATTTCTACAGGCTTTGAATTTTAATCGTTTGCGAGTCCGCAGTCGGGGCGGCGAACTTCGCACACACGCTTTCCGGATGGGGATGCCTGCTCCGGGTTAGCCGGATATGTACGGCTCTTACTCTTCTGCACGTATAAAAAACGGCACGCTTGGCTCGCAACCTTTTTGCTAAGCTTTTTACACAATGGTATTTTTATTTGCAAAGGACCATTCCCCACGCTTTACTTTGTATCCGAAAAAGAACAAAAACGGAAACGGCAGATAGAATTTGCTAAGCGGTGACTTATGAATTTGCCTTAATTTTTTTTACTAAAGCCCGCAACCATCAAGATATAAGTAATCCATTTTTATATTTTATTTAGATTAGAACAGCTATTCCATCTCTAAGTGTATGCATATACAATCGATAATGGGTACAGATTCATGAAAAGGTAATTATGTATAAAATATCTATCTACAATAAAAGTCACCGTGTTCATTACACGAATATTTGTCCTCGGCGAGCATCGTACCACCAACCTTTGGTAGCCAGAATCTTTACCCACTAGCAGAGTGGGTCGTAATTTTTACACTATTTTGACTTAAAAAAAAACAAACATTCTAATAGTTAACAATATTTTGTATTTGACAGCCCTATTCCTGGATCGCTTTCTACATTAAATTTATTGCGAAAGCCGAGTGGGTAAATTAAACACTTTAAAAGAGCATGATAAAATCCCATTAAACTGTTTCTTGATAGACAATCGCTCATGAGATTTTGTTGGTTACACGAAAATGTTATTTTCTGGATAAAATTATTTGATTTTGCCACAAGGCTCGGGTAGGTTGCTTAATGTGTAAACAAGCTTCACAGAAACAAAAAATAGAAGTGTATTTCCCAGAACAAACTTGTGTTATCAATTTCGGAATTTTACTCGTAATATGAAGAAAATAGTTATAATGATAACTTGAAGAGATATATGAACACGAATTTTGGCGAGGTTTCATAAATTACTGAATAATTTTGATTTAAATTACACCGAGCTACGTCTCAACCAAATTTAATTGTTAATAAATATTGAAAATCAAATTTACTGAATTATAAGTAGTAATAAGTACCTAGATATAAAACAGCTATTTTATTAATCCTTATCCATTCTCAAACAGTTGTCATTAGATTCACGCTATGTGAATTGTTCAGACATATGGTCTTGATAACTATTTTTACCTTAATTATTTTACTAAAAATTAATCGAGTAAAAAGTTCATCATAGCAGGCAATGTCAACTAAAGCACAAATCCAATGCTCCCATGCTGTTTGGCAGATAGAGTTCATTGTATGACCTGCTAGCAGGTCATATTTTTTAAGAAAAAGTCTCAGCAAGTATACTTAAAATTGTATAATAGAAAGTGAACTTATTCTAATAATATTTTCATATAAACTTACTTGACATAAAGAGGTTCGTTTTTTGTAGTGCGATACGCCTTATTTGATTTAATCTACATACGATATTTTATACAAAAAATCTCGACCCTCGTCAATCGCTGTATTCCAGAGCTTTCCTAAATGTTAATTTTGGGTAAGTACCTTTGAGCGTAAACATTGCATTCTCCTCTTGCTTCACTTCAATATCATCACACTATCACCTAAATCCCTAATGAGGTAGGCAGCCCAAGTAGTAAGCTCATTTAACAAGTCTGTATCTTAGTCTGTATCTGTATCTAGACAGGAAACTATCGTTCTATCTTAAACGGGCGAGTGATCCTTCTGTAAAAGGGTTATTGTTTAAGACACTAGTGTAAATAAAACATGAGCGATGGCCGCGTAAAGTAAACACGGCAAGAGCTGAACAGCTCGCTTTAATTTATGTTTGCTTCGCGGGAAACACGTTCCATTGAGTCCAACCGGGACTGTGTTGGTTAGTGCTTATTATCTAGGTTTAAGACTACCGCCGCGCCGCACGAAACCTAGTCATCAGTATTCCCGACGAATGCTCTTTTATAAAATTACTCAGTTGACGTTTTGATTAAAATTTATTCTTTGAAATTGCTTCTTAGAATCCGCTAAGACCACCGCGTAAGCTCCGTCTTAAGCTTTTCAGAAAGCATTGCTAGTTGCACAATTATATTTAGAATTAGTAGATAGGGATTTTATATTATTATCAACTTGCAAGATATCATATTTTTTTTATATAAATTCAAGTGAAAACTAATTACCTGTTTACAATAATAACTTTTATCGTTTTATTTTATGAAAATTTATAATAGTAAACACATACGTTTTTAAATATTACGTGCTAGACGACAATCCAATTATTGACAAAAAAAAATTGGTAATTTTAATTAAACTAAAATGCAAAAATAAACCGAACTATCCGTATATATTAAATACCCAAAAACAACCTAGACGGGTCGTTAATATTCAATAAAACAATATTTGCAAACGAAAATCAAATTTACGGGCAGAAAATTTCTTGTCAGGTACCTACATATTACGGGCGGATTTGGACCTTGTTGTTCTAAGACGCATAAATAACTTTCGCTTACGAACTTTAAAATTTACTTCGCCTCGTCTAAGGATCTCATCCAGCGGCACTTGGAGCAATTTAAATGTTATCAGTTGTGCGTTGTGTAAAGAAGCGGCAACAATCGCGCCACTGCTCAGCCCGAGCCCAGGTGTTCTCCCCACACAATCAGCAGTAAAAAGGAACGAACTTTCAGAGATTCTCGTGAGTATTATGTTTCTTAATAGCGTGCGCTAAAAATCTGCAAGATAACTTATATGACAGGGAAACGTTGTTTAATTAAAGTAAATTAGGAAAGCTTTTAGTTTAACCGACAATTTCATTTTAAGTTAGTATTATAAAAACAAGTAGAACCATGATCCAAAAATTGTCTGGTTCCCCTATCTTAGGGTTACGAAGGTCAGATCGGCAGTCGCTTCAATGTAATTACCAGACTCGCTAAATCCTGGATCATGGTCTAAGCGGACCCCGTCTAAGCACGGGACATAACGCTAGGAAGATGATGATGATGATGATTATAAAAACAAGTAGATAGTTAAATGTTTTCATTCTTTATCAGTTTTGGCCATAATCCTAGATTTAGCGAATCTCATGATTACTCGAAGTGACTGCTATTAGTTCTTCGAAACTCTTAAATAAAGGAATGTAAAGACATCCCCAAGATCTTATCCCTTACCGCAAAGCTTTTGGTGTAGATCCGTACTGTGTTTTTTAAGGGTGCGTGTTATCAATCCTTCACCCAAATCGCTTTTTTTCTACTGGTCCATTTAACACTTTTAATTATACAGAATAATAAATACGTTTAAAAATTTTCTTTTTAATAAAGATACTATTCTATTCTAGGATAGGAACGCTAGCGGTAGCTACGCGCGCGCAACTATGAAAGAATAGCGTGTGCAGATTTCACTTCTAGAACACTGATTCATGATGTTAATTGGTGAACGGATTAATTACTTATAACGAGAACCTCTTTAGTAAATCTTCATTTAATTAGTTCGTTTAGACATTTTTAGGACCATCTTCACACTTCGTTTCAAACCACATCCATGAAATGTCTCTCTCTCTCTCTCGTTTGCAACAAACACACATGAGTTGAGCTTCAGATTTCGTATCTTCCTTGGAACATTGCGAATATTACTAACGAGACCCATTTCTCCACTCAAGTCAAAATAAACAACAATAACGAGTTTTCTCTTTGTTTATAAGCATTTGTTATATCCACTCAATGTTTCAACAATGCAGGCACTCAACACTTACGAGTATATATAGATTGTGATATCAACCAAGGATAACAATGACTGCGTGCATATTCCATATTCACCTGAAGAGCCACGGAATCGATTCGCCACTCATCTCAAGATGTAAAACAGGCATTAAACTTAATTACTTCGAATAAAAGTCGACGGAACTCTGACCAGACGGAGGAGTAATTACATTTCTACAGGCTTTGAATTTTAATCGTTTGCGAGTCCGCAGTCGGGGCGGCGAACTTCGCACACACGCTTTCCGGATGGGGATGCCTGCTCCGGGTTAGCCGGATATGTACGGCTCTTACTCTTCTGCACGTATAAAAAACGGCACGCTTGGCTCGCAACCTTTTTGCTAAGCTTTTTACACAATGGTATTTTTATTTGCAAAGGACCATTCCCCACGCTTTACTTTGTATCCGAAAAAGAACAAAAACGGAAACGGCAGATAGAATTTGCTAAGCGGTGACTTATGAATTTGCCTTAATTTTTTTTACTAAAGCCCGCAACCATCAAGATATAAGTAATCCATTTTTATATTTTATTTAGATTAGAACAGCTATTCCATCTCTAAGTGTATGCATATACAATCGATAATGGGTACAGATTCATGAAAAGGTAATTATGTATAAAATATCTATCTACAATAAAAGTCACCGTGTTCATTACACGAATATTTGTCCTCGGCGAGCATCGTACCACCAACCTTTGGTAGCCAGAATCTTTACCCACTAGCAGAGTGGGTCGTAATTTTTACACTATTTTGACTTAAAAAAAAACAAACATTCTAATAGTTAACAATATTTTGTATTTGACAGCCCTATTCCTGGATCGCTTTCTACATTAAATTTATTGCGAAAGCCGAGTGGGTAAATTAAACACTTTAAAAGAGCATGATAAAATCCCATTAAACTGTTTCTTGATAGACAATCGCTCATGAGATTTTGTTGGTTACACGAAAATGTTATTTTCTGGATAAAATTATTTGATTTTGCCACAAGGCTCGGGTAGGTTGCTTAATGTGTAAACAAGCTTCACAGAAACAAAAAATAGAAGTGTATTTCCCAGAACAAACTTGTGTTATCAATTTCGGAATTTTACTCGTAATATGAAGAAAATAGTTATAATGATAACTTGAAGAGATATATGAACACGAATTTTGGCGAGGTTTCATAAATTACTGAATAATTTTGATTTAAATTACACCGAGCTACGTCTCAACCAAATTTAATTGTTAATAAATATTGAAAATCAAATTTACTGAATTATAAGTAGTAATAAGTACCTAGATATAAAACAGCTATTTTATTAATCCTTATCCATTCTCAAACAGTTGTCATTAGATTCACGCTATGTGAATTGTTCAGACATATGGTCTTGATAACTATTTTTACCTTAATTATTTTACTAAAAATTAATCGAGTAAAAAGTTCATCATAGCAGGCAATGTCAACTAAAGCACAAATCCAATGCTCCCATGCTGTTTGGCAGATAGAGTTCATTGTATGACCTGCTAGCAGGTCATATTTTTTAAGAAAAAGTCTCAGCAAGTATACTTAAAATTGTATAATAGAAAGTGAACTTATTCTAATAATATTTTCATATAAACTTACTTGACATAAAGAGGTTCGTTTTTTGTAGTGCGATACGCCTTATTTGATTTAATCTACATACGATATTTTATACAAAAAATCTCGACCCTCGTCAATCGCTGTATTCCAGAGCTTTCCTAAATGTTAATTTTGGGTAAGTACCTTTGAGCGTAAACATTGCATTCTCCTCTTGCTTCACTTCAATATCATCACACTATCACCTAAATCCCTAATGAGGTAGGCAGCCCAAGTAGTAAGCTCATTTAACAAGTCTGAGCCAAAAATTAAATTGGATTGGATTCCAATATATTTTGTGTTCAAAAATTCAAAAACGTTAATTAAAAAATGGATTGAGAATTAAGAAATTTATCAACAAGTAGCTAGCTCGTCATCTACACATTCACAAACCTACCTGCCCAGTAACAGACAAGGAACAAAATTAGCACATTTTCATTGTCAGACCGGCACAAATTATATGTTCCACAGTTGTAGCCCTCAAAATGTAATATGCAACAGGGTTCATTAGAACTTCCTTTGCCGGCAGGTGCAAATGACGTCGTGTTATCGCGTACGGTGCGTGCACGGGATTGGTGGAGCTGGATGCGCGAGCGCTGATTTACCGCTGTCGCGTCTTACAGACTAGCGGCGTACAGAAGGTCTGTTTTATATTGATACAAGCACTATAAGCACTTTTGTTTCCTTATCTAGTTCGTATTAGGATGACTGAAACATGTCTTCCCCCATTAAACTTTTCTTCCGCAAATGTTGTTCTTTTAACATTTAATAATCAACTATATATTAGGTAATACGTGAAGCAAAAACTTAGTACCCTTTTTTATGAGAATTACGCAGACGAGAGATGGGATTTGGCACAGTTAAAGTTTATATGGAAAAGGAGTGCAGAAAGCTAATATTTTAATAAATAATTTTTAAAAAGTCAAACTAATAATGGTCGAATTTCGACCAGTGGCCAATCACTAGTTTCATTAAAGTCCTGATACGAATATATCTGCTATTGCTTATACAATATAAATAAAGTGTGACATTGGAATCTTTAAAAAAGCGTTTCAAGGGTAGGTAAGGGTATTTTGTCCATCTAGCTATCTGCTTGATCAGTTATAAATATAAACAATAAACTATTTTGAGCATAATACACATGCTTCTATAGCTTAATAAAAAATATAAAATAAGTAAAACCAATGAATTGGACAAATATAGCAGTTTCTTTCTTGAACGCGGAGCGATCCATCTGATAAGCTATGACGCGGTTGGCCGCACAGCTGCCTCTCCACACGTTAACTGTAGGAAGTCAGCGCTTAGACGTCGGACAAAAAAGGAAGACGTGAAACAGAATATCACTTTGTAATGCGCTCTAAGGCTGATGCATTTTGATTATCACCTGCTTTAACCGATATCGGAACATCAGTTTGTTTAGTAGCAACAGCAACCAGTGCTTATATGGTATCATGCAATTCTAGCTCGCCGTACTTGGAGTGTCTAATAGAATAGCGGACTTTTTCCTATGCTCACTTTATGTAGTCCACAGTAATAGCTTCGCCAGCAGAGAATTAGATTTTCCTCAAAAAGCTTTCACTCCCCTCTCGATCGCTTTTATTTTAAAATGTACATCTGACTTAAGTGTTTGATTTGGCACAGTCAACTTTTTTTTTTTAATTTTCTACATGATTTCGATACTTGTAAACCCTTAAATACTCAGAAGTTGCCACGAAAGACACTGTATTTTACCCATGCAAAGGTCGAGGAACGGTACCGTATTACCAAAGCTAACGCCTACAAAATCACGCAACACCCTACATTGACCCTGACATTAGAGACAATGTAATGTCAACCGGAAAAAATTGGATCGATTGTCCCCATCTACAAGTCAGTGTGCCCATTGGAAAAGTAGATCAAATTAATTTAGCAAACTTCTCGCTGCTCCGTTGAATACACAAGAGCCAAGTATTAATGCGCGCGTAATTTATCCGAAACAAATAAATCGAAGCAGTAATAATATTTCAAAAGTAATTTGTAGAGGTGGATCAATACATGGTATTTCAAGTTAATAGATTACTTTTATTGCAAAAGGTTTTTTTTTTAATATTATTGACACAAAATAAGTTTCACTGATTAATTAAGTTTAAGTGAAAAGGTAGAAAAATAAGTATTTTTATTCGTGTTGGCTATAAAATTGCTCTAAGAGAAATTATTATCAAAACATTGGCGCACGTTTTTTGTTGTATGGTAAGTACATTTGCCTACATTGCTTTTCCTTTTTTTTTTACTTTGAGGGTTCCGTACCCAAAGGGTAAAACGGGGCCCTATCTGTCACCAGGCTGTATATCCATGAACCGATAGCTAGACACTTGAAATTTTCACGAATGATGTCGCCGCTATAACAACAATACAGAATAAAATAAATATACAACAAACGTGTCTTTTTGACGGTTTTTGCTCGATATTAATAACGGCAACTGGTAAACGCTTGAAATATTCACAGAATATTTAATTGTATATTCACATTAAAAATAAATAATGAAATTAAAATAAAATAAATAAAACCCAACAGGGGTTCCCATACAACAAATGTCATTTTAGTGTCCTTTTTGCACGATATTAATAACGGTAACAGGGAGACACAGAATATTTAGTTGTTTAGTGTGTAATGTTGTAAAGATAATGGTACGCCTTCGTGCGCGAGTCCGAATCGCATCGGCCAGTTTTATTTCTTATTGACTTCCTACCCTTGTTTCCCTCTTCTGAGCCTATTGGGCAGCACGAAGATACTTTCAGTATAAAGGCAAGTACAAATCTGGCACATTCCGCATAGCGCCGCGGCAAGCGTGACCGGGCGTGACATGACAGCGCGGCGCGGGACACCGCGAGCCAGGCACGGGCCCGCACGCGATGTCAGCCCACAGAATACCGGTGAAAAATGTTGCGATTATTATGAAAATTGCGATTGGGCTCATACTTTCTTTTTTCTTGGTTTTTATTTCAACGAAACCAAATTTGTTTTCGAAAACTACGATTTATGACGAAGTTTTTGCTGATTCACCATCTGAGTGAGTAATACATGTACTATTCGTGTTCAAGCACGAAATTGCGAAATATGAGCAGTGGTGACCGTACTGTTCCAGGCGTTATGTACGGCCGTATAGCTATTAGTACTGACGGAATTATCAAAATTGATTAAAAAGGCGTATCTATCAGTGTTAACCTACAGCGGGTTAATTAGGCTGGAAGACAGAGCGGTGGCGTGCGCACTGTTGCCAGCGCTGGTCGGTCGTTTGTCCGCGTCATCTCCACGACGCTTCTTTTGTCGCGAGCCCATTCATAACCCGAGGGATGCCGTACATCAGCCGTACGCACGAGGGCTGCCCGCCGTCGACGACTGATGCCCACAATTAGTCCTCAGAGCCCACATCTCTATGATTAATGTTAATTACACCTCGATTTTCCTGCGGATAGCGATTAAGACTGCCATTACACTATCTCCCGCGGCGGTCATTACTCGCACTTTTCAAATATCTATACGTTTTCTCTGCGGCGAGAACACTGTAATATTTTATGGCAATCTCGGAATCGACTCTATCACTATTTAAATTGCAATTCCATTATTTGTTAGAAAATGTCCGCATTAAACATATATCTCGGGTAATTAATTAATGTTCAACAATTATTTTATCGTGAAATACTCCATCTTATCGCTGATTGCTTAAGACCGTTTTGGTCTCGTAAGTAATTACCTATTACGAGCTAACAAGCTGGCATAGATAACGAAATTGACGAGATGTGCGCCGAGATATAGAGATGATTTTGTTTCTCGACGGAGGTCTCGGGCCCCGGCGTGTAATTGAGCCGTCAGAGCGGCTGCGCGCGGCACTGATTAACCTCGAGTTTCATGCTCATGATGCGTGCATGACTTTACGTTTCTTATTTAAACACGTTTAGCGGTCGAATGTTCTTTCATTTTATCAACAAATTAGACCAGTGCACTGCCGGGAAGTATTTCAGTAGGTTGAATTTAGATAAACCTTTAGACATCTTAACAATCTCTTGGAAAGTAAACGCGATAACTTGGTGTAAAATTGCCTTAGATGTGAATCGAAAACCTTACGAAAATTTAACGAGTTGCCACTTAAATCAATATCGATCGACTCTGTTTGATTCAGAGATTCATTATTGTTACATTATACATTATACCTATTGACATATATCATGAATATTTTTGATTTATTCAATAATTTGCTTCGTGATTTTGAAGTTTCTATCGTTTTATTAATTTTCAACTTCATATTGATTTTCAACTTTATTTCAACTTTTGAACAAATATTTTAATATAATGTACTGTCTACATAAAAAATAAATTCAACATTTAGATAATTTCGACACGTTTCAATTTTTGAATAGGTATAACCCAATTTATTTATATGCTAGTATACAAAGCCCCGACGCCCCGTAGATATATCAGAAAAAGTAAAAGGTAGCGAAAAAGCACGCTTCAATTTATCGGCAAACTGCCAGCGTCTCGGTCGTACCGAAATTACGGCGGCAAGTTCACATTATTCGTAAACCCAATCTAGTCGTTGAATAAAATATGCAATAACCAACAACGGTTTAGTAATAAATAATCCCGACGTAAAGCAGCTGACATTACACCGAGGTGACGTAATCAGAAATCAGTGCGACCTGGCTACGGTTCACTTGATTGGATAATACGGCACAGACTATTGAATCGTCCATTGACTAACGCACCTCACCTATTTAGGATTGTGCGATAAGTCTAGAACATTTTAATCATAACGGCATAAAGTAACGAAATTATTTGAACACTATTAAAGCAAAGGACTAAACTCTTAAGAAATGTTTCCATCAGAGTAGCGGAGTGGTTCAAATACCCGTGAATATAATATAACAGGCCTGACGTAATAGGAGTATAACTATAATAGGCCGAATAGTAACTGACTGATACGCTTAGGACAGCTATGTTACCTTACCAGGGTTACGATCTTAGGCACTGAGGAGGAATAATATAATATAAAGAAAAGACCTGAACCCAAAGTAAAGTATTGTATAGAATGGAATTATCACGCTTATTGCCATTTTATTTCCACTTCTTAAGTGAATACACAAATGCGCCAGACAATGCTAAACAATTTTCTAGTCTGGGGCTACAGCTTTGCTCTCTACTGTTAGTTCAAGATAACGACTACCAAGGGCGTCTCAAAGAGGTAATTTAGAAAAACCCTTTTTCTAAATTGACCCAGCGGAAATCAAATCCGGGATCTTTCATGCTACAGCCAATTGAAATAACTTCACTGACATCGTCACATTTAAGGAAGATATTTCAAGCATACTTTTGATTTTCTTAGCCAACTGTAGGTAGCTTTTTCGCAGATTCTCTCTTGTAACACGTAGTGAAAATGAAACATCCAAGGGTTTGGTAATAAATAACTCAGACGTGAAGCGGCCGATACTGCCTCTAGAGCCTGAGAATGGTGAGGTAATCAGAAATCTGTGTGACACGGCCATGGTTCACTTGCCCTGCACAATTCGATGGTAACTTTTTTCTTTGAGCTAAATAGCCGTGAAATTTTATTACGACGAGAGTCTATTGAGAGCAAACTACGAATGGCAGGGTTTAATAAAACTGCCATCGGTAAAATGTTATGCTGTACAGATACTGAAATCGTTCACTTGCGTTTTATGATCTACTTTATTGCATCAACTTTTCATTCATCCCCCGTGTTTATTGGCAATATTACGATTATGAGCTTGTTCAAAGTGTTATTACCATAATGAATGGAAGTCATGTTTCATTTTAAAAATGTAAGGATGAAATTTGAAAATTTTCCTGCAAAATTTTCATCGAATTACTTTGTCCATGGCATCAGTATTTATCTCGGATATTGACTTATAATAGTAATATCATTATGTTAAATTGTTCAGCAGCTTACTTACAAATGAAGTATAGTATAAAAGTTATAATTTTAGTACAAATAAAACTTACATTATTTTTCGATAGGATCATTGATGGAACAACATATAGGCAAAATATGTACAATCTTTTTTGAAATAACTTTGCCCTAATAATATTTTAATTAGATATATCTATCACAGAAATGCTATAAAAACAATGGTAAGGATTCGCGCCACATAACCGAGGGGTGCGGGTTCAAACCCGGCCACGTACATCTGGATTTTTCAAATCTATGTACGTATTTAAACCCCTAGCTCGACGGTAAGGGAACACATCGTGATGAATCCTGCAAATTCAAACAACTTTGGATTTGTAACCATGATCCAAAAAATTGTCTGGTTCCCCTATCTTAGGGTTACGAAGGTCAGATCGGCAGTCGCTTCAATGTAATTACCAGACTTGCTAAATCCTGGATCATGGTCTAAGACCCCGTCTAAGCACGAGACATAACGCTAAGAAGATGAAGAATTTTAAACATAATGTGTTACCATTATTATATTAATTTATTTACCTACTTACTTGTACATTAAATAAATAAAACAAGGAAAACGTCAGCGGTGTCCACTTTTATTATTTTCAATTACTCTGATCTGACTCCTTCAAGCGAACCGTGTTACGTAACTATATTTGCAATCAGCCATTCAGATGTAACTAATAAAAGTAAAATAATAAAATATATTTATGAAACTAATTGGATTGCAAATAGTTTATTTTTTTTCATAATCGTTTTCAGAAGGCAATTAATGGAATTGCGCTTTTATTGGCAACCATTGTTTTAGTTTAGTAGTATATATTACATCAATGTTATTTGTAATGTCTTTTTAATGTTACTCCTTTCAACCTTGAACATACGCGATTAGGATGACTTTTGACGATGTCTGTTTGAAATAATTTTAATAGAATTCGTATATGGAAATATCGATAACGTGAAAAGCTAAAAATACACTCACCCGCATTCGTCGACGACTTGATATTGATTTAAAACATTTATGGAAAATCCTATTTGGCAGTAGGTACAAATACTCGTACTACGCTTTTGATTTAATTATTTCCATTACAGTTAAGTGATCTACTTAGACGTTTGACACTTTTCATTTTTCTTGGATTTAGACATAATCTCCAATTTAAAAGTACCTACTTTACAATTTTACAAATTGTGAGTTTGAATAATGACATCCTAATATTTTCATCCGACCTTCAGAATGAAACAAGATAATTAGAACGGGAGAAAGAAAAAAAATCACTAGTCAACAGTTTTTTTGCACAGAATAAACTCATTGCCTTTTTGATAAAACAATAACAGCTGATTCAGATTCCGTCATCCAAATTTGATCATCAGGTCACATTTTTGAGATATTAGAGAACAAAGTTACTTAAATTGGCTTTAAGGTCTGACTTCAGTATTAATAAATCCATTTATTAATACAACATTTTTCATATCTTTTGTCTTTTGTGTAAAGAAATAATCCCAAATTGTTGATTAACAGTGTAAATTATATTGCTATACTAATGTATCGCAAAATATTCGCATTAGAATGGTATTAAGAATTCGTCCATATAAAATGCGCAGCTTCGAATGTACGCAAAAAATATGGTAAAGCTTAACTAGACTTGACTTTGCATAGAATCATAGTAGAAGCTTAATTCGAAGTACATTGAAATTTTCAGCATTCTGACTATAAATCGCATGTATTATGTTTACATTTTATTAATCTTTATGCTGTTAAATAATACAACAAAAATCGTTTCAATGGCAGATGATATTTGAATGTTTCTAGGCAAATGACAAAAAAATGTGACGTGATGGAAAAATGTTTATAATATAATTGTATTATGCTGGTACTGATAATTAGTAAAAAGTATTAAATTGTTATGTGGCAAAAAAAGAGTGTAATTTTGTTGACTAGTGAAATCAATAAACAAGAAGCACTAGATTAAAAATAGTATAAAAATTATTAGTACAAAATTCTTAATGGGTGATTATTCTAAGGATATTATATGAGTGTTGTACTATTCTTACACAATATACGATCGCCTATGAGCTCATACAAACATACTTAAACAATTATGAGTCATACAACATTATTGCCTATAATAAAATGCATAATACGTGATACAATGTGGTAATGCACAGAGAATAATTAATTTGCCATTATGCTGTTTAGTTTACATCATAGTTTAGGAATAGGCAAATAAACATGCCATGAGTTTATCTGGAAGTACAGTATGCACTTTACGTTGTTATTTATTTAATTTCCCTGTTATGTTTTAAAATAAACCTACATCTTTAAATAGGGTAGAGCTTATTGGCACGTAAGTTTGTGTATAAGACACATTACAATAATTATACTAATAAAGTATAATACACGCTAAATCACGCACATTAAATCCACAAAATCATATATCTATTCTTAAATTGCAATTATTGAATGCACTACGATAATGTTTCTTTATCTTTACAAAAAAATATGAGAAACTAGCTTCTGTCCGCGGCTGGACCGCGTGGTACATCGATAAAACATAGCCTATGTGTTATTTTGTCTTATGAGGTATATTATTGTAAAGTTTCATTATAAATAAGCAGTTTTTTGTATAAATACATATTATTGGAGCTATAGTCTTGAGTATCTTGTGGCGTGGTCGCCACAAATCCATTCAGCAGTTTTTGCGTGAAACATTAACAAACATCCTCACATCCATTCATAGATGGATATCTATACAAACATTCGCATTTATAGTATTAGTAATAAGATGGAAGTTGTATTGATTTATTGTTATTGTACCACCACTTATTACAAACATAAGTGTATTAAATTGTATAGAAAAAAAAAATTGTTTTTCTTTTACATCCAAACACAACATTTACATATGAAATAATATAACATCTGTAATTCTATCCTTTGCGTATATATATAATAGAAGAAATACTTATTTAAGCTTATTTATACAGCACCCATTGGCTAGTTAAATAATTTTTAAACATTATTTAATTTGTCTATCATTTCTAAATTGCGCGGAAATACGTAATTTAAGAATAATTTCAATAATTATTATACTTACTCTCGATATACACTAAATACATTATATAAAGTTAAGACGCGAACCTATAGGTATATGCGAAATAGAAATGCATTAAGCTAGCTCAGATTTCGACCTATCCGACTAGTTAGAAAAGAAACAGCAGAATCTGCTCGCTCATAATTGCATCTCGAACTAGGGCATTTCTATAATACAAGCATATCTGTACCCAAGAGGGCGTTAAACGGCAGTTAACGTTGCACGTGCGTCTAAGTAGTTTAATTTACTATATATAGCGTAGGTTTTATCTATTTTATTTTATGGGCCAAATGGTAAATCAATCGAATAAAAATACATTCGGTAGTGACCCTGCCCCATACGCCTGGAGTTCTGGGGCCGATCTCCACTCAGGACACACATTCGTGTGATTATTACTTGTGATTGTTCTGTATTTGGGTGTTAATATCCAATATTTAAGTAAATATATGCAATACCACTGTAGATTCAGATATCCGTAACACAAATCAAAAATGGCCTGAACTGCTTCAAGAAAAAGATGGTACGGCCGTCCCGCTTACTTTCTCGACTTAGCGGGGGCACTGCCGTGCTCCCATATACTTATGCTACTTACCTTGGAATCAGATCAATGTATGTAATGTAGTCTGATATTTATTAATAAAAAAATACAATCGTATCCCCGAAGCGGTAGGCAGGTAACAGCAGGTTGATATAAGTAAGTATCTATCTATATATTCTGTATTGAATATGAAAATGTTATTTTAGATAACCAGTGGAAAAATTCAATCATTACTTCTGACGAGCGCCCTCGCTTACCAAGAATTTCTTTAGCCACAACAATAATTTGATTATTCTCTCTGGTAACAAGGTAAATTCTGTCACTTCCAATAAAAATCTCTGTGTTTAACATCGCATTGTTTCAATGCCGCGGGAAAAAGAGATAAAAGTACTTTTTAATTTCATTTGTAAGATAATCAGAAAGTAATAATTTATTGAAAAATAAATTGCTTAATTAATTAAGCGCACCTCATGACGCAATTTATGTAAGCAAATTGAGATGTTTTTAAGTTCCTTATAAGTTGACTTTGACTAGGCATATCGAATTATTTATCGAATACGAAACAAAAATTAAAATTGCAACTATCTTTGAGTTTCATAGGTTTACGACTAGATTATACAAAATCACGTAGAACGTTCTCAAACACAGGATGCGTTCTCACCCACATTAATAATAGCGGACAAATGGAGATGAGCTCCAGTCCCAGAGACCTCGTTAGCCGGCAGCTTATTAGGTAATTGATTGCATAACACTAGACGCTGGTGTCAACTCATCGCTGACCCCGGCATATCGCACACCCACCGCCTTTAGGGTTGCCAGACAGCTAACTGCGCTTAAGCGCGCTAGTATCTCAAGGCATAAAAACATATTTCGAAATATATGTAAATGAAATGAAAATCAATATTACCGGTACCGGTATATTACAACTTAAAGCTCAATTAAACAGAACGAAATAGTTGCCGAAATGTAATTGAAAAGGAAATCAATTAACGTAAAAAATAGTACGGCTATATTACAACTAAAATCTCAAAGAAATGGTAGCTCAATAGAAAGGGTATGTGCCTAATATGTAAGGGCATGCATCTTTTTATATTATAGGTACTACTAGTGTGGCAAAGGAAAATATCTTGAAGAAACATGAACATTCAAATAACCACTGTCCAATTATTAGAGAAGACATAAAGCTAGGCAAACGCTTTACTATCATCAGAAAATATGTAACATACATTAGGAGAAACAGTAATCATAGTGTTAAGAAATTCAATGAGATTTCATTTAGGAAACAACATGAAGCAAGGAGGGTCAGATTCTATTCAATCTACAATGATGTATGCTCAAATTGACCAAGCCCGACAATGGTAGTCTTAATGTGTTAAAATAAAACTTTAAAATACCACACTGAATTCTCTTTATTAAAAAAGGTATCCGGCTTTTAGGATCAAGAGGATTTTCTATTTTGAGGATGGCAACCCTAACCACCTCGACTGTACATAAATATTCATATACGACGTTAAATATAGGAGTAAATTATATGCCTTTCGTAAAATACAGGGAGATTAAGCCTTGATTTGGAAATTAACGTGAATAGCATTTCAGTAACAAAATTAGAACGCTTATGGAATCACTTTGGTGGAGTGTTGAAAGGTGTTTTTATAGTTTTATGTATGGCATATTATAGGTATCGTCGTGAGGGTGAAGTAAATCGTTGCAGGAACCGTGCACATTCAAATAACTATTGACGTTATAATAATAACCCAAATTCTCTGAATACCCTATCCAAAGATTATGAATGTCAGCTAGAAGTCGCTTCTACATCTCGCTAAATCCAAGATTATGGCTGAAGTAAACCTCGATTAAGAACGGGACATACGCTAGGAAAAATGTCTATAGATGTTTTTAAAATAAAATAATAGAAGTTTAAAATAATAAAGTAAATAGAAGTTGTTAAAGAGGCGAGTGAGGTGTGTAAGGATCGTGCCATATGGCGTTCGGTTCTCTCTGCCTACCCCGCTAGAGAAGTGGCGTGAAGTTTAGTTAGTTAGTTAATAGAACTTTCTTATTATAACATGGGTACTTACATATTGATTTAAAAAAAAGGATTTTGCTAATCCAGTTTTTCTTCATAGTAGGTGTAATAATCTTAATTGTAAACATGCAAAAGCACCAAATATTGGAGACATTTATTAGAGTGCTTTTAAAAAGCGTTTCGCTACATTTGACGTCATATAATTCGGAGCACTCAACGTTATAAGTCCTGATTATCTAGGTAGATATTCAGGAGAAGGCAGTTTATTAGAGAGATGGCCACGAAATTTAATTTGTTGAAAAGGTTGATTGCTATACCTACATTAAACTACATTTCATTGCTGTAAAAAGTGTATCCTCGGCAACATTATAAATACGCAAGAGTATTTGTTTGTTAATCATTGCCGTTGTCAAAGAGCTTTGGATCAACATATATTTTCCATAGGATTATATTTGAAGACTAGAATAGATAATATAGAGTACAGTATACGCCTAAAAAATTCCATATCTCCTCAAAAAATTGAATAAAAATCATAGCGTAGGCGAAGCTATTGGCAGTAACTAGTAGTTAGATAACTTTTGACAACATAGCATACTTCAGTTGAAACTTAACACAAAGACATTCGGACTTGATTATACAATAACTAAGCAATATCTCACCACGAAAGACTGGACCTTATTACGTTAGGCTCTTTAAGATTTAATCAATTAAATATCTTAACTAACAAACAAAGTGCATTATAACTGGTATACAAATGGTAATCTAGCAGCAGCTACTAATAAACCATTAGTTTCCTTTTACACAATTGTGAACTAGTTCAATACGAAAATTATTTACTTCATTATCGTAATCACTACATTGTCCCTTAAAACCAATGGCTAGTATTGAATATATAAAACCTGTTTTATTTATTATAACTAACTTACACCCACAGCTTTGTTCGTGGCGATTTCACTTTGTCAATGAACATCTCAACGTACATTAAAGAACGTATTATTTTTCAGAATTAATTGTTTTGTATATACTTATTGCTATTATAGATTGATTAGTCAAGCGACTTACTTTTGAAACAATACAACGTTTTGATTTTGACATATACGAAATTGTATCACAATTTCGATAAAGGTTTTTTTATCTCCATACAAAATCCATCACAACTTGAAAGTTTCATTGCATTAGTTCCATTCTAATATGAAATGTGTTATGGACCTGTGTATTAATAATTCACTTTTGCCCACGTAGTAATTGGTCTACAATCGAGAGATAGACTCTCGGTAGTAGGAATATGTGTCGTGGGCCTTTCTTTTAAAAAGTCTATCCTTTCTTGTGAACCAAAATTTTAACAGAGCAAAATTCATCATATCCAATTTTTTACATTTAATTACTTTTGAAATCATAATATTAACTAGCTATTACACACGACTTTGCCTGCAGCCAAAGTTACGCCTTATAATATCTATCTACCAATTAAAGTTTTGTCAAATCGGTGCATCAGTTTTCGTTTCTGTTTGCTTATTCCGGCATAATAAATAAAAATAAATACACAGAAAAAAAAAATATATTTTATAAATATCGCTTATACTTACTTTCAAATACTTTGCTCAGTAATTAACCCCTATTTTGACATTAAAACACACCTCAATTTTATTTTTCCCTATATTGGTCTGGGACTTAAAAATAATGTGCCAACTGTGGTTCTTGCCTAGCATGTCGTAGAAGACGACAACTGGTGTATCGGGTTTTGGGTATGTGATTGTGTTGGCGACGAGATAGCCACTTGTCACTACTTTTTCCCAATTTTTCATCTAACCCAGCCCAGTTTTGTTTTTGGCTGAATGTGGTTAATAGGCCTGCTGCCTCTTTGACTCTGCCTACCTCTTCGGGGATTATGGGCGGGATGTTATGTATGTAATTTTATATTTGACATAAAAATATTGTACCATTTCTGAATATTTAAATTAATCAATTGCAATGTATAAGTAGGCGTTTCAGATAAGTGTAACATCAGCGCACTAAAAGCAATAGTGTCAAAGCCACCATGGTACCAACCTTCACCAAAACAACTCGGCAGGGCCCAACAATGCAATTGTCTGCCGTCTATCATTAATTTCAAAACACCATTGTAACAAATTTATTAAAAATGAACCCGGGGTGCTCGCTTAATAAATAGTAAATGATATGATTTATTATTTTACATTTTTTCCAGTAAACTGTATTGATGTAGGTATTGAAACAAGAATAAGGTCATATGGAGTATTAGTTATTTACATAGTATTTATTTTTACCAAAGGTTCTTGGGAAACCCATGAATAAACAAGTAAAACGATAAGCAAAATCGCGACTATTATCAACTTATAAATAAAATTCAAAATAAAAATAAAATGTAAAGTTGATGGTCAGAGTCAAGCTATTATCGGTTTATGCAGCCACATCAAATTTTTGCGTGAAATCATGATTTAATTGCATAATAAGAAACGACGATACTGACAAGTATTACGATCACACAGGCAGCTTCAAATATTACGTAAAACATTAAGCTAAATGTTGTAAAACAAATCAATTTTACTGTTTGTTCTAAATAAATGTGATACAATAATCGGCGCCTGAAAACTTTGGAACGTGTACATGGATCTACTGCGGCTGTCCCTTCACTCCGACGATGACGCGCGCGCGCCGGTTTCCTCGCAATTATAATTTTTGAACACGTCAATGTAAACTCCTTTTTAGGGTTCAATACGTAAAATATCCTTTTCAAGAATTGTATAGGTACCATGATTTTGGCAATTTGGAAAAACAGTCACTTACAAATGACGCATGTGCTTACCTGTTTTTGAATAGTAAACCTATCAATATAACCAATTCGATAGGTATCGTAAATAATCTCACTTAAGAAACAAAGTAACAAACATCTTTTTTTTAGTAATTCATATGAGTGTCATAGTTATCAATGTTACTGTTTCTGTCTTAATTATAGTACATACGTTAATACGTACATACGTTAACCAATATTTAATAGGTTAACGTATGTAAGATTTGGTTTATATACTCATTCTTAACCCCCCGCACCACTTTTTGGATTAATAACAGGATGAAAGAAAATTATCGCGTCGTGTTACGAAATCCTCAGTATGCGAACCTGTCTCGGAGTTGAGGGTTACTTTTCCATTTATTCAGATTATACCAGTGTAGTTCGGGGAAATCACGTTAAACCTGGCTCAGTTGGCTTGCAATCTCAGCTGTTAACCTTCGTCAGAAACCATACGGAGACAGATAAGATCTGACAGTTATAAGTTGGTCACTTGTACAAGCACATCCGTATGGCTGCCACAGGATATATTATGTATATTTACATACTATTTTAAATAGAGATTATGTATAGGCACCTATGAAAGTTCAACTTTTACTGTATTGTTGTTTACTTACCTAATTTTAATTGTTTCAGCTATGATATGCATGGAGTTTGTTTGAGAGACAAACTTTCGGACACTACAGTACTACACACTAATAAAGCTACGTTCTCGTTTGATATCGGTAAGTTCGTATATAACAATAGTGTATTTGCATATTCTGATTTTACTATTTTCTCTTGCCTCTTCGACACCATACATGAATAAATAAATAAATTACCCAGACTGACACACCAATTCCCTAGTTCCAAACTAAGCTTATGCTTGTACTATGGATACTAGGTGAACGGATAGATATTTAAATACGTTTATAAATATCCATGTCTCGAGTACAAATGTCCATATTCATCACACGAAACATTTGCCCTAGTAGGATTCGAACCCGCGACCCTTGTTTTCGTGGCCAGGGTCTCTGACCACTCAACCAACGGGCCAGCCTATATACCTTTGAACGAGTGAAGTCCTGGAGTGTATTTGCAAGACTAGCTCATCTAGTCTCTCACCGGGGAAGCGTCCGTTACGAGTTTAACAAGTTTTTACATTTGATTTTCGAAAATTAAATACCTACTAAATGGCACATCTAAGATGTAAGCAAGCAGGGGCAATCATAATGATTGCCTCTTTTGACCTGACCCCTCTTTATAGTGGTTGCCTCTTTTGACTGACTTGACAGTTACACCATTTGGTGTATATTTTATTCAGAAATCAAAATAAGAGTTGTTCCAAATGATAAGTAATCCGAATTACATTTTAACAAGCTCATTCCTTTGGAAACAGGTTGTTCCTATACCAAAAGTAGCCACGATGTTTACGATGAACAAGAAAATTGAATATTAAATTACTAATTCGAAGCAATCACAAGTCCTTTGTTCTTTTTTCAAGAACATTAAGACGGCACGAAAGTGCCTAGCGTAAATACTTAAAGTAGGTGTAAATAAATCTTGGAAGCGAGGGAACTTCTCCGAATTAGACGTGTATCGTGTCACTCACTCGAGTTTATTGTTTGGTAGATTAAGCTGTTCCCTTCGCGCTTACACAACGTCCCGATGACACCGAATTAATAAGTTCACAAGTCTGTTAGACACTCGTAAATTTGAGCT
Organism: Glyphodes perspectalis; assembly: GCA_951394215.1. Taxonomy (NCBI): domain Eukaryota; kingdom Metazoa; phylum Arthropoda; class Insecta; order Lepidoptera; family Crambidae; genus Glyphodes; species Glyphodes perspectalis. The sequence goes on along the minus strand of OX596200.1, from coordinate 10,697,220 downwards.
GTATAATGAGATAAGGCGTTTATTGACGAGGATATAACTTGTAAACTGAGCTCCTATTGCTATTCCTGGTGATTTTGAAATCTCTTTCTCTCTTCCCAATATAGAACAATTCATTTAAAATTAGCGCTCTTGTACAAATTTATTTCTACAGGTTATTTTAATAAAACACTCTTTAATTTCATTGCATATTAATCATAGGAAAAAACCCTATACTTAACCAAGATTGACAATGGAAAATGCCAATGATAATAATTATATCAATGCAGATACGTGTTTATAAAATGTTGGAATTCATAGTCGATAACTGAGTTATACTTCAACGTTAGGCAACAATAGGCTCCGTTTTATGAAAGCCTATTGTTGCCACACGGAGCCTATATACCCAAGTATTGAATGTTCTAGCTGATGTGTATGTAAGTATATCAAGAATTAATTTGTATAATAATTAAATTCAGTGAGTTTTTACTCTAATTCCTTCGCAAGATTAAGCAAGTTCTCTTGGAAAGTCAAAACAACGAGTACGCTTAAAGCTCTAATGACACTTACATTGTGGTATGTTTTCCTTTAAAAAATAATACCACATAGAGTTTAAAATAAATACAAAACTCCCGTTGTATGGAAATACTTGCCAAAACTTTACAGCATGCTTGAAATATTACAACAATATTTTCAACATATATGTTCCTAAACTGAGAGCTGTTGTTTTCAAATTTTGAATAAAACAATGTTCAAACAATAAGTGACATAAATAATAAATCAGTGGCTATTTATAAAATATAAGTATATACAAAACCGCAAAGTACGTAGTTTCAAAAGGAAAATAAATGATTAATCACAACTAGGTAGGTACCTAAATATCAAACAAGTAGCCACATACGCCGGCTTTAATCCACATACGTGAGTGTGTTAGATACCCGACAATATATTTATACTCCACATACACATTTTTTGTCGCCCGTCAACTTTCTACGTATCTCATCTATAAACGATAATGGGATTGATTCTGTTGCTCTCGTAGAAAGTCTGAAAACATTCTCGAGATATGTTGCGTAACTAATAGGCACAATGGCCGGAGCGATCCGCACTCGTGCAGCCTCTATTGAAGTTGATTGACGCATGTTCGATTGCATTGCATCAAGTGTATAATTAGTTGGAAGGTCCACGTGCGCGGTACCCAGGGGTTTGAGCGGAATGTGATATCTCAAGGCGAACCGCTAGCTTCGACTGGAAAACACAGAGAACTGGGAGGAAAATGGTGGCTTGCGGTTAGCAGCGACAGACTCAATGGCGACATAATTTTGTCGTCAAGTTATAATACTTGAGTCATTTATTTATAGGTACCTACACCCTTTTCAATGGTCAAAATCGAATCTCCTTTTTGTTGTTGAGTTTAGATGTTAGATCTTGTAAACTGCCTTTAGAGCTGCTAACGTGAACTAAGATTATATCTTGCAGTGATAGAGTACTACAAATTAGGTTTTTGTTATTAATTTTAATCAAGTAAGATCTGAATTTCAATCAATCACTGAACGTAAATCGGTTACATAAATACTACCAACGAAATAACTCAAAGGTAAATAAATAAAAGGAAAAAAGCTTTCCCACCAACTGAGAATATCATTCTCATATCAGTCATGGAAAGTATAAAAAATATCTATTATATTCTAAGGACACTCTTTGCTTTGTTCAATCACAGAGTTTAATATTTCGCTTTCGTGTCATGATCTATTTTTGTAAAAATTTTCGATTTATCCATTATTCGAGGAAACTGCCTTTACGAAGTCGAACAAAATCAAGTTTTGTCATGATTTTAAACTTATCTACAGTTTTGGACAGGTGCTTAAAAACTTTTGCAATAAATCTTGCATTCACATATGTATTCGGAATATTAAAATGTAGTTCAGTAATTGTGAAATGGTGTCGTGACACAAACTTTAGTTCCGAGTGAGAAATCAAAAGTGGAGGTCGCGGCGAAATGTCGGATTAGCATTTGTATTGTTGTTGGCTCCTTAGCGAAACAACACGCCGACACGGCCGTCAATTTACCTACTTATAACGTGATCTACATACAAATGGTAACTAATTCGTGTGACATAACTCATTTTATTTTGGTCTAGTTTGTAAACAATCTCGGCTTCACCAATATTCATATGCCACAAACGATAAAAACCGTACTTATACATATATTCGTTAATAGCAACTTGTCCCAATCTACTACTTTATTCTGTCTTTTTACTAAGCTTAGCCATTATCTGGTGACTAGAAACCCTGAAGAACCCAAACCCCACAAAAAGCAACAATTTTTAAGATAAATATGGCTATCTTTACTTGAGCCATGACTTTTTGTAAACCTATTAACCTTTGACGTCCCGGTCGTCGCGATATCCGGTCCATAACAATTGAAAATCAATTGTGTCTGGAATCTCGGTACTCGAAGCATTAAGGAATTCTAAACATTTCCATATATTATTTTACGTATGCTGAAGTTTGAGCTAAAAAATCAATATATATACAAGCTGAAAGAGTATTAACCGCCCATAAAAGTAAACCAACGGATGCATTTACGAACTAATTACTTCAGTGAGATTTCTTCAGTGTATTTACATTGATACTTAATATAAATCGTTAGATCACATGACTTATTCCTAGGAAAGTAAAGTTATTTGGTTTGATACCTTAGTAATATTCTCGTTCTTCTCTGCTATTTATCAAATACCCAGTGTATTTTGATATGTGTCAGTGTTTTAACAACATACATTAATAGGAAGTATAGTTTAGACGCAATACGTAGTGCAGTAATATAAATATTGTGAGTAAGATCAAAACAATATGCCAAATATTTACGAGACCCAACCTAAAAAGCTTTGATAGATAAAAGAGGGTTAAAAAAACTCTTTGGAAGATGTATCAAAGAGTTATATGGAGGATATAATATACTAAGGTATTTTTATTTTTAACGTATAAAAAACAACAAATAGATAACGTTACGTTGTTAGGTATAACTGTAATATGCTGAATACATTTTTGAAATGAGCATTTGGTAGATCATAATTACATTGATATACCAAAATGGAACGAAAATTGCTACGATTATTATCAGCAAATACCAAACCATGTAGGTCGCTTCGCTCTCTATACTTGTGAATATTATACAAATTTTATCTAAGTTACATCATTAAAATTTTGTTGGTTTCCAAACTTTGTTAATATAAAAGGCGATTCGGGCCCAACATGTAGAGAAAATTATTGGAATTTAATATGCTTAACACTGGAATCTGAGGGCTAAGTACATAAGAAATATAACGAGCATGTGTATTTATTTCTTATAATATTACTACGTATATTTGATTCACAACATATTTATGTATTGTCTGGTTATAATATAATATACCTAATATACCTATATTATACAGTATTTTACCCCAATGCATTGTTTAATAGAAATAAATTGGAGGAGGTGATACTTTAGAAAATCCCTTGTTAGTAACTAGATATTATAAACCACAATTATAAAAATATTGGAAGTAACAAAAATAAACAAGTCTACTTGCAATTGTTTATCAATATCGGGTTTCCATTAAAGATTTAATTTATGTGGTACTAGCTTATGAATTAGCTTTGTCATACAGAATCTATGGTGCGTGTCTCGGGTTCTACAGTTTTTTTTTTAAATATTAATTGAACTGTCGTTGGCCATATGATTCGTAATGTAGGTATCCAATTGCATTTGTAGGTACATATATATTAGGTAAATTTGCAAATAATGTTATATCTTACATAAATACATACGTGCATACATAATATCACGCCCATAATCCCCGAAGGCACAGTCAAAGGGAGTCAGGTCCCTCCAACCACATTCAGCCAAAAATAAAACTGGACTGGGTTAGATGGAACATTGTGAAAAAGTAGTGACAAGTGGCTAGCTTGTCGCCTACACAATAACATACCCAAAACCCGATATACCATTAGTCGCCCTTTACGACATGCTAGGCAAGAAACACAGTTGGCACATAAATTGTAAGTCCCAGACCAACACGGGACAATGGGCTGGGTTAGATGGAAAATTGTGAAAAAGTAGTGACAAGGGCTAGCTCATCGCCTACACAATCACATACAGAAAACCCGATATAACATTAGTCGCCTTTTACGACATGCTAGGCAGAAACACAGTTGGCATATTCTTTTTAAGTCCCAGACCGACACGGGACAGTGACATTGTGCCTTGTCTTAAAGCAATAAAATTGCTTATGAAAATTATTTCCTCATAAGAATCATAATTTTTCCTTCAAATTGATATTACTTCCAGTCAACACCGCATGTATCTATCTATTTTCCACTCACGCTTTACAAAGAAATAATTAACCGCAGCAATGTTAGTATTAACGTAATGCCGTAAAGCCCCAAGAATAGTTTAGTTTCTAGGAATAAAACCTACTTAGGGCACGTGCCCGCCTCACTAAAATAACAAGTGGAACAATTTGCGGCGTTCAGTGGAAGGTTAATCGAAACACGTTGGCATTTAGCGTCATTTTAATTAAATTGAATTTATGATGATGCGATAGCCACTCTGCCTTGAAAATGCCTGCATGGTTTCATGATACGATATTACGTAATTCGATGTTTCGTTTTAACATAACGACGTCATTTAATTAGCATTGGTTTAGTGCAAAGATTGAATTTACGCAGAGATGCGAAACATAAATTAATAATTAATTACTTGAGGAGAAATGGGAATAATAAGATAAATACCATTTTCATGTACTTACTTACCTACTTTCAACTTTGATGATTTTTGTATTTTATATCAAACGTTATATCTACATTTGAAAAGCGGCCAAGGCCATGAAATAGCATTACAAAGAAATGAATGAAAAAAATAACAAACAATTCAAATAATAATAATGGAAATAGAACTAATTTCTTGTCAATTTTCACACGCAATAAATGTTCACACTTAACACATATTCTTATTTTACTTAAACAATATATATAAGCAAGGGTAAAATATTATAGCGGTCTCTCACACATATGAAGTGTATAAATTAAAGCCTATCTGGTACTAATAAACTATTATCATGTCACCTTTCCTTCATAAAAAGAAGGAGGATTTTTAATTGTAAGTATTCTAATATGGAGTTATCCATAAAAATCCTATCCTAAATAATATGCAGAAAGAGTGTCTGGAATAATATATTCTGTAGATATTTTTTTTCCTGTATGGTTCATTAAAGAATTTACGATCCGCCACTGATCCATGGCACGTTTAATCAGGCTTTAATTGTCTTTACAATTAAAAGTCGTATGAATGAAATCACAGAAAAGTCATAAATATGGCCACTAATATTAATTTATTTTGCAATTGTATTAGGTACAATAGTAGCAACTCCATTTGGATAGAACTCTAAGTCATTGTAAGAATGGTGAGTTTATCTTTATTGATCAATTATCTAGGAAACCATGTAAATAAAAAACCTCATAATATAAATTCCGCCCTTTTGGATGGGCTTTCCAAGTGACTTATTTAGATAAATCCAAGTATCAATCAACTCTACTGGACTGGGTCACGTACTCCCTGGTATCATCATTTCTGATGCGTAGATTATGTCTGCCACCATCGCCGTGATGATGTGGTCATTTTAGAACTAAATCAGTTTCCATCACTTCTTCCAACCACCGTCTTTCAAGAGTATTTACTGTGGCTTTTGTAAACATAAGACTATTAAATACTTGAATTACCTATGTAACTATCTATATTTCTTTTTTATACATACATAACATCATGTCCACAATCCCTGAAGGGGTAGGCAGAGTCAAAGGGGCAGCAAGCCCCTTTAACCACATTCAGCCATGGGGGTTAGATGGAAAATTGTGAAATAGTTTCTTTTTTATAACAGTATTAATTAATAAAAGCGCATAATACGCAAGTAAGCAATACCGTGACCATGACTCGGAATGTCAAAGTCAAAAACCGCCATTTTTTTACTTACATTATACACACTAGAGAAGTGGAAAAAGCCTGTGCATTTCGGCTTTCAAGATTTTCATTGCACAGTATATCGTGTGCTGTAATGGCCAAATCCCGAATTAACCGCAATGAAGGGTGGATAAGTAAAGGATAAACATACATGATATACTTGGGCTATTGTAATGTAAATGGCTCGGTTGGAAGCACTCAGTGCTAACCTATTCGCGATGATTGATGTTTTGAGCTTGGACAGAGAGCGACGATCAAACTTGAAATATGTGCTCGCTCCCGAGTGCTAAGAAAAACTTTTTATGGATCTTGACGTATATATGACGCATCCTCTGGATTAGTACACATATAGTATAGAGTACACATGCTTACCCGGGTTTGATCAAATATATTTAATATAATGTATGCTAAACGTATTCATATTCTAACGGAAGTGTAACTAGCATTAACTCTTAACAAAGCACGCAAGTTACTAAAGGTTATTACTACTTAATAAATAAAACAGTAAATCCCTGTATGCACATAATATAACAAAATGTTGGAATGATTATCAAGTCTATGAAAATACTTTTACTACTGCAGTTTTATTATGATATCTGTATTTTTTTAATGTATTCTTCAATATAATAACTTTGAGTCGTTGATTTTTCCTGATTATTATCTAGGTTAATTTATAAAGAACAAATAGCAGAAACTTTTATTAAAACATGTTCCGTTATAATTTTACAAACCGCCATTCGCAATAAAACGATGCTAATCAATCTCCTGCTATTTTACAGTTTAACTATTTCTTTAGTGGTTTCATCATAACCTTGACATCACTGAATATTTTTTGTTTAGAGTAGCTAAATAATTTAACTTCGATTCGAATTATTATTCGAAATTATGTAAAAAACTAAGCCAAGTCTAGTTTATAACTGTAGTTATAATACCACTGTTTTTGCAATACCCTGCGACATATCTAACGTAAGCTATCGAAGCATCAGCCACTGGCGCTGCATTCATCAAGCTAGCTGGTTACTAATTAGGAGCGCGTGTCTCGCAGCTGCCAGTCACCTGCTGATGCACTGTGTGACCTTTAAGCTAACCAGGCTCTCTCAAAGTGAGCGATAATGCCCCCTTGTGGGCAGAACAAGCCTACAAGGGCGACACTGGGCTTAGAAATTGTACGGTGAAATTGTATGGAATTTACACGCGTTTATAATGGAATGAAATAAATTCTAGCCTAGACGAAGACGTTAATTGCACTTCACTTAAAGTAAAGTAGGAATATTTTAATTAATAATTCTAGCCTACCCAATGCGACAAATGCTTTTTACCGATAACTACTTTGTATATGCGCAAACTAAAGTTACTGATAACCCGACGATGTTTAACGAAATCAAAATCTGCTTACTACACCACATTGATATCATTCATATCAAACTAAACAGAATTAAAATCACACAAATGTCCTGTATCGAAACATTAGTGAAGGTAGAAAATAACTGATTCTCCACTTCAAGAGTCCATAGGGTGTGAATGACACTTTTAGAACCAATGGTTTGGAGGCAACTGCTACTGCACCGCTAACAGCTGGTGACTTTAATGCCATCTACGAAAGGCAGATGCTGCACAAGTGAATACTTTAATAGTACTTGTATACACATTTGACATTAATTAAAACAACTATTTCTCGGTGCGGTCACTATCTTAAACTAGTTTACTATTCTGACCCCCGTTCAATATAATCTATATTTATGCCCGATAACTGTACACGACTTTTCTTAGATAGGTAAAGTATTAGTGCCATTGAAAAAAAGTATATTATACAATACTTGCATCCTAATTCATCGTAAAATTTCAAATTTAAAACGCAGATCTTGTCGCATTAATATTCCTGTATTTAAGTTACAGTTGAAAGTGCAAAGAATCTTCCATTTACGGAGAAAATCTTATAGCGAGAAATAAAATCGAAATGAAAGATACGAGAAACATTGCAATTCTTTGTTTTCTGGAATGCTTTAATGCAGCATTGAGAAGCATTCGATAGCAGATTTGAACTAATCTTCAGGATTGAAGGACATTTAGAAAAAAAGTACTGGCAGTTTCGGACCACATCGAAATAAAACACGTCCACTAAATCCAGTGCTTCACATAATCTTCCTTGGGATAAGACCCGATTACTGAGAAGTCCGCCTCGTGTCTGAGATTAGTCTGTACTCAATCAGATAACTTCTGAAACGCATCTCTTACTTGTGTAATAATACTTTATTCAGAAATCGAGAAAAGCCATTTTTAATTAAATTGAGAGAAGTAGTCATTACAAAATCATCAGAAACAACGCTTTTTCATTGCCATACAAAATTATTAATTTGATTTCGCACAAGCTATGATACATTTTTCTTGAAGCTACTGGAACTCTGTTACAGCTAATATTCACAACAAACATGGGTACAAAAAATCTTTTAAAAGCTATAATAATGCAATAGTTTAGTTTTGCGAGAAAATATAAGAAATATAACTTTTTTGAAACATCCACTTCTATAACACGAAAAAAAATATTTAATAGAAATTAAATGTGCTCATATTTAATTTCACAAAATTATTTTCCTCTACCACACGACGGAAAAACAAGTGCACTGGCTTTTAATCTACATTTAACCGTAGGCATCAATAAGGAATTGAGATAAGAAGCAAACAGTTAGTCGTATTACAGTCTATAGCAATTTACTTAATAGCCGGTAGTTTTTCAGTGTGTAATTAGTCGGCGAGATAGGGGCGGGCCGCTCGGTCCGCGCCCGTCTTGGCGACGAGGGTGGAAGCGACGGACTCTGTCGCCGTTAGCCGCGATTTACACGGCACGATGCTTTACGTGAGATATTACGATCCGATCGCCTATAAAATAAAGTAACTAGGGTGGTACCAAACGTTGGCGAAAGAAAAGTTCCAGAATATCCTAAAAAATTCAGGTTTTAGGTCTGCATTGCTATGTCGCAAAAACTCTTAACGGGCGCAAGTTCTTCTCCTCTATATCCTTCGTAATATTTTCTTTATCTTTTCATTTCATTGTAGCGTCTCCTTCGTCTTACCATATTTTTCTTGAAAGAAGCTTGACTCAGGCATGGTTAATTATGCACACTTTTTATTTTGCAGTTTACAGAAGAGTTTTTGAAATATCAATTTGAACATTAACCGTCATATATGTACGTGCACCCCAATATATCATTCGTTAGTATTCCATAGGTGTATCATAAACTGTATAATTTAGAAATTTGCTCCAATCGTCCCATGTAAGCCGCCTTCTGAGCAACCACGCTGCAGCGCTCTACGGTAATTAACCGCAACACGATCGGTTACTGGGAACCAGAGACCCAGTTACCATCGCAAGAATTAAATTTGATAATTGAAACGTGCGCGAAATCTAGCTCGCTAAATAAATGCCATCGCGATGACTAGAATTCAATCAATCACTGTTTAGAAATCCAGGACAATCGTTAAATATGCCACGCTATAGACACTGCCTGATTGATGCAAGAACAAAAACAAAGGATTCGCAATTTCACTTCTATTATTAAAAAGTAGCCAATTTTTTACACTTAAAAAGTTTTCAACACTAGAATCAGTGGCACAAAAATTGTTGACACTGGCAAAAAAAAGCAAAACCCCGCATTTAGTTGCCATTAACCAAAAAGCCGCTGATATTTCCGTGCTAATTGGAAAAAGGTGAACAACAGTTGTGTAATTTGTCCAACCAAAAATAGTAAATTTGGACACTAAAAGGTTGGAATTCAACTTTGTCTCGCCGGGTGGGACAATTTTGATGCAGCAAAGTAGAAATATTTTGCGATTCCGGTGCAAAATTTTCAGTGAACGGGACGGAAAGGATAGATAACTGCTCTATAATGTTTCTCATACTATAATATTGGCTGACGATTATAAATGTCTATGTCCGGTGAAATGTGGCGGCAAGAAAAAAATAAAACAATAAGACATACCAGTATATTTTTAAATACGAATCGAACTTATGAAACGTGTAAAAAGATATTTTTTTACAATGCGAATAATAAAATATTTCTACTTTACTGAATATGTGTGGCTAAGCTGAAACATAACTGACACAAATATATTAATTTATGACCAAAAAATTGCCTACTCAGTTATGTAATTAATATCTAAAGCTGAATAACGCATAGAAATCCCTGCTGTAGTTAGTTAAGTGACACCATTTTAAAGAAGATATAACAGACGAGCTCAATTTATATACAAAAATAGTTTGTCATGCTTTGTATAGGTTAAATAGTAAGTATTAAAAAGACACAGTACTACAATTTATGGTGTTTGGTAAGTATTTATCTTTTATCACAAGAGCGAGTATTTTGTAGGGCAACAGTAAATGTCACAGCTATCGACTTGTCCGAGATGTGACTTTTTATGTTTGCTCGGAGAGTAAATATCCATTAGGGGGACTAAGTAATGGCTGTGGGACATTAGGCAGCCGACCCCAACCTTATTAAGCCCACACTTTCCCCAAGAAAGTTACTGAACAGTTGACAGCATTTTTATAACTCGTCCGGCGTTGTTTATGTTTATTCTAACTCCTTAATTGGCTTCGGATCCGGATTTAACGGAGTACGGACAAACTTTTAAATAAGAACCCTTTAAGCCACCTCTTTTAAATTAAAAATTTTAAAGGACTACCTCGAGACCTTTTCGCGTTGTATTATGAGCGTAATAAACTTTGCTCAGAATAAAATACCTCATTTTACTAGGTTTAGCGATGATGCTTCGGAAACAGCTCAAGACAGGTGTGAATTGGACATGAAATATAACTTATTCTCTTTAGTCAATCCGTTGTTTGCAAATTAATTTATCTGATATATATGATTTTTAATGATTAGAATAGGAGGTTTCCGATTATTTATTTTTTTTAACAGGTAGTCGATAAAATATTGATAAGAAATAAAATATAAAACTATTTTGTTTCATTTTAAACCTTATTCTCAGTTAAGTTGCGTATAAAATTTGAGATAAAATATACAAGACAAGCTACATAGCTAATAAAAATCCCTTTGTGAGCAACTAGGTATTACTGGCGCACCTGTTAGAATTTTAGGAATAATTAAATGTTTTTACTGTTTATTTATTAAATTAATCGGATAAAGTCGGTCTTGAAAGTATAGATTTGCATAAAAGTTTCAATGGTGTGGAAGCGGATGTTGACGTTGTTTCTATTTCTCACTTCGTATCGAAATGACGTCACATCCGTTTGGTTTTAATATCGAAATGAACATGACTTCCGTTTAGTAGAAATATTAAAAGAACCTTACTTCCGTTTACATTTCAATATTAATCCGTTCCGTCACATCCGTTTTAAATTAATCTTTTTTAAAAATGAGTGAGAAACGGAAGTTGAGGACATTTCCGTTTCTCCCCCACCAGAGTATGATTAATAATTTTGTGATGGCAGCCGAGACTCAGCAAAGGAGGGCATTAGAGTATCGACTGCCAACGGGACAACTTGTGCTGTAAAATTAATTTAGAATTAAAAGTGATTCAGTGAGAGTGTTATTTAATTTATCGTAACCCGCATCTTATATCAGAAGTGGGATATTTTTAGACCAACGCTCACGTCAAGAATTCTAAAGAGCGGCCTAGGTTAAATCATAAAAGCAACAAAATGGGGGGTGCACCCAAAAACACCCACGGCAGCGACGAGCAGACGCGGAGATCGCGTTCGCGATGCAGAAATGATAGCAGGTGTCGTCGCATAAGGTCACGTGAGACGCGTACGCCGTCGCCGTGTCGTAAAAGAGCTAGGAAGACATACACTAGAACACCAAGTGTCACGCAAACGCGGGATACGCGTTCGAGGAGGCAAAGTAGAACGCGGGCGCGAGACACGCGCTCGAGGAAGCGAAGCAAAACGCGGGCGCGGGACAGGTACTCGAAGAAAAGAAGCAGAACGCGTTCACGGGACACGCGCTCAAGAAGGCGGAGCAGCACTCAATCGCGGGACGGGCGCTCGGAGCAGCGAAGCAGCTCGCGGACGAAAGATGCACGCTCACGTGCGCGAAACTCTAGAGCACGGGACGCGCGCTGGAGAGCTTCGAGTCCATTGCAGGCTGAGAAGCATTTGGAGAGCTCAAGCCGCAGCTCTCTTCCTGAAGCTATGGATAATCAGGCGAGTTCTTTAACTTAATTTATTATTATTTTTTTTTTTCCTTTCTTATAAGACTTATGAGAATAAGGTGTAATTTCAGTTTATAACATAAATTTATACAGTGTTTCAATGATTAAATTAAATTTTAAATTATAATAATAATACATTATATTGGGTTACGCACAAAACATAAACAATCAATTTGTGATAGAATGATGTCAATTGAGGTATGATACACTACATACATGTTTTTACTTATGGTGCGTATTGTATTTTATATAATACATCCATACGTTTTAATATATTTATTTAATGTGTTTACAAATGAATATGGGATAATATATATTGCATAACACTGATGTTTAAAAATATATAATAAGATAATGATACTTGGTAATGTGACAAATTTCAGGTGAATCGAGAAGTAGAAAAGAGGGTGACATTAAGACACGAGCTGCCGGGCGCAGCGGGTCTGGTGTCCAGCGTCACAGGGTTGCCTGGAGATGCATTCGGCGCTGCTAGTGGAGGAGACCCTGTAGGAGTTTCTGCTACGGAAAATGAAAGTATCATGGCTAGCCCTACGTTAAATGTAAACGATTTATCTATATTATTACAAAGTATAATACGTGGTAATAGTCAAGGAATACGATATGATAGGAATATTATACCCGAATTCGATCCAGCACAGAAAAATCAAAGAATAGAAAATTGGATAGGGAAAGTTAACGAATGCGCTCAAATTTATCATTGGACGGACGAACAGACGGGACATTATGCTTTACCTAGGTTGGTCGGTCATGCAAAAAAGTGGTATGAGGGCTTAAATTCTCTTTTGTTGACTTGGTCCGAGTGGCAAGATCGTTTGATTCGAGCATTTCCATCTGAAACTAACTATGGCGCCCTATTAGCTGAAATGTTAGAGCGTAGAATGAAACCTGGGGAGTCTATAGATGACTATTATTATGATAAAGTAACATTATTAAATGCTTGCGAGATCAAGGGGAAAAGGGCGGTTGATTGCCTCATTTATGGCATTGATGATAGGATGATAAGGGCTGGAGCGTCTTCGGCGAGGTTTAATGACCCGGAAGACCTGCTTAAGTTTTTAAAAGACCTATGTAGAGATACAATTTCTAAAAACCATAAACCAAAGGCATCAGGCACTTCCAATAATGACGTTATTTGTTATAAGTGTAACAAATACGGTCATCGCAGCATGCATTGTCGCACTACTGGGGCAGAAACTATTTGCTTTAATTGCCGCGAAAAGGGTCATATTTCAAGTAAATGCCCTAAACCTGTAATTAAATGTGATAACTGTCATCGTTTCGGTCATAAAACAACAGACTGTTTTGTTTCTAATAAAAACAATAATAATAAAACTACTGAAAAGAAAACTTTGCTTACTAAAATTTCTAGTTCAGACTTAAAGTATCATAAGCAGTGTGTAGTAAATGAAACTATTAAAGTTAATTGTTATGTTGATTTTGGAAGCGACTGTACACTTATTAGGCAAGATATAGTCGAACAAAATTCTCTTCCAATCCGCTTGGATGATTTGCCTCCCATACGGGGGTTTGGCAATGATTCATACACTCCTATAGCCAGAACGCAGATTAATTTAACTTTAGGGGAGGTTTCAGCTAATATTGACGCATACGTAGTAGACTCTTCCTTATTAACCGAACCTTTACTTGTCGGACAAAATTTTACTGAACTTCCCGGCATAGTTGTTATCAAGACAAAAGAGAATTTAGACATTTTGAAACGAGAGATATCTACTGAAATCACAAATCTAACGCAAGAAGATAATAATAGTAGAAAGCTTGTGTTGAGGATAGTTTCTGGAGTAACTGTAAACAAATCTGATTATATAGACTGCTTTAATAATGAAAAGATTAGCGGCGATTTTTTAATTGATTCCAGTTACAGGAATGTTAATGGGATAGATTATACAGTTTTAGGGGGCCTGTACAATATGCATGAGGGTAATTGTAGAATCGCTGTTTGCAATTTAACTAAAACACCCTTGAAATTTAATGAAGGAACTATATTAGCTCGTGGAAAACTAGAGCTTTCTTCCCCTGCAAAAAACACGTCAAAATGTTATAAAATTGTAGACTCTTCTTCTCTTAAGCCTAATTTACTAAAGATGAAATTAATCTTAATGCTAATCTCACCCCAGAACAAACCCAACTTGTTATTGATCTAATAAATAGATACCGAGTATGTTTTGCACAAAATTTAGCTGAATTAGGCAGCACGAATGTAGCAGAAATGACTATAGAACTTGAAGATCCCTCTCCAGTAGTGTATAGGCCATATCGCATGAGCTATGTAGAAAGAAACACTGTAAGAGACATGGTGAAAGAGTTGATTGATCACGATATTATAGAGGAATCAAATTCCCCATACGCTAGCCCAATTATTCTAATTAAAAAGAAAACTGGTGGGCATCGGCTGTGCATAGACTTTAGGGCTCTTAACCGGAAAACTAAGAAAGATCACTTTCCAATGCCCAGGATTGACGACCAACTCGATTTATTAAGTGGTAACAAATATTACTCCAGTCTTGATCTTACCAGCGGATATTACCAAATACCTGTAAACCCCGACTGTAGACATCTAACAGCTTTTATTACACCGGATGGTTTGTACCACTTTAAATATATGCCTTTTGGTTTAGTAAATTCTCCAGCCGTATTTCAAAGAGCTATAAATAAGGTACTAGGCAACAGTCGGCATAAATCCGCTCTCGCTTATATGGATGACATTTTAATACCCGGAAGAGATTTTGAAAGTGAATTAACTAGACTAGAAGAAGTATTCATATTACTTAAAAATGCAGGTTTCACTCTTAATCTTAAAAAATGTAACTTCTTCCAGGAAACATTAGAATATTTGGGACATGAAATAAGCGAGAGTGGTATTAGGCCTGGCAAATCAAAGATTATGGCGGTCGAACAATTTCCAAAACCACGAAACGTACATGAGATCAGGCAGTTCATTGGACTGGCTAGTTATTTCAGAAAATTTATTAAAGACTTCGCTATCATAGCGCGTCCTCTCACAGATTTAACGAGAAAGAACACTCCGTGGTCTTGGAACACGGAACAAGAGACTTCTTTCAATTTACTAAAACAAGCATTAATTGAAAGGCCTCTTTTAGGATTATACGATCCAAATAACGAGACACTCCTACATACAGACGCGAGCAAACACGGATTGGGAGGAATATTGCTTCAGAGGGACAATGTTTCATGTTTTATAAAGCCAATTGCTTACTTTAGCCGAAAGACAACGCAGGACGAACAAAATTACCATGCTTATGAACTTGAAACATTGGCCGTAATAGCTTCTTTACAGAGATTCCGCGTATATTTGTTAGGCGTAAAGTTTGTCTTAATAACTGACTGTACTGCTTTGAGAGCAACTTTTACTAAGCGAGATCTTTTACCACGCATAGCTCGCTGGTGGATAGCTATGCAAGAGTATGATTTCGTGATTCAATATAGACCAGGATCCACCATGGCCCATGTAGATGCACTTAGTAGAAACCCTTGTGAAACGGATGCAGTGCCCGATAATATGCCGTCTATACTAAGAATTACGCAAGAAGACTGGTTACTAAGTCAGCAGTTGAGTGATTCTGAGACACAGCGCATTATCAAAATTTTAGAAGACAGGGAATATTCAGATATTAAACAAAGTTACATTTTTAAAGACAATAAGTTATTTCGTAAGGTAGGGGAAGAATTAAAATGGGTAGTTCCAAAAGGGGCCCGGTTTCAAATTTGTAAACTTAACCATGACGAAATCGGACATTTCAGCACTGAGAAAACTTTAAATAAGATAAGCAAAGATTTTTGGTTTCCGAAGATGAAACGGTTCATTAAAAAATATGTAAAAGCTTGCATACAATGCGCATATAGCAAAGAACCTTCTGGCCCTAAAGAAGGGCTGCTGAATCCGATTCACAAGATTGACAGACCTTTCGATACGGTGCATGTAGACCATCTTGGGCCTTTCGTTAAAAGTGCTAAGGGATATTCGTACCTACTTGTTTTGGTGGACGCCTTTACAAAATTTTGTATATTGAAACCTCTCAGAAACCTTAAAACTGCGTTGTCAGTTAGAGCTCTTGAAGACGTATTCACTACTTTTGGTTACCCTAATCGTTTGATATCTGATAGAGGCAGTTCGTTTACTTCAAAAGATTTTAAGAAATTTTGTGACGAAAGTAAAGTCCACCACATCTTGAATGCGGTTGCCTCTCCTCGTGCAAATGGACAGGTAGAGAGATACAATAGAACGATTCTTGATGCGTTAACAGCATATGCAGATCAGGTAGGCGAGAAATATTGGGACTCTGTATTAGGGAAACTTCAGTGGGGACTAAACAATACAGTTAATAAGGGAATAGGGAGAGCTCCATCTGAAGCTCTGTTTAGTATCACTATGACTAATAAACATGAAAACATATTTTCGGAAATCTTAAAAGAAACTCGTAACACAGGCAATATTGAAAACATTCGTGAAAAAATAAAAACTCATATTGAAAAGGACCAACAATTGCAGAAGTCTCGACATGACAAACACAAAATCAAAGCCAGAACTTACAAAGAGGGTGAGTTGGTTAGGATTTTAAAACCTACAGCACATAATGACGGAAAAAGTAAAAAGCTCCTACCCAAGTTTTCAGGACCCTACAAAATTACTAAAGTTTTGGAAAATGATAGATATCAGGTTTCCAGTATACCAGGGACCAGTGTGACTCAAAAAGACTATTGTAGCGTTTGGGCAGCAGATCGTATAAAACCTTGGATAACAGTTTGCAATGAAATTAGTTCCGATTCTAGCGACCAAAGTGAGGAATGATTTGATTTCTCTGTGCAATGGGTAAATGTACTAGGGTATAGGTTAAAACGAAAGTTAATTTGTTAATATCTTATATCGTATAATAAATTATTGAATTAAACATAAATATTGCTATTTTTGAGAATGATGTTGGGATAGATTTTGAAGTATAAATTTAAGTACCTATTTGGTCTAATGATTAGATTATAAATATGAATGTAATTTAAGTTGTACATGAATGTTGTATATAGGAGAAGTTAACGGTTAAATGAAAAGAGTGGTATAAAAAGCGAAGAAAAGAGAGGAATAAAAAGAGTGATATATTAAAAAAAAAAAAAAAAAAAAGAGAGGAAATGGGACTGCTTAAAAGAGTGGTTAAGCAATTCAGTTATAAAAAAAAGAAGGATTGTAGAGCATGTTGAAATTTATGTGTGTATTGCTCATGTCTATGTTATACTGTATATGGGTAATCGTAGTACCTGTTTAACTGTTTAAGGAAGTTTGAGGACAAACTTATTGTCAGGAAGGGCCGAATGTTAGAATTTTAGGAATAATTAAATGTTTTTACTGTTTATTTATTAAATTAATCGGATAAAGTCGGTCTTGAAAGTATAGATTTGCATAAAAGTTTCAATGGTGTGGAAGCGGATGTTGACGTTGTTTCTATTTCTCACTTCGTATCGAAATGACGTCACATCCGTTTGGTTTTAATATCGAAATGAACATGACTTCCGTTTAGTAGAAATATTAAAAGAACCTTACTTCCGTTTACATTTCAATATTAATCCGTTCCGTCACATCCGTTTTAAATTAATCTTTTTTAAAAATGAGTGAGAAACGGAAGTTGAGGACATTTCCGTTTCTCCCCCACCAGAGTATGATTAATAATTTTGTGATGGCAGCCGAGACTCAGCAAAGGAGGGCATTAGAGTATCGACTGCCAACGGGACAACTTGTGCTGTAAAATTAATTTAGAATTAAAAGTGATTCAGTGAGAGTGTTATTTAATTTATCGTAACCCGCATCTTATACACCGTGTAGGTACTCGTATGTGAATATAATTTGCAGGCGTACCTAGCACGCTTTTGTGTTCTGGTCACATTGTTATTAATAATGACTAGTCTTTTGAAAGCGCAGTACCTATTAACTAGTGAAATATTGTCCGTCCAGAAACGCTAACTATACAATGACGATATACTGTTCCGTTTTATTAGGGTCAAATCAATTAGGTACATAACTTAAAGCTGCTCTGAAAATCCAAAGCCGCTGCTAGGTATTGCAACTCATTAATGGCAAGAACTAATATTTTATTTATAGCGAGCAAAGAAAGTGCTTGTCGGTAGGAGAGACAGGTGTCCTCCTAAGCTGTGATTTTAACGAAAGCTCTCTTTAGAAGACCTCTTACAATTTTTCTCATTTCTAGCACTAGGTCGAAGTACGGTTATTAGTGCAAGGAAATGTTAGACGTTTCGTGTGGTTTATAGATCGTAAATATCTCTTAATAACAAATACCGATTCCCCAGCATGAGGCAAAATAATATTTCAACATAATGGAGATGACTCAAACCCCCCTATTGCCAGTTTCCCCCAAATGCTCTCCCCCGAACGGGGGAAACTGGGAATTTTTGTCGCATCTTCTCCCGAATTCATAATCGGGGGAAACTGGGAAGAAAATGGTCCCATCTTCCCCCCAAATATTATTTTATTTATAAATTCATTTTGGGAACTAAAATCGCGACTTGCCTATAGGTATTAATGAAATAAACTTGAGTTTTATACAGGAATGATTTGTTAGGTATAATTTTTTTATTAAAATAATAACTGTATTTTTTATTTTGATAGTGCAGCGATTCCTTCGCTGATTATAAATTAACAATCATAACTTGTAACAAACAAAATAATGCCAACCAGATTTCAATATTTGCTACCTAAAATCAGTCTATAATGTGATAAAAATATTCCATTTACTACCTTTATACTATGATATTATTATTATCCTACATATCAGAAAATCAGTCATAAAATGGTTTAATCTTAAGAAATAATGTTTGATAAAAAATAAATAGTATTTTCTTCATACCACTATGATTGTATTTTCATATTTGAGTTTGTATTGATTGCTATGATTATTCATTTTATAAAATTATAGTTAAAGCTATGTCAATTCCCGCGCGACCGTCAGAGGAGACGCGTAATTTTTGCCGCGCTCCAACTTATTTTATTCCAATCACTGGTAAAAAGTTATCTCTTCAATCTGTGTTAAATATCGTTTTGATCCTCTTCACTCAAACATCAATCTGTGTAATTGTCAAGCTTGGAAGTTGCCCACAACGTGAGTTATCACTAATTATTCATCCACTGCACGAATCACGAACAATTCCTCTGACTGTCAGTATAATTTATTTCTACATATGTAAAATCCGTTATTTGCTGTATTTTTGGTTATATCTCAATTGTAAATTTATTTAAGAGCTGTGGATTTTGAATAAATCATAAAATAAAACAAATGGTATTGAATGATCTTCATGTAAGATATTGATGTAGGATAATAATAATATCATAAAGGTAGTAATAATTATTAGTAATTTTTATTACATCATAGACTGATTTTAGGTAGCAAATATTGAAATCTGGTTGACATTATTTTGTTTTGTTACAAGTTATAATTGTTAATTTATAATCAGCGAAGGAATCACTGCACTATAAAAATGGAAAATACAAGTTATTATTTTAATAAAAAAATTTATACCTAACCAAACTTTGTTTTAATAATTCCTATAAAAAACTCAAGTTTATTTCATTAATACAATAGTAATTAGCGCGATTTTAGTTCCCAAAATGGATTTATATATATAATAATATTTCGGGGGAAGATGGGACCCTTTTGTTCCCAGTTTCCCCCGATTATGAATTCGGGGGAAGATGCGACAAAAATTTCCAGTTTCCGCCGTTCGAGGGGAAGCATTAGGGGGAAGCTGGGAATAGAGGCTCAAATCCCTTATTTTTTCTGTTCCAAGAACTGAACCGCCCAGAAGTAAACATAAATAGATGTCTTAAACACGAAATATTAAACAACGTACACTCTAGAGAAAATGAATGTTAAAGTAGGCGGTCTTCGTTAAAGGCCGGGATCAAAAACTCGCTTACTTGATATATTTGCCACAAAACTGCGTCCATTAGCAACAAACCGAGACTTTGCGACTTTTTCTAGACATAAGTATATAGGTTCAGACGTCGGGTGAAAACATATGGGCGATATACATACATGTAGGCAAACATAGACGAATCTCGCTCTTACCGGGCGAAAATCAGTGCAATATTATTCTACTAACAAAAGCAGAAAGTTGTATATTTATATATTTTATTTCTTTTTTTTTCTGCATCTTTACGTAGTTCTTACTCGCTCTGCGGCACAGTACTTCGCTGCCGATGTACGAGCGTTCCTGCTTCTGGAGAATAAGGAATAAAGAAATTCCGAATATTGCAGAAGGAATTCCTACAAGCCTATAGTTACAAATTTCGTTTATGAATACAACTTATTACTACTGGGAATGGGAATTCAGGATACATTCATAGTTAATTTGAGTGAATATTAAAGTATCCATTAATGAAGAATCACGGATCGTTTTGTGCTGGAACATGTCCTAAGGCTACGAATTTCACTCTATGTAACTAGCAGAGCAACGATCGCAGTGAAAGTTTCCTTAAACGGCGCCTCTGGGCACACGCTCTTGTCAGTGTTACCATTTCATTAACTGGGTACTACCTGCAATTCAGAAACGCATTGGAGAAAAAGAAATCAACCACCTATTCAAATGCATTTATCATTTAGAAGTCTCCCTAAATCCAAGCCTGGGTGTACGAAGTGGTCCGGTAACTTATTTTTAACTCACCAAAATTATTCACATGAAAAACTCATCTAAGTCCAAACAATCTTAAACTGTATATTAAAATGTTAATACATGTATAACTAACTGTTCGGTCTGAATTAAATATTTGGTTGTTAATTTAAAAAAAAAACATCTATCTATCTTAAGAAGAGATGATCATTTTCAATTTTCCATTAGTAATTGATATTCAATATTTGATTTGTACCAAGTTAATGGTTGTTTAACCAGTTGACTAATTATAATTATAATGGCCAATATATAATTCGTCTAAAAGCAATTCGTTTTCCTTATCGCCAATTCCATTTTCTCAAGCTTTTGGTAAAATAGTCACGTTGCGATAAATTTGATCTGAGTAAAATAGACTCTATGGTATATATGTATAAGTTATTATTTCTTTCTGCTTAATGGTTTTAAAATAAAAGCAGACTGATGTTTAAGGTTTTTGTCTATATTTTAGACATTAAAAAAGCATTCATATTTCTACCACGTAAAAAAACTGACTAATATTTTTCAAAACCAAGTTTCGTTAGTAGGAACCAAGCCGACGTAATTGAATTACGTTTATTCAATAAACGCATTAACAACAAACGTTTACACAACACTAAGTCCAAATAACAAATCATTAGTGTCAGTTATCAATGTCAGTTCCACAAAAAGTGGTTAGCTTTTGTGTCAGTCTACGCCAACTTCGCATCAGCCGCATCCAAGTGGTTGAACCAATAAATTGGCAACACTATGCCTTGTACTTCCAGTCGTAACAATGAGCCTAACTGCCTACTGCACTAAACTCAGTTAAGCTCAAGACGTAAGGTCGATAATACTTTGAAGTTTCTTTAAAGCTATCAAGCGTTTGTCTTCCGTTCACAGGGCAACCGTCGGGTAGTGCTAAAATAGAGTTTTATGGCTACACAAAGGATTTAAAAATGGTATTAATAACCTCGTATTTACACCATAATTGTTTAAACCAATCAAAGGTTTTGTTATGAAACCTTCTCGCTACTTATAAAGAATCATTAAAAAACATGTCAAGACAATTAATGATTTAAAAAAAGCAATAAAATAAACGACTAATACAATTCCACCACCAAAATACAAAAAATGTGTCTGTCAAAGCCATCAAGAAAATGCTCAATATAATGCTAATAGGTGCCTATTTTGTTCAGAATTTCCAATTAAAACAAGAATAAAAATCGACTATTCTCGCCCAGTGCATTCTGAACTCAACATTCTCTCAGTGCGTCGCGACGCCGGCGTCTGATTCGATTTTATTTGCGGCGCCCGGTCTATAATAAGACCCGCATGTATGCCCGTCTGCCGCACCGTCTCCACCAGTTGCGAGACAAAATAAATAATATTTTACGTTCATTAACTACGCACTATTTATTCTAAATCTAAACAGGCATTTCGTGAATAGAAAAATGCGTTCAGACGCTCCGTTATGTTGGGGTTATCCCCAATAATATAAGACTTGTAAACAACTTGAAATAGCTTCCACAGACTCTCTAGAGACTGTGCTGAAATGGAACTGGTAACCCAAACGGGATTTTACATATTTCCGCAGTGGTTTCAATCTATTTGTATCTTCCAATTGTGTATTTTAAAAAGTCATGGATTTAATTTCATTTCTCCAGCATAAAGACTCGTTTTATTTGCCAAATGTCTGCCATTGATAAATATGTTATCAATACGGCCAAGTTTCATAGAATGCATATATAATTTAATAAATAACAAGAACTTAATGTACAAACGAGGCTAAATCGGCAACATATCTATTAAATTGATACTGCTGATCGCTAGAAGATGATAATTTGTAGAGCACACTTCACTACATGGCGATTCAGAACGGTTTCAGGAAATTACTTGATTTTGAAATTTTCTAACAAGGCAAAGAACATTTTCTTTTGCTCCACTTAACTTTACAAAAGTTTTTTTGCCAGTTCGTGTTATTTTACTGGGACTTACCGTTACGATCTACAGGAAACTGAACACGACTCTTGTGGACTAATTAAATGAACAAACTTTACTTACCTTCTTATATTTTAAGCTCATAATATTGCATGTCATAGTGAAACAGATATAAAACAAACCATCTGTGATACAAGATTCCAAGGTAGCCTGTTAAAGAGATCGTCAGAAAACGACTCTCACTAAAATGTTGCGTTTATGCCAAAAGCTCTTTTACTCTGGCACTTCTCTGTTCCAACCAATCTTTTTAGTTTACGTGACCATTTTACTTTACTATTAGAACGCATAACAAACAAATAACACGTAGTTATTGTATGTGGCGACATACGTTTGTAAAAGAATTAGAATATGTAAGTGCTCTTGCACATACTTTAACTAGTAATCAAATTAAAACTAGGACATTGTTGGTCAACCGACTTTATCTCTAATAGACATCCATTTACGTCACCCACGTAGCACATTGAAGTTGGAGGTACCTAAATATTGAGATCGTGACATTATCATGATATAGCAAAATAAATATACATTATTATTATGAGCTCGAATTGTGGACAGAGGGCAGCACCAGACGTCAGCCAAACCGCAACGAGCTGTATGCACTAACATTACCCTGATGGTCGACACTCAAACGGGCAATGTTATGAAAACTTTGTGTTATGTTTAATATAAAATTTAATATCACCCACATGCGCTAAATGTGTTATTTTCCTCCATCCACTCGCCTAATGCCCCGAAGAATGGCCCTGAAGGGAAATTGTGTCGCTGACTCAATAGTATTATTCCTTATCTCCTTCAGTGCAACATTTGGGGACAGTATTATAATATTCTGGGACGCCTTTTTCAAAAACAATAAATTTGTTGCATTTTTATTAAACATTTACTTAATTTTTTTTTTTGTTAGACACCAAAAGAACCCTGTTGTGTGAAATTGTTAAAATGCAAAAATATGTAAAGGAAAGGAAAATACGATCTTAAAATAGAAAATAACTTTAAACCCTACTAATTCTTGTGCAAGTTCTTGCTCATTTGCAACAGCGTGTACGCTATACGCAGTATAAAAAATGGCAACCAACAGAGCAGAATATTATTACCCTTATTAGCATAACTACAGACTAGAGTTAACATATCAAAGTCGTTCCGAACACGAGGCACTGCGCCCGACCACAGGCTAACGTCTACCCTCTAACTGAATTTCAAACAAAATTAATCTTGTCCTGTACAGTCAGAAGCAACAAACAACCAACATTTACCTTTATTGTGATATAATTATTTTTATATTTTGTAATGATAATCTGTGCTAACTATTATTTAATTTACCTCTATGAACTGACTACATTCATAAACAGACATTTGTTTCTCCAATAATACCTTTATGTAATCTGAGGCCTGAAACAGTTTAACGTTTACACAATATTATATTAACGATCTACTAAGAATGTTTTACTTGCCAAAAATACTGAATTGCTTGAACAATGATACAAAAGGATCCGTATAATGTTTTCTAGCACCATTGGAGAAAATTCTTTATCTTCACAATGACCAAACAGAGCCGTCTAAATTCAATCGGGGTCAATTTACGCAACACTTTGTCAAACTAGGGGTGGATATTGGCCAAGCAAGTCATCGTGAACGGATCGAGAATCGTTTAGGGGATAAACTGCGTTGGCTGAAAATAACATTACCAGGATTGACTGTTTACTCTCACATATTTTTTCGCAGTGAATCGAGACTCCCGACAATGAGATACATTGTCGGTATATTGAATTTGATTTTTTTAATAAATGCGTTTAAATGTCAGTTAATAGGAATAGAATATATTAACTCTGAAAACATAAATGCTGTATAATTACAGCACTATTGACATTACCTTTTTTTTTTTTTTTTTTTTTTTTTATCGCGGGGAATGCATTAGGCACCTTCACGCCGCCCTAGGGGGGACGGCGCGGTGTGTGGGACTCCCAGGGCCCTTCAAAAAAAAAAGAGAACCCCTCTCCGGCCAAGATGGAGTGGCCGGGGTATACCCACTAAACCCCGCGGCATCTTTCGTCGCCAGAGTGATGATGCTGTGAGATCCATGACAAAAGCTACCACAGCATCACCGGCGAAGGCCTGCCCTAAGCGGCGGGCTCCACTTGCTCCCTAGCGGGGAGGCTGACAGAGATGGCCAAAGGTGCAAGACCATCCCTGTTCAGCTGTTGCGAAGACACTAGCAATGCAGGTGGAGGAGCCCCTACGCCTACCACCTGCCGGTCTCCACCAGGAGGGACTAGACGGTTATAAATCCGTCTTGTGCGTCCTCTCCTTCGTCTGCGATGAGGGGGAGCGAGAGGATCATTTTCCCGCTCTCTCTCCGCCGCCTCCTTCCGCAACATAATATCTTCGCAGAACGAGGTAACCGCTGTCCATGCCCTCTCGCTACCAATCATCGCCTCCACCACAAACGGAAGTGACAAGTTCGATCCTATCACAGCAATCAAATCGGACCGCTGTGTAGACCACGACGGGCACACAATAAGCGTATGCTCCGCCGTATCATTTGTATCCCCGCAGTTGTGACATGCCGGTGAGCTCTCTCGTCCAATGCGGTGCAGGTATCTACCAAAGCAACCATGCCCGGTCAATACTTGAACGAGACGATAAGTAAGAAAGCCATGAGGTCTTTCTAGCCAACGATTAAGGACTGGCCCCAACGCATCAATGGTACGTCGACCAGACTCTGCCACAGCAAGTTCCTGCGACCACGAATAGACGAGGCCTTCTTTAGCCCTCCGCCGGAATGCCCCACACTCAGTTAAAGTAGGGCGTTCACCAAGCGCTTTTTGTTGTGCCATCCAAATATATACCTCGGCCTGCACCCGCGCCTCGAGATGCCAAGGAGGAGTTTCAGCCAAGATGCAAGCCGCATCAAAGCTCACAGTGCGGTACGCTCTCGCCACTCTCTGAGCAATAGCCCGTTGCGGCCGACGAAGAAGTGCCGCATTCTTACGCCTGGTGAGTGAGTTAGCCCAAATAGGGGCGCCATACAAAGCCATGCTTTGTATTATGCGGGCATACAGATGCCGACATTTTGATCCTGGCTCACCTAAGTTAGGAAGGAGCCAGCCCAAAGAATCAGCTGCACGTAGCAAACGCGGTGAGAGTCCGCGAAAGTGTGGTTCAAACTGCCATCGGCTGTCTAGAATGAGACCCAGATATTTCATCTGAGTCCCGACGCTGACCCTGACGTTTTTGACAACAATGTGAGCATCCGGTGGAAGGCGCTGGCGAGGTCCATGAAAAAGTATAGCCTCGGTCTTCTCCAGCGCCACACGAAGTCCCAAAAGTTCGATCCGTCTTGTAATTAGCGTGCCGGCAGCGGCGGCCAAACATGCGGCATCCCTAAAGTTCCGCCCCTGAGCTGTCACTAGAGTGTCATCTGCATAGCAGATGACATTCATGCCCGGAAGGAGAGCACCGCGCAAAATCCAGTTAAAGCCAATATTCCACAGGAGAGGACCCAAGACAGACCCCTGGGGAACACCGGACTCAACACCATGGCTGCGGAAAAAGCCAGTTTTGTCGACGTAAACGACCTTACGATTTGCCAAATAGTCCTCAAGGAGTGTTTGCAAATACATAGGCACTCGATGAAACTGTAGTGCTTGTAGAATAGTAGAATGGGGAATACTATTAAAGGCATTGGCTATATCAAAAGATATAGCCAACACAACTTCCCCCTTATTGATCGTTTCCCTAATTAAAACCTGCAGACGGGACAGGGCGTCTACTGTGGAACGCCCCACCCGAAAACCAAATTGAGCATCTGACAAGTCCGGCCCCGCTTCTCGCAGATGAATGTTGATGCGGGAAGCGATTATTCGTTCAAACAGTTTACCGACTTCGTCTAAAAGGACGATAGGTCGGTAGGCTGATGGGGAGTCGACAGGACGTCCATCTTTTCGAAGTAAAACAAGTTGACCCTCTTTCCAAGGTACTGGAAACCTGCCTGATGAGAAACAACTGTCGAAAATATCTCGGAACCGCGTCTCCATCTCCGTAGATACCAGCGCCACCACTTTTGCCGGTACTCCATCGGGGCCAGGAGCCGTCTTCTTGGCTCTTAGGCGAAGCGTTGCTCTGCCAAACTCCTCACAGGTAATCGGCGGGATATCCACCTCAGGTGGGATCGCCTGTGGCGAGGCATTCATAACCGGAGGGGAGAAAGAGGTAGATCTCATCGGAAACAGACCCCAAATTACCTCATCTAACAGGTTGGGCTCGAGGGTCTCCGTGAGTGGAAGGCTGATTCGGCGCAACTTATTACGCGCCGCTCTGTACGGTCTCCCCCATGGATTTTGATTAAGACCTTCGAGCATCTCGGTCCGACTACGGTCCTTGGCGGCCCCAATTGCTGCTTTAAGGGCCAGCTTAGCCTCCACATATAAGGCGTGTAAACGAGCCTCATTTTCCAGGTCTCTCTGACGGCGACGCCGGCTTCGGGTATAGATCCGTCTTGAGGCGAAACAGGCGGCCCGGAGATCAGCAATTTCGTCCGACCACCAATACACAGATCGACGAGGAGGAGGACGGCGTGACCGAGGCATACTGGAATCGCACACCTCGGTCAAGGACTCTCGCAGATTGATGGCTGCGGCATCAACATTTAGACCATTTAAGGAAGGCGCCAGCCAGTCCTGGACAAATGCGACCTCTCTCGCAACCTCGCGATTCAGGTGGTTTAGGGCCCACCTAGGAAAAGTGTTCCTCGTTGATCTACTACCTGACATAGACGCTTCTGCAGAGCCCTGGCTGGAGAACTCCCACCGAATATAACGGTGGTCGGAAAGAGTCTCTAACAGTTCTACTCTCCAATTCCTTACACGAGCGGCTAAGATAGGAGTGGCGAACGAAAGATCCACCACCGATCCTCCCTGCTGTCGCACACACGTATAAGTGGTCCCCCTATTTAAGAGAGAAAGACCAGAAGATATCGCCCAGGACTCTACGACTTGCCCACGTTGATTACTAGATCTAGCTGGATTACCCCAAACCACAGACTTTGCATTAAAATCTCCAGCTATTAGGATCTGACGCGACGATAGCCGACCTATTACTGCAGACAGAACAGCGATAAAATTTTCAAAGTCTTGCAGAGAACGGTTGGGAGAAATATAAATCCCGACGATGTTAATGTCTCCCCATATGGCAGCCACATAACCGGACCCCCTCTCAATTAGAGATAAAGGAGGCGAATCTGATGAAGCTCGTCTCACTAGGGCCACCAAGCCATCTTGGTCGCTTAGCCAGTGGCCAGGGATAGAGTATGGTTCAGCAACCACTGCTACGTCCGTCAACCACTCGGCCATAGTTTGGGACAGCATGTCTTGAGCTGACCTGCAGTGGTTGATATTAGCCTGTAGTATATTGCAATTACTGAACCTGGACATTATTCAGTAATTACAATCTCCATTGCTGAGGATGCTTCAGCATCCAATGTAGTAAGCCGGACCGGAGCTTGTACTTTACCCTTCTTCGTTGGGGGGATACAATTTTTCCCCCCCATAACATGGTTTGCAGGCCTTCTACTGTCAGCGCAAACTGCACAATGCACTTGTGAACTACAGGAAGCAGCTCTGTGCCCCGGCTGACCGCAGCGATAACAAAGGTCTGCCCTTTCTACCGAGGACGGGCAGAGAGCTCGAGTGTGGCCGAGGTCAAAACATTTATAGCATCGAAATGGTGGGTCCTCTACCACCCGAACCGATGCTGAAGAGAACCCAACAAGAAATCTACCGCGTTCCAGAACAACTTTAGCCGCTGTGATGGGGCACTTCAACCGAATTGTGCCAACACCGCCACGACCGGGACGGACATCCCCAGCCTTGATATCTGCTGCATTGCAGCCACTAATTATCGCAACCTTTTCGACGACGTCTTGCTTAGACACAGAATCATCTAACTCTGAGATGACTAGGCTCGCGCACTTCTGTGGCCTAGTCACCTTAGCTGCATCAGCGACGACCTCCCTTAATTTCGCAGCGAAGATGTCCGCCTGCTCCGCGCTCTTCGCTCCAGGAAATTCAAATTTCCGGGCCCCTGTCTGAGTTTGCCGGCAGCGGGCCGGACCAATTTCAGTAACGTCCATTCTACTCCGGGCCTGTCTCAGGACCGACTCATAGGTCTCCCCCTTCTGCAGTGATTCTGCAGTTAGAGTAATGACTACTGCCGAAGTTTTGGGCGGGACCAATTTATTTTTTGCAGCCACTTTCTTTTTCTTAGAAACTGCGGAAGAAACGGCGAGAGATTGGTTGACTACCACAGTCCCGGAAGACTTTTTTGCGCCAACTACCAGAGATGAGTTAGACGCTAACGTCATAGGGGGAGCAGAAGGGGAAATCGGACATGATTTTTTCCCTTTACCTTTTCCCTTCCTCACTACGGTTGACCATCCTTCATTCGCGGGGGTAGTGGACGGTAGCAAAGGATCTTCAACAGGAGTGTGTACAGCTGCTGATGCTGATTCCACTATCGTTGAGGGCCCAGGAATAGGGGCTGAAGTTGACGCATCAGATAAAATGGGTGATTTCTTCTTCCCTCTTTGTGGTTTGGGAGGTTCGGGAACCTTAAAAGGTTCTGCAGTTCTCTCTATGACCGCAGATGCCTCGTTTTTGCGGTCCGCAGCCAGCGGAGGGCGAAGACGCTTCTCTGGCATTAGCCGATCTTCAATTCCAGCAAACAAAGCCCTAGTGAAGGCACGCTCTTCCATCCTAAATTTCATGAGTATGGCCTCTGTATCTAAAGGGCCATTCTGCGACGCTGAACCTGAAATAGTGGCATCTATTTCACCTATATTATTATTGGGCGTTGATGCCGAAAGCTGTTGGTATTTACCACTATTTTTCCCAAAGGATGCCCTCAATTCTGCGACCTCTTTCTTTATTTGGTCGAGCTCTGACTGCAAACGGTCGTTTGTGGCCTGTATCTTGGCAGTCTCTTCTGAGATTTTGCGCTTGGCTATTTCCTCAAATATCACCTTCATGTTAAGAGCTCTGCTTTTAAATTCCTTTTGGAAGGTACCCTTCAAAGTAGATGATTTTGACGCCATGGCAATAATCTCATTGGCGTCGTCATCCGCTAATTTATGAAGCTCGGTTACGGAGAACCTCTTATAATCAGTTGCCACTCCGCAACCAGACTTAGCTTTAGCCGCACGGGCCAAACGTTCTCTGCTCAAAACGTTTTCCTCCTGTTCCAAGCGAAGCATTTTCCGCTTTTCAGCATTGAGATGCCGCTCGGCTTCCGCATGACCAACGTAGTGGGTCGTTCCTGCAGGACGACCACGTGCTCGTTTGGCTTTGGCCAAATTATGACCCTGAGATGTTGAAGGGTCAGAGCAAGAACCCTTGTCTCTATTTTCCAGGTGACGCTTCTTTGCCTTCATAAACGTCGACCTAGTGGATCTCATCGAACACTCCGAAGTGTTAGTTAGAGTGTCAGACTCAGAGTCCGACAAGCCAGTATCCGACACGAAAAATCTACTTTCGCTAATCCTTAGCGAAGTTATTGACGAAGAACGGCTTCGTGTCTCCTCATGTGATGCGTTTGCATCAGACCGCGCATCCAAGGATGCACCTTCTACTACTTCTATACTCTCCTCCATTACGTCATTAATATTGTTTTTTAAGTTATAAGAATCCATAGCTGATCCCACGAGCAAGAACGGAATATAACGTCCACTTGAGTAGAGCCGCCATACTCGAGTAACCCTGATACTGCACGGGAGCGGGCAACCCCGCGAGTTAGCCGTTCACCGCAGACCTCCCTGGCCTACGTCCTCCCGAAGAAGGCGCCGATGACACGTACACACACACCATCGAACCTTAGGGTTTTTTACCGAGGTTATCTCCTCTTGGTCCGGCCAATTAAGGCAAGACCCCTACCTCCATCTCAAGTCGCGAGACATGACCACAGACACCCAAAAATGAAGGCAGGTTGCCCGACGGTGACCGAAGTCTATCCACCAACCGCAACAACTGCAATTAGTGGATCCGCCGCGCCGCGGAGCTACTCCACCATACTACGAGCCCGAAGCTCACCAGGTCGCAACTGACCACTAACAAAAAGTGGGCGATCATCAGCACCCTCCACTGGGCGCCACAGACAGATCTATGGCCGCAGGCTGAATCCACCATTCTGTGTGCAAGAGAGCGCACGGAGGCTCTTCTCCTCACTGGGTTTTGGTCCGCGCCGGTTCATCCGGTACCCCCCATATCTGGGAGGCGTTCCCCTATCCGCCACCGGGGGACGCGTCCGATAGCTGGTCCCCAGAAACAGCCACGGAACTATTGACATTACCTAGCAAATATCATTATATTTACCGTGATAACTGACTCCTCTTCCTTTCCACCTAATATGTTTCAAGAGGACAAATTATCAAATACTGGTAGCTACTTATATATGTTTGTATGTATTTTGTAGTTATAAATAAAGCCATAAATCGCTTTAAGTCGAGTAATTCAACTAATACAATTATATAAAACCACATTAACTAGTTAATAATAAATGAATAAACATATACAAATTCAAAATTAAATAATCGCTCATATTAATAAAGTTATAGAATATTGGAAAACAAATGACTACATACGAATTCAAGTAGAAGTCGTTTGAGAACTAATTTGGGCAATCTAATAAAATTCTTATCGAATACTTCGATCCACGAAACCCTTCATATGCTAAACAGACTTCCGGCGAATAAATTTTAACCTCGTTAAGTATGGAAGTCAATAAGAATACTTGTATAAAAGTTAGATGACTGCCCGTTTTTGCGTCCATTTTTTATTTAAGCTTGTTAATAAATATTATCGCCGATACACAATGCGTGTATTCAACTCTCTGCCGTGCTTTAAATTCAGATCATTAACCACAATAGCCCTGGAGATATGCCAGTCAATAAATCTTTTATATTTATTACTTTTTACTGTAAAATTAATCACCAGTATTGATCAATGAGAGTTATTAAACTTTAACAAAAAGTTCCCACTAATGACTTTGAAAATTCAAATGAATGAAAAACTTTTACATACTCTGACTCCATACCAAATCTAGTCCCTGAAAAATGGACATATTTTGTTCGCCTTTCAACGCAACTAGTTCTAAACGAACATGGTTCTGAAATCTATTAAGACTATAATATTTTTTTTTAGCTTCAGCTTGCCAAGCTTGTTAGAAGTATCAGTATTTAAAACGCCTATTACGACCTCTACGTTAATGTATCTCCTAACTAAGTATACTAAGTGATTTCGAAAACTTGTTGCGATATCCAGTGTTCCTTTTCACGACAATTTGCCCCCTACTTCATCTCATGTTTGCCTTTGAGAGCGCGTAATTATGAGATACAACAGCAACAGTCTAGACCATAGATTTAGGATGTACAAGATACACAAAGACGGCTCGGAGACATGTCAAAAATAAATTTAAGCATGTGTTGGTTGACGTCTATGTGTGAGTTAAAAATAGTGTTGTCAAAGACGCACTTTCACATTATCGACTGATTCAGTTGTATACTAATAATATAGGTATTTAAAACGCTTTTTTATACTTTTGATTAATTATTTATGGCATTGACTGAAATCAGTAGTTGTATATAATATTAGGTAAATTGGAATTAGTCGGTAAGAAATCTCATTCTAATAGAAATATGTTCTATGGGGGGGGGGGGGGGGGGCAGGGCAAATTAGGGGAGGCCCAACAGTGGGACAAAACAGGCTAAATAAAAAAAAATAAAAAAAAATTTCTTTATACTAAGACAAAAAGATATGACTTGCTTTGATTGATGGAATGAAATGAAACAAATAATATATTAGCAACTTTTAATTTGGTGTCATTTAGTTATTTAAAAATAATATTATGTAGTGCAACAAATTTTTTGCTGCCGTCATTTGCCGTCAAAATGTTTGCTACAGATAGTGGAGTTCTTACTGGGAGTCCAATCTGGTCTGTCTATAGTCCGCATTCACTTTTTACACAATGCTGGGTTGCTTGGAAACCTAGAAAAATTATCAGTTACTTAACTAACAAATTTACGGAGATAATGAGTTCCCAATGTGAATATAATTATATTTCAACATAACTTGGCTAAATAACTTTGTATTCATGTCATGATGTCGCTAAAAGACGATTAAGTTTTTATCGATACTCGTGACGTCACCGCTTTGTCAAGCACTAGCGTAATCAAACTATTTACTATTTTACACAATATTTTCCCCAATTCTGATTATAATCACGATGTTTACTTAGAAAGATAAATTATAATCAATATACTATTGTAAACATATTTTTCTAAACTGATTACTAGCAACAATTTGACAAAATATGGTTTGAAAAAATCTAATGATAAAATCGTATTTACCTGTAAAAAGTGTATTTATTCGGATTATTCCGTCGTGTAACCTCACAATCACGTACAGAACAAGTCACCTCAATTGCACATTTAATATTCTCGATTATAATCCAAGGTTTAATACATAAATTCACAAATTTCACTGCGACGTAGAATAGACCGGGACGCTAAGGCCTCTTACTCGCAAAAACATTGACATATAGGTACTTCATTCGCTGTCTCTTTTTCTCTCGGGCGGTTTGTATTTCAGCAGGATTTCTCGCTCCCACGCTTTATGTATCTTTTGCGTAGTCAAAAAATTCTAAATCTATGGTCTAGACCCATATTTTGATAAAAGAACCAATCTCAGAACTATGCACAACTATTTCTAATCCCTATTGGACGCTTCTCTGTCTGGGAAGTTATTCGGTTCGGCCATTTTGGAGAACTTGGGAAGTTAACTAACCTGACGGAAAGTTTGAACTGCTACCAACAACTGATACGGAAATCACAGCAGCAATGAATTCTATTTCAGACCCTCGAACAACGTCTAGTTCAAAATTTATTTAAGTGGTCATAACTGCATGGAAGAAAATACTGCATACTCAAGGGCGCGTACGGGAGACAGCCAGCGCCGTTTCTGCCTTATATAATAAAATGTTATGCCTAGATTGTTGCACTTTTAACAGTTTCAACGTAACATTGGAGATTGCAAACTTTATTCAGTTTATATCAAATGAAAAATGTGAAAAGTACTCTTCTTATTTAAATATAATTTTATTACAAGTAAATAATATCACAGATTAAATACATACACTTAATATTACTTGCCGTAACATAATATGTCTCTTGATAAGTATTATAGCGTAAGAGCAACATTACAAGAATAACCAACTTAAGTTTTAGTTTTAATAATGCAAAACTTTGTTTTGTATAAATTATAACTTGATTTCGGGGAACTGCCGCTATTTATGTTAAAACAACACTAGATTTTCCTCGAAATTCTTCACATCATCTTGTTTGGAAGCAAAGTTCCTGAATTTATATATAAATGTTTGTTTTAATACAGCTATGTCACCGCTAGAAGGCGGTGGTAGCGCATTGGAAGAAACACACACTTCATAAACGAGCCATGTAGGTAGGTTCGTTCACGATCGGCAATTACATCATCAGGAAATCGGCACATTTTAATAATTTATAAGTATATATGTGTAACCGTGTCTGACAAGCCGACTTCATGACATGGTTCAAATGGAAATATGATCTATACACCCTTGTAAAATATGTTGTTGAAAAGAGTAACTACCGAGTTTCTTGCCGGTTTCTTCTCGGTAGAAGCAACATTCCGAACCGGTGGTAGATTCATATTATTACTTGATTTTCCTGTTGAATTGACGATTTATAAGTGTTTGTTTCAAACCTATATAAATAAAGAGTATTTTGACTTTGACTTTGACTTTGACATGATAGAAATGTCTGGTTCCCTTGAATAAGAGTTAGAAAGTTAAATAGCGGTTACTTCAAGATATATAATTAATCAGACTTAAGCCAAAACCAGGATCCCGGTCCAAAGGGCACTTTTCTAGAGTAACACTTCGTTCTTGATTACTCCGACAAAACAAGCAGAATGTCAACGCTAGTGGATGCAAGACCGCCGCCTTTAGTACAGTCATGAACAGTTTTGTTAGTCCATTCGTCAGTGAGTGTAATTTTAAAGTAGGGTGGGTAAGACGGTGCGTGGCACGGGCGCCGTCTGGTCGCGGTGACTCACTGGGCTCTCCGCTCTCCCCCCGCCTTAACCGGCGCTGTTTTACCCCATAATTGTGGAGTGCCCCCTGCTGACACCATAGCTATTGATTAGCTGCAATTAAGGGGTCAGTAATGAATGCACACGTAACTAGATGGCAACGAAAATTGTGAAGTTATGACATTGAGCGCCGGTAATTGTAATAATAAAAGATATTATTTAAAGACCAAGTTTATTGTTAACTATAATAGGATTGTCGTTTTATTATGAGTATAATAAGCATTAAAATGTCTGATGAACTATAAAATCCAGCATTAAAATATTTAATATTAACCCACTCTCTAGAGAACGTAATTATAAATAGATAAATTTAAACATTTGTAGCAATCGTTATGTGAAAATGCTTTTTCCGTTTATGTTTCGGTTTTCCAAACCATAGATATTTCTTCTTCGCTCAGAACTTTCGACAAGCAATACTTTCTTAAAGCTGAATGGGTCACAAAGGCGAAGATAGCCAAGTGAAAGATAAATGAACTCTGGATCACTCATGAGAATTTTTCTTAACAGTCTTTGTCTTTAGTATCTATGTCGCGATATATGAATGAGGGAGGTGAAATCTTTCAAAGTTACGGTCATCGTTCAATTTAAATGACTCCACGTTGTCTTATGTATTCTCAGTTCATTAATAGATTCATTAACTTTATAAATTATATTACTCACAACGCATTAACTTATTATTAAAATTATTATAGTGACAAACCAGTTAAAACCAGTATTCAAACAATTGATAATTATAATAATGGATACATCGGCTACTGAACTGGAAAGTCTTGGTTTATTCTAATCATTAATCCACAGATTGTTCACACTTAGTGGGTTTCTAAAATAAGTATTATGCGCCTTCAAATATAGACTTGTGCATAATACATAATAGCTTCAATTTTATGCTCGAATGATAGTAATTTCCTCCTAAACTTATATGTGAATAATAAAGCAGTGTTTTCCCAGGATATGAATATGTATGGCCGTGTCTGTGGGCATGGCGTGACTGACGGACGCCCTCCGCTCCTCGCTGCGTCCGCACGCAACACACTTTTATTAGGTACCCTCTTTATGTAATATCTGCTGTTCCTCATTTTATGAGCGCCTCTTATTTTATTGACTCTACGGACTCGTCATAAAGATGAGTCGGTTATGGTGCCCTGTTAAAATATTGTTGCCACCGTTCGATCATTATTTAACGAAGTCCGCACTTATTTTTCAATCACTCTTTTCGATTTTTATTTTTATCGAGCAAGTGTCTGTATAAGTTTACTTATTTTCTCAAAGTTTATTTTAACTGATGAAACAATACATCAAGGTATAAACAATCTTCTCAATTTAGTCCATTCAATTATATGACAAATAGATGTCATATATAGTTTAAACATGCGTGCCATTATCTCATTACGTAACTGAAAGAAACCCGATAATGAACCTACGATGACTACTCTTATAAATTCCTATACGAAACATCTAATAAATTTAACTACTTAATGTCCATTCAAGTGGATATGTCATCTTTCTGCATCAATTTAGTTCAACCCGGTTCACTCAAAAGCAGTGGGCTGCTAAACTAGCCACCTACTTCATTATTGAGCTATCACGCACACGACTACACAACTAAATGACAATCTGACAGTACTGCACATCTCCACCAATCTCTACGTACTTAGATAATGAATGGGTATGTTTTGTTGTCATTTGATAATTACAAGCATTGCAAATATCAGTTAAATCTATATCAATTCAGTACAGATAAAGATAATAATTCAAATGTTCAGCTGTCATACGTTTTGCCTTTCAACCTAAAACAAAATGTCACATTGTTAGACAAAATATTACACAAATATCGATCACGTAGAAAGAACAATGGCGTACACGTAACTTTGTTAACCGCAAAGAGCGTGTTTTGAAAACTTGTAGAATATTTGTCACAAGTGCCTCCGTAACTTACGAAAAAGCGATTTTCCTGGCCGTGATATTTCCTTGGAGATGCAAAGCAATTTTCTGCAAGAGATAACCTCTCTAAACGAGTTTTCCTACACGCAATATTTGTTTGAAAAACAACACATGACAACCTTTTTTTCCAATATTGTACTGTTATGAATGTAGAAACATACGTATTGCTTTTGTATATACGTGTTTTAGATAGACCTTCACTCGGTAAAGGTTATCTCAGGTTTCCTTAGGGTTATTTATTTATTGGATAGAATTAATATTTGCAATACTCGTACATCAACACAATCTTTCCAGGATGTAAGCTGCTATCTTATATTTTAGAACCCAACAAAACTTCCTTTGCACGACGTAAGAAATTGCGCAGAAATTGCGTTTATATCGATTATTTTAATACTTACCTATTCGAAGTTAGAAGATAATATAAACATATAACACGGTGAAATCTAAACAACAGAGTTATCGTCTTCCATGAAAATAAAATCGGAAACTAACACTGAGCATCTGGCTTAATAAATAGCGAACGGTCTAAAGCGGAATTCACAAAAGCTATTTATCCATTACGCCGGATCCGTAGAGAATTTTCAAATGGTTAAATCAAGCTTTCACGGAACAACAAATAAAAATGTCCTGTTGAAACGGTCCTAGTGAGGAATGGGCAGACACTAAACATGTTAGTACCGCTATAAAGAAACACGGGGTTGTACAACACACATTTTGTTCTGTCCGTGCAACGGTGAATTTAAGACCGAAATATTAAAGATTATACCAAATTGTGTACTGACTTGTTTATACATTGCCATGGGATTATGGTTTCTATTGTTAGGTACGAGAATGGAGCAAAATATTCCCGTTTCACTTTATACCCTAAAAGGTACGGCGCTACTAGAGAAAGTACTTAATCATTGTGACTAATCATTGTGATCTGACTAGTTTTTAACAAGTATTATTTCCTCTTAAATGTCATGGTCACTTTCTAACATGTGTTGTAAATTGTTCAACAATAATGTGCGTTGCTACAATTTTTAATGCCCAATAAAACAAATTGTTAGATAAAATAAACTACAAAGACAAACAATTCGTAAAATATTAAATTCTCTACTACGGGGGTACTAACCAGCATGCTATTTACCACATGGTATATAAAGATGTGCAAGCGCTTTGAAGTATAATAAATCAAAAAAATCTTTAATCGCCTTTCAGTTTTCGTTAAGTTAGATGATTTTTTTTCGTTAAGCCATGCATGAAAAAAGGACTTAATCGCGACGTTTACCTGCAGCTTTAATAGCAATCAATATACCAAAACTCATCCGTAAAGCAAGTGGCTGCCCACAACCTAAATACAGAATCACCTTGAGGCAGTTCCCCGTAGAATCAATTAACAGCACCTCGCCCTTTGGTGTGATTTTACAGGTGGATCCTTAACCGTAGGTAATGCCAGTTGCATTGGTTGGGATCACGGCGCCACGGGTAACCGCAGGGCTGGCTCGGAGAGCGAGATTAGCCGAATTAAGGTATTACGCAGACATCGGCTCCGGGCGTTCGGATATATTTCCCAGGAGACGAGTAAATCACACATTTCACGGTAACGTCAGGTACAAACAGTTGTACCAAATTGTTACAGGATATTATGGCGCTGCGAATTCCGCGGGGCAAATGAACGCAATACGCACCATCCAATCGAGTTAAAGTTGAACATTCGTGTAATTTATCATTAACACAAATAATGAAACCCTTTAAATACTAAATTTTTAACGTTATTACGATATACATTTTATTACTGGGTTAGTAATAGCCATTGTTGTTTGCATGAACCAAACTATTATAAACTCATTTTTTGAATTTCAGCGAAATTTAATTTCACTCAGAGTTGCAGAATCGAAAGCGACTGAACAGTAGGTATTACGTAAGCAACGTTATGAATTCCAAAAAAGTGGGCAAGTGCGAATCTAGTTTGCCTATAAGGGACCAATAAATAAATATTAAGCGATGATACTGGTTGCGACATGCATAATAAACAAGCAAGTTCCTTCTGGTTTGATTACCTACTTACTTGTTATTGACTTTAGTAATATGCATAAAGTTAAGATGATCGTTCACTACTTTTTTTTTTTTTTTTTCTTTTTTTTTTTTTTTTTAGTTGGGGAAACTCCCACGAGCCGTCACCCTCTACTCGGGGAAGCAGAGGGCGGTGTGTCGGACTCGAACCGACTAAAACCCCAACGTGGCCTCCAGCGGCGCAGTCCCGGAGGAGCATGTATCCCCACTGTCGGGACTATACGACAGCTCCTCCGGTGATGCGCGTGCCGCGCTACGCGGCCCACCTCGCGCGGCGGTGGTCGATGCTGTGCAGCCCACGACAACAGTCGTCGGATGCACAGCACCGAGCACGCGCGCGCGTCGTGACATGCCAGGCCACCCAGCATGTCTCAACCACTCCGCCCAGGATTCAGACGCTGATCATCCCCGTGACCGGCGTCGTGGGCCCACTCTCGCGCCGTGCCCTCTGCTAGGCCGGAGGGGCATGCGGAGAGCGCCTCGCCAAAGGGGCCGCCTTCCGCCCGGCGACCCAGATTGAGGGTCTGTCGTCGCAGAGGGAGAGCATCGAGACGCTCAATCCCTCTGCGATCCACCACGACGCGACCCAGCGCGCCCCTGTCGGGTTGCCGAGGATAGGGAGGCGAGCAACGACAACACTCAGCTCCTCCTCTTCCTCGGCAACCCTGGTCCGGCCGCAGTGGGTTACAGCCGGACCGCCGCAACTGCCCGGTAGCAAGTCGTGCAGTCGCGGCTCACCTCGGGGTCCTTCTTCGCTTCAGCCCTGCCATGTCAGGGCCTACTAAGCCCCCCCGGTACGACAAACCGAGGACCCCGGCGGGGGGGCGATCGTTCACTACTGTATTGACCTAGCCTATCTAAAAAAACTATAAACACAATTATTTCAGACTGACTTATGAAGTGCACCTATAATCACAGATTAGTATTAGTTTAAGCACGTTTCATTTCAACTATTAACAGAAAATCAGTGACAAGTTACGGTCACACACCTTTTTATTAGTATTTTTTTTAATTTCCCTATTATATGCTGCAATGTGCCAAATACTAACTTCCAACAAAGGGATAGTGTAATACAACAATTCGCATCGAGACGAAATTTATATCTATGTATCGTTTTTCGATTTGGGGGATTGAACTCTAAAAATAGGGCCTAATATCCAGCACTCAGCAAAAAAAGGAATACTATACACCTGTGCTCTGAGCTCGGGCAGAATTTGGACCGTTGCCATAAAATACGGTTTGATGAAGGGCGGATTTGGGCGTTTTAGGGTCAGTCCCAGAGGACGATGGGCTCCTAAAGTCTGGCATTATGTGCGTCGCTTCACCAGCGTCCAACCACTAATAGAGTTACGAGCGTCAAGCTTTTAGTAAGTTATGATTCCATTTTACAGTCATAATAGAAACAAGAATAGACGAAACCCTCGTAAAACGTTCTAAAATATTGCACTGACCACTTTCGGCGGCTATCAAAAAGGATAATCGATGATTATATTATATTTTAAGAACTTCTTAAATACACCTGCCATCCTATTATCCTAGTATATTTTTGGACTAATCATAGCTTTTTCGTTTTTCAGTATTTTTACACAATATACCTACTATACCAGCTATATCCGAATTAAAAATATTTCTGCTTTTAGAAAAAAAGTGCTTTTAAACAGTTTTTGGTACTGGCTGTTAC
Organism: Glyphodes perspectalis; assembly: GCA_951394215.1. Taxonomy (NCBI): domain Eukaryota; kingdom Metazoa; phylum Arthropoda; class Insecta; order Lepidoptera; family Crambidae; genus Glyphodes; species Glyphodes perspectalis. The sequence goes on along the minus strand of OX596200.1, from coordinate 10,656,545 downwards.
AATTATTAGATTTAGCTAGTACCTAATACTCCTCGCCAGCCTAGGCAAACTCGGAATCTTTTAAAAGGATTCCGTTCCGTTTTTTGCAAATGTCGCTTCGTTAAATACATCGTTCCTATGTAAATATCCGGATTAAGGATACCTTTAATTTTCGTATTATACCTATTACAAGTTAACCTTTATTCTTTATAGAAACTAAGTAGTTTGAAACAATGGGTTTGTGGAATATTAACTACTTAGGTCATTGCTATTTTAAAACGAGCCTGCAAATCGTCGTCTTAATTACTAGACTTTCGATTAAAAACCTGCTCTAACCAAGTAAACGATTCTTAATGCAGGCAACTTTCTTGCCACTATTATACGATTAAAGTAAGTAAATAAATCTAGGATTGGGAACAACAAGTACCCCGCATTCATTAGGCCATGTAAATTAATACCGTGGTATAGCTAAAGCCGTTTATTAAAATTAAACTCGGCCTGGCGTGGAACTAGGAAGATTAATGATCCCTTGAATACGAAGTTATGTAAAGAGCAAATGGAGTGGGGCTCGACGGGCGATGTCCTGGCATCATTCCAAAATCACTTATCTCCCTTTATTTCGTTAACAGAACTCTGTACTTTAGTACTTTGAACCCTATATCCATATTTATAAAGCCTGCATACCGAATATTAAATATACATACCCTCTACGGTAAGTGTATGTCTAAACGGAGGTGTATCGTCATAATACAAATAGGCTCAGATCCCCAAATATGTTTTGCAATTGTATCAGAATGGCCGCACGTACCCGAAGTGGACCTTGTGGCACTAAAGTAAAAAAAAACAAAAGGCAACTCTTATCTTAGATAACTGATCGACCGTTTGTGTTATTACATGATACATTGTAATAGTAGAGTTGGAAATCGGACCATCTTATACGGACACCTTAGAAAAATACAAATGTCTAAAACACAAAGTGTTTTAAACTAAGGAAAATCCAAAGACCTTGCTCGGGTTTTCCTCGGTCTATTTCGAGTCCAAGACCATTGTCCATTCCATGTTCCATTTCCGCATGTATGAGAATAGTTCCATTTCACACGTTGTGTCAAACATGCCTACTGTACTTACTTGGTTTTCTAGTAACCATTTCTTGGTAGGTTAACCTAATAATCTTCCGTCGCGTCTTAAAACAGGATTGCTAATATAGATGCTTAATATTGGTATATATTAAGCATTTGCTGTAAAGATATTCAAATTACATTAGTTATCCTTAGGAATAGCGAAAACCATTTTCTGGTTGCATTCTATCTTTCAGTGTGTGATCATCCACTGATACACATTCCACAACACTTGTAAAGGCAGTTGGGACTAACAGTTAATCAACACCTTTTGAGGGGTTATTGTAAATACAAAGTAAATAGGCGCGTGTTAGCAATATTCCAATTTTGATCACACATTTCATTGTTTTTTTATTGCAAATAGATCATCTGACATATGTAGTAATTTAACATTTAACTCGTATCGGACTTGATTAAGGTATGTAATATTGCAATATATTTAAATGTCTTAATTTTTTGTTCACAGACAAAAAGGCAGCCCGCTAAATGTTAACGAGCATTTTTGAAAGTCTCCTACATCAACCATCACCGACCTGTTACGTGATACGTGAGTTTATACACTATTTGTTTTGTAGAAATACACATTAGAACGTAAAAAACAGTATGACACAAAGGTATCAATTATTTTCGAATTAACTTCGGTTCTCCGTAATGGGAGCCATAGGGCATAAATTGTGGAACAAGCTTGATTGATGAAGGGCATTTTACACGTTTTCTCACGAGACCGAAAACAGTCAAAGGAAACACGGTTATCCTGCCGCCTGCACCGAGAACGTGCAATTCACAATACACTCGTACCGGGACAACTTGGTTAGAGTTGGCGAGTTCCAACTTATATTGTTCCCGGTGGAGTAGAGCAAATAGGAAACAAGCAATAAAAATAGTTCCGAGCATCCGTCGGCCGGGGACGGATTCCGACCAAAATTACGTGAGCAAATTAGACATTCCAGGACATTGCCGGTGGAATAATTGAGAACCCCCGTCGCCGGCCGTTTGTCGAAGCGGGAATGCGCCGCGATGCGCGCCCGCACCTCGCCTATTACATTTCAATTATGTCCCATAGAAATCGATCGGGCCAAATTGGGTGTCGTTCTTAATCCTAATTGATAAACGAGACAACGTTTCTATGAATAATTGGAAGGAAGAAGATCCCTTCCCCCCCACCCTAAGTTCTCCCCTTGATATAACCAAAGAAAAGGATGGGAAATGTACAATATAGTACGTAACCCCTTCCCGTGTATAAGAAGCGTTAGTGTCGACGTGTGTTGGGTGCACAACATAGAAAATAGATTTTCGTGATAATTTTGCTATGGCGATTTCCGACATTTGAATGTTTGCACAAATTATACCATTTAATATCAATTAGCAAAATATTAATGGAACATGTAGGTACCTAATCAATTTTCATAATGGGTTTGAGATGTGAATATTCATTTTATACTATATCCAAACTAGTTCCTAAACCAAATTGGTAAATCCAGTTTTGCGGTATTAAAATATCGTCCAGATAACAAAAAATAAATGATAGTTTTAATCATCTCATAATATATTTGTAAAAACGTTGAAATTGAAGTTAAAAGCTTTTTATGATAACTCACAGTAATAAATAATGGCGCTAACGAAGTAGAATAATTAATTAATATTTCTTATCAAGATTCGATTTTGTTAATAAAATTTCCTTCGATCTGTTTTCAACTACCGCCTATATTGAATATGCTAATGGCTTTATTCTTATTTCAATTCGAATTTTAACAATGTTGCCGTACTTTTAATTACAATAAATATGGCATGGAATAATAAGAGGTTAAAACTCTTTGGTCACGCAGTCTGAGCTCGAATGAAGTTTTTGTAATTAATACCGAGGTGGACGTTCGCAAGAGCCAAACCACAGTCACAGTACAGACAAATGGGCCAGTAATTTACGTTGTAGGAGGTAATTCATCATCTTAATTAAATAACTATTTTTAGATGAAACAAAAAATAGGCATAGCTTTTGTAAAAATGTTGTTTGTGTGGCTTTTATTTAAGACCTGAGCGTACATTACTTTATATTTGATACTTACTAAAATTATTTTTAAAAATATTATCCTTTGAAAAAATAATAATTCATGGTAGTCTTGATATCAAGTAATACATTGGTATACGTTTGTTGGTCAATACCAATACGTATACGAATTGGATAGACAAACAACTGTTAAGCACAAAAGCCAATAACATTGTATCACTATAAAATAGGTCTTCTATTTATTTTGTAATGTTATTATTAAAACTGAAATCAAGATGAAAAATTTAGAAAATATTTTCTTTAAAAAAAAATTCCTTTTTATATGCGATTTTTTATTATATTTATAAGCTAGCAACAGAGTAGCAAACATTTTTTAAAATCTCGTTTTCAATCGCCTAGACATAAAAATCAGACTATAGAAGAAATTAAACGTACGAACAGGTATCGTGTGTCTCGCGTGTTACTTGCAAGATGAGTTACTGTTTCACGGCAATATTTAATTGCAGAAACGACTTACAGTTAGCTCGGTATCTTGATGCGCTCTGTTTGCTGTAAGAAGCAAGAACATTTATCGTCCACCGAGCCATTATTAATTTACTATCCCAATCATTTAACCATTCCCACCAATCACAAGTCGAATTCGAAGATTTCTGTGATTTTAATCTATACCTTATGTAGAAACAGGGCGTTAATGTTAATGCCCTTAAAATTACCTTATTTAAGATGATTGTAAGAAAGAAGATAAAAAATAAAATGGGTCTAAATTGTTTATTTGTCTATATAAACATATTAGGTCGTAAATTATAGCTAAATTCGTCGTCTTGTCAGCTAAATTGGTCGTCGTCTTTTTTTTTACTCAATGTCATAGTCTTTTTCGTCTATATGTCACCTCACTGTCTTTGGTCAGGCCAAAAAGGTCGTAACAATGATATTGATAATTTTTCAGTGATTTATCCAAAATATTTTTTTATTCTTTTAAAACCATTGACGAGTGAGTAATGTCATGCGATCATATTTATGTGTTACGGGCGTGATGATATGTTAGGTGTATATATGTTGTAGTATTAACTAGTGTGTTGGCGTTGATACAAATATGGTATTTGTGTGGAAGCTAACGCGATTACCCATTTTACGACAGCCGCGTAATGCGGATTGCCGGCAATTCGTACGCGTTAACTCTAATACCCTCTGTATTTCATGATTTTTTCGCTTTACTATCACATAACATACATTAGTGAGCCTGAATCATCTCACTTATCGCACTTTATGAAGATTTATTTGGAAATCTAGTCGAAACCGCAAACGTTAACTTGATTTATCGCTTAAAGTAATATGTATATTTAAAAAATAACAAATACCTACAGTAATAAATAAATATCCGGCAACATCACATACATTGATCTGACTCCGAAGTAAGTAGCTTAAGCACTTGTGTTACAGAATCAACAGTGGTTTAACAAATATATACTTAAATATTGGATTTTAATACCCAGACACAGAACAAACACAAGTATTAATCATACGAATGGGTGGGGGGATCGAACCCACAACTCTTGGCGCATAGGGCAGGGTCACTACCAAATGCGCCATCGAGCCAGTAATATAACAAATATTATAATACATTTTTGCTTTAACGGAAATTATACATTTAGGTTTCGGTTTATGACTTAAAACAGCAATAGGTATATCCAACCCAGGAACCTCAGCTCAAGGGGACCAGCTGTAAACTGCTTTTAAACTATTTTTACATTTCAATAACTGCAACATCCTGAGATTTATACCATCACTTCGTACATCAAAAAGAATATAGGTACGGAGATCCTGCAGAGACCGTCAATTTGGCATGGATGAATGATCCTTATACAGGGCAGCTATACACATTACTCGTAGTATAGATATAACAAATTGATAGGATACATCCAGTCTAGACAATTGCTCACGCATAGCCGGTATCAATAAGAATATCTACGGACTTCTTCGATGTTCGCACATCAATAACCACTTTTTCCTTTTCACTTTTCCGGATTTATCGGATTGACTGTCCTGATAGTAATGAATGACAGTCCCGTTGATGTAATGGTTCCAAATTCCCGTCTGACGCATAGATATCAATCTCCAGACTTCAACAAAAGGTTTATGTCTTAGGTCTGGGAATTTGTGATAATGTTGTCAGCGTCGATTCTGATTTCCATGGTACGACTAGTTGAGCTACTTTGGACTTAGAAGTATGTATAAAATAAATAAATAAAATTTATTTTATTTTATTTATTTATTTATTCATTATTGGATAACGTGCCTACACAGCTAATATAACGCTTAGTACCAAATCTGATAGTACCTTATATATGCCCGTTATAACTGAAACTAGCAGCGATCCCACAGAACAGAATAACATCGAGCCGGCAATCGCCCCGCACATCAATAACAATCCACGCAGATCCCGCGGCGGTCAGTGATTTGTCTGGTCTTTTAATAAATGGCTAGCCAAATAGCATACATGTAGCTATAACTAACGTATCACTCTGTTCTAATACCGGGCACGTCTCATAAAAGATCGGTAAAAGTAGAAGGCAAAGCACGAACTTTTGATTGGTTTCGTCATCAAACGTCAATTATTCATATTGTCATGATGCAATCAAGATTGCATAAAAACCTTCCTAGAATGATGACCTGTTCCTAATGAAAGTTAGCTTTGATCATAATTCTATATTTAGCAAGTCAGGTTATACTTGAAGCGACTAACAACTAATGTTACCCTTATGCAAAACCAGATATGATATGTCGGATCATCCTTAGATATCCATAGCTATGTAAATGTGCAGTTTTCCTTACAATGATTTCCAACCCTGAATTGAGATAAAATCCGTACATAGAGTGTAAAAAAACAACGGTAGGTACGTACTTGACTTTGAACTAATACCCAATAGCATGACGCGCGAGTCCTTATCGATTAGACTAGCATTGCTTACGTTGCGACGACGATACGGAACATAAAATATTCGTGTCCGATCAAGCGAACTTGCGGCTGCATTCGCATTGCACATCAATAACAGCCCACGCAGACCCGCAGCAATTGGCGATTTGCCCGAGGCTATCCGGGCATTCAGACAGTACCTCGCAACTGATAGAACACTTAGCACCCTTCATTCCTCACGCATGATCGGTAGAATCAAAACGTAGGGCTGCGCCGGCGTTCGCAATCCATAACAATCTGTGTGGATCCTGCAGCGGCCGGTGATTTGTCCGGGCTTATCCCGGGTGAACTTAATCCGAGGCGCGGCCGGATTTTCTTCTTGCAACCTTGGTTCCGATTCGACCCCAATTTTGTCTTACCATTTGCTTTGCATGAGATGATTATACCTGAATTTTAAAATGTTTGATCATTTTTGTGTAAATAATTTAACTCCGATCATTCCATTATAAACGCGATCAAATGCGGATCCTTTCTTGAAGATTTATAAATTTTTACTGCCCAAAATGATCATGTTTATTATGTAATATTTGATACGAAATACAAACGATAATTGCATAAGTAAATAAGTCTCTATCAACTGTATAAACTAGTCCTATTGGATAAATTGTAATTAACGAAACATAAATTCGACGGTAATAGACTGCCTAGGAGTAGTTATGCAAATCAGATGCAAATAGAACATTGTTGATTGATTTGTCTCAAATGTAGGGACAGGTCTAGTTCAGGACAGTGGGCAGGCCATGTAGGCTAATAACATTGAAACAGCCAGTATCTCATTTCAATCGATTATAGGTCTTATGTAGCAAGCAATAGCGGGGCTTATTGAAAGCAATGGAACCTTGGAAGCTGTATTCGATTGGGAACAAATTGCGCGGAAGCCTGCGGCTCACGCGCCTCACGACTACACTCCAAATCTAAAATTAATTACATAAAAACCACACGCGGTCTAACTTTGTAAAAAACAATCCCACTCGCCCATTAAACATAATATATTCAAGACTATTATTCCATTTGAATCTAAAAGCGATGTTTCAAGGATAATCGGAAAAAAATCTCACCGACGACGCAAAAAATTAACGGTTCACTAATTGATAATCACCATATCACATGCGATAATCATACAAGGTCTAGTTCACGATTGAAAATCCAGATGTCAGTTTAATGAGGCAGTAATCGTGTAATTACATAAATTACCGACATTTAGTAGGTACCTATCTCCAAAGATACATGTTTGGGCAAAACGTGTGCCTGGCATGTGTATACGCAGCGGCAGGTATATTAGTATAAAACAAAGTCGCCACTTCTTTCTGTTTGCTTAAATCTCTTAAACTACGCAAGGGATTTTAATGCAGTTTACTAATATATATAATGATTCAAGAAGAAGGTTTATATTCATAGTTTCAAATTAATTTGTATAAAGCCGGGTAATAAAGCCGAGACAGTTTATCTACAACTATGTCAGTAGTTTATATATATACATATATATATATATTCCATTCGTTGTTTTACATACTGTTCGTAAAAATATAGAAAATTCGGTATGTCTATCCCGATAATTTCGTAGCTCTCAAAGTCTGAAAAAGGTTTCTACACAAATAAAAAGCGGGTACAGCTAACTTTCAATTTAAACTTCGAAAGTGGAATCATTAAATAAATATCAGGTAGAGAGTACCGTTACTACATTTATAAACACGTTCTATATTCAATAAACCATAAAAGCTGTTAACTTTTAATAAAAGCTAAGCTTTATTAACGAGGTGAAAACGCAGGAGAGCTTGTGGGCGCGTTTGATTATATTTATTTTAATGTTCGTTTTTAAACAACAACTTAACTACAAATTAACTATTTAGATCATACACACATAACCCAATGTCTGACGCTTTGATAATTTTGATGTGGTTTTACGAGAACCGAATTAGGCGTGTACGCATGTAAAAGTGCGTTCGGACACGTCAGACGAATGATCGTTGCGGTCTAAGACCACTCACTCTGTTCCTGAACATTAACCCTAGTTTATAACGGGACATAGCCGCCTTCCTCATCTTGCGGTGGAAGCATCTAAGCGGCAATACAATCAATTCTCTCTACACCTATACGCAAGACAAAACGACAGTTAAAAATAAGTTCTGTTTTATTAATCGAGTTCGATGTTAGTTAATTATTCCTCGATAGGCGTTTATGGTGCGTATGAATTGGGCTGTTTAAATAAATTCTTTTGCCATTTTTAATTTTATATATCATATGTAAAAGAGTTTTAAACGTGTGTACAATAAACGTATTTTTAGATGAAACTAAAACTTATAGACCTATTTACATATAAACTCTGCTGTGACAAATATCGATCAATTGGACACACCCACATTCATCGTTGCGGAACCGATTATCATAAAATTAAGAATGTTATAATAAAATCCCGAGATTTTTATTTAACGAAACAGTTAGCCTCTAAATGTATTCATAGTTTTATCTTACCCATTAGTTATTTTTAAAACGTGTCTGACGTCACATGATTGCTATATATACCACAGACCACAGAGAGTATCTATATACCTATCAACCTAAAAAGTGTCCGATCTTCTAAGCGAAAGCAAGGAATAATGGACTGACTTAACATGCTTTCCGACTTCCCCTAGAAGCTAAGGAAGTGCATAAATAACCCATCTAAGTTACACAGCCGGGTCAAAGTTGCCGCACCTTTCTAGACAAGATTTCTGCAATTATGTTATTTACAAGACTCATAAACTATGTATTTACCTGATAAAAACGTGTGAAGCGGAATAACCATCATAAATTAAAGTATTACGTAGATATATGTTGAGTAAACAAATAGAGGAAAATAACAAACATATATAGAAAGCGACGAATACTAAACGAGATCATAAATAAAAAAAAATTGGATATTCCACAATCACACAAATACCTGTGAAATAAAAATAACGTGATCTTCTGAACTATAAGCTTTTATTTTTATTCAACAGTGGTCCTTCAATTTAGTCTACTAGGTAACTAGTCATTCATCTCGTTTTTCATCTCTAGCCTTCATATAATTCATACACCTACTTTGTTGACTACGACCGTAGATTGGACGATTCAGCCATCACACTGCCGACATATAATATTTTGTTAAAGGTGTGACAAATATTTAAGTAATGAGGAAAATTCAACAAATGAGCATGAAACAACAACGAAGTAACAACTAAAATGAATAATATGACTATCAGAAGGATTCTAAAAACAGGAACGTTCCAAAATATAGGTATAGCTCCACAACACATAGGATGACTATATTTAAATACATCTCACTCGTATAATCGCTCTGTTCGTTCGTATTAAAGTTCTTAATTGGGATTTATTTTATAATCAGCTCATCTGTAACGTCTAGAATGAAGCACAACATTAGTATAATGTTAATGCCACTTAATTAGCGTCCACATTATGCTATGCTATCCTCACAATTAATGTAATAATAGCGGCATATACTACAATTAGTCCATAGCTAATTATTCATCTAAAATTAAGTCTACTAAGCCTGTGCTCATTTGAAAACTGCATTATATTTATGTATTGCTACACGATAAATATTTTTTATTCTTTTAAAAGTAATTAATAATGGATATAAAATAATACCACCGTAATTAGGCAAGAATTTTGTTGTAAACCACCATTAAGTATACAACACCGCTATATGCCCTTTACATACAAACCCGTCAATATCAACCAAAGTTCTAGGATCTTTAAAAGATGTTAAATTCAATTTGTAATATAATCTTTAGATTAAAACTGAAGTTTTATACACTAGTGTGTACCTATCTGCAAGTAAAATATCAACAAGGTGATTCTGACCAAACTCCTTCAACTATCTCTGAGCCAATGATAATAACCGCAAAAGATGAGAATTTGTATGATAATGACATTGCACACCCAGAAGCTACTGTGTTCTGAAAATATCTTTGCCATTTGCATTTAAGAAAATTTTAAGATACCAGATATTCGCTATCTAAGGCTTACGGCAATTGCATCTTAGATAGCTTTAGGGACCATAATATAAATGACGTGTGTTAATGAAGCCTTATTTTTAGTACACAATTCCCCTAAAGATTGTGAATAATTGTGTATTCCTAATTTAGGAGTTGATTTGATTAAAGTCCGCACTGCGGTGCTTAATGACTTCAGCGGTCATAAAAAGCAATTTTACAAATCTTTGGAATATAATACCTGTATATTCTATACATATTCTAACCCAGTCCAGTTTAATTTATTTTGCTGAATGTGGTTATGAAGGTTGGTTAGCTGCCCCTTTGGCTCTGCCTACCTCTTCGGGGATTACGGGCGTGATGATATATATTTTTTTGTTTTTGGAATATCACGTTGCATTAAATTTTTAAATAAATATAAGGGAACTTAATCAAGCCAACCGAGACCGATCGATAAAAGACATAGATTTATATCATCATAACTTCAATTTAAATCATTTATATCATCAAAACTTAAAAGTAAGAAACAAAAATTATTCTTGTAACATGAAACTACTAAATGGTCCCAATTGGTTTACTATCCTCATTACCCTAGCAAGGTAAACCATAGCGCAGCTTAAAAAGGACACCATAATACGTCTAATAGAAATAGAACGATTCTCAAAGCATGAAGCAACTAATAGTCGCGGTTTATCCATTTTACCCGCGTCTCGCACCAGTCCCGGGGCTAATGTAATTAGTTCATTACTTTGTCCCGGGACGCTTGCCGCTTTGTATGTCTCCACAGATTTATGAGAGCCGAGCTGTTTTTCTGCGGACGTGAATGCGAAAACGGACTTTTTTGCCCCCAAATTGTCGAAATGCACGCAGTAATAAGCCCCGAATGAATCAGATTAAGGGATTAACGCGAAACAAACATTTGTTTTTATACTGGCGCTTTTCTCATCCCACTCTGCTGCTGCCGGATTGGGGCCGTGTTCATTATTTTATTGAGATTTTTAAGGCCATTTGGTGGACTATAATGAGTATTGATGGTTATTTAAATAAGTATAACTTATAATGAAGTGAACAAAAACATCTTTTTGTGTCTTCATGTCCTTAGTACTTCAACAAACCTTGGAAAATAAAATCAGTGAACCTTGAATTACAGTGTTACGATATCCCCACAAAAACCGATCACAAAAACTTGTTACAGGTTTGCTTGTAAATAATCGAATTACATTAACAGATATTTGTGAAGAGTTTTTTTGTGAACCTTACGAAACAAAAACAGTTTACGGCGCGGAGATCAAGTTTGTAATACGGGTTTGATTAGTGCCGGGGAGTCGGAGTGTCCCGTTAATGAATGCATAATGCTAATGAAGCTTACACCTGGCCGCGATCGTGGGACGAGCAGGCCGAGCCCGCCGCCCGTAAAATACGCATCCGTCGCTCACAGCCGCGTCAGATTTAATGCGATTCAAATCTGTCCGTAGCTCCATTTGTTTACTGCGCCGGATCCAATATACCCGAATTTTGCTGGGCCCCTTTCTGCGTATGTATATTGGCTATGGGAGATAAATGCTATGCTATAACAGATTTTCATTTGTCACTATTTTATCGGATTAGCCAAATAGGTGCGTACATTATATAATGTACGCACCTATTTGGCTACTATATTTCATTAGAATAAAACTGGTATTAAAAGGTATGTACGCATAAATATAAAACTACATAAAATATTGCCGCACAAGACTAATAAAATAACCTTAAAAATTAAGCACGTACTTTATTCCTGAGAAGATACCGACACAGGTATCTTCTCAGGAACAGCGCTTTGGGATTATTTATTTTGGTATTTTTGTAACATTAATTAAGATATTTTGAACAACCTCATTTTAATGTAACACTCCTTTTCCAGCTTATAATAGAATTAGTACCATGTCCAAACCAGCTATTGTTTAATGTTTTGTTCGTAACAAATCAGGGCTTAACCTTCCGTCGACATTCGTGATCGATATTCGTGACCGCAGTATTTTTCTCGAGGTACCGCGAATCATTGTTTTGTACCTCTGTTTGGTCGATTGTGTCACGAGAACGCCGCCGGTGACGGTAAACCGTCTATGCCACTCGTGCCCGAGTACGCAGAAACCGGACTCATCGCTGACAGCCAATTAGCCCCATGCTCCCCCCAGCCCGCTCGCGCTCCCTAACCCGCACTCATAGACCCATTTATCTTTATTCGACAGAATCGCCCTGCACGATTGACGCATTCAATCCTACTACTGGTACTGATGCGATACCGATTTGCCCCACACTCCTCTAGATCGTTATAATCGTGCGGGTGTGGATATTCTACGTTAACGTGGCATGAACGTCAACAATTAATCCGTTTTGATTCATTTGTGGAAACACTGACGCAGTGGACGTGTCCGTAGTTGTAGTAGGACACCTAGTTGTCAATCCTTAGAAAGTCATTGAAATTATGAAATCTTGTATTATATAATTTCAATGACTTTATTTAATCAATTAGAGTTAGCCACGTCGTCCACCACACGAAATATTTTAGTCATTTTTTTTAAGATATTTGAATTTATAAAAAAATAAATACTTACTTTTTAATAAAATTTTAGAAATATATCCTATCAATCATAGATTGACTTTAAAATTTAAAAAGCAGCGCTTAAATAATATCTAACGATTTGCACATGTTCGGATACCGAGACAGTTAGGGAATGTATTTTTAATTTTTTTACAAAAATACTACATATCAGCACACTGCCTATCTTCGTTGTTTTACCAAATTAATTATTTCGTATTCCATATTGACTCTGAAACTTGACATACATGAAAAACATAAGAGTATTAAGAACAAGCTAGAAATATAAGTAAATGAGTAAATCTATTTCATGATCCGAGGCTTGTACATTGCACCTGTTATATTAAGCTGGTATTTTTACTATTGCGTGAGAAACCAGACATTAAAATGTTAATAGTAATCTTATAATTTTAGATTACTAAACTAAACCATTAATACAGAAATTGAATCTATAAAAGAATGCGTAATAAATGGTCACTTTTATTTTAATTCACTTTTTTCCCAGACTCTTTATAAAAGTTTTCGCACGCCACAAAATTAACTCTTATAGAAAACGCATCGTATAAGTATCATGCATGATATGCCATTTGTTCTTACATCACATAAATTTAACTGCAGTAGTGACAGCTACAATAAATTACAAATAATGGCTGGTATCTAATATCACTAAAATAACACTTTTATACTCGGTATAGAATCAAGAAAATATCGTGCAGATATAGAACGTGAGTACATTATTGTATTAGAGAATCACGACTTTATCCATTTGCGAATTAGAATTGGAGCGGACAAGCTAGAAGCAGCGTAGTGGTGTGAAAAATAAGGTGAAAAACGCTTAGTACTTGCAATCCGAATGTCAAGGTTATTCGCTATTCTGAGAATGTCTGTTAGCGCCGTCCGTGACTCAGTTGTCTCGGTACATGACTTAGTCACAATACATCACTCCACGATTGTTTCCTGATAATTTGCTCTTTTACTGATCCGTTTAAATATCTCGGAAACAATTGGTGCAATTCTTTTGTCTCTCTCTTCGCAGCGTGTAACGTGTGACAGGACAGGCGGTTTCAGCTGGCAGCGATAAGGTCATGACCATGAACTCTCGCAGTACGATTGTGCCAATAAGCCGATTCGTATTGTACATATCTTAAATAAGTATTGATTGAATAATCAGTCCACTTAAGTATATTTGGCACTTCATAAAAATTCAAGTACCGTGACTATTATGGTCGCATACATTTGATATTATTTATTATGCATTAGTGGTTTAAAAAAACGTAAATATAATAAATTAAAATTTACGTATGACTTTGAAAATTTCAATTGCTAATTTTGTTATTCCGCATAGACAGGGCACTTACCGTATTGAATTTGTTAGAAAAATCTATATGTAAAAATGTTTAACAAAATAAAATGTTGTTCGTAGCATTGGACTATGACTAGTTTCGCTCTATAACCACGGACATTAGGTATTGAATTGGTTGATGAATGTTTATCATCACCTCGTCACGTGATTCCCGTCAAGGTAGCAAGTGGCCGTGGGTTGCTTGGACCCTTTTCGCAGGTAGCTGGGCGTTACTAACAATATGTATGTAAACGGCACAATAAAAAAAAACACAAAATGCAGAGTTACAGGAAATCTTTACATTTTGGGAGATCCAATAAAACAGTTGTTAGTGAATGCTTAATAAAATCTCTTATATGTTTGTGCTGGCTAAGACCCATTTTTTTAAATATATTTATATTTTAGGATATTTAACATGATCTTACATAAGAAAGATTGAGTTTGACAGTACCATTTTAAGGTCATTATCTATAGTATGAATTCATATTTTACTAACTAAGCAAGCAATTGACGGCCATGCACAGCACGAGAAACAGTTCTATGAAAAAAATATCTATTTAAAACTGCACCATCAACTCGTTCAACAAACAAAATACAAATCTCCACAATGCGCAAAGTTTCAGAACTGAAAGCGAAATGTGTAATACCAATTTAACTTTGAAAAATCATATTTAAGATGTATTTTATATTCGCAAAACGAATCAGACTTCAATGGAGACTCGCGAGTTAAGAAATGTCAAGACGGGTGTGCTATATGAAAAGGATTTGGCCTCGGCGGCTGACATTCAGTGCGCTGCAATAAAGCAAGTATTATGCAAAAATGTTGATGCAACTATAGTGCCGGTGGAGCATCTTCATTCTCGCGCAGAGGCCGCCGCGTGGCATTCACGTTCATGCCGCCGAGAAACTTCCTCGTTCAAATTGAATTACTTAACATTTTGTAGGTACTTTCTCAATAAATACCTACTAGAAATTAATTACATTACAACACCTTTAATGCAATACCAAATTAATACGTATTATTGGACTCGATTAAAAAAACTTTATTGAACCACCCGTCATGAACTGTCTTCAGTTTAATCAAAAGAAATCAATTTGGATTCCGGGGCAACGGTAAACAAAGAAGCCATTTATTCAAACGAAAGAAACGCTCCCAAACGTTTAAGCCATATCAAAATATTGGTTTAATTAATGTAATAAACAGTAACGAACTTAAGATTGGAGTTGTAAATCGTGAAGCGCCCCGTCTAACCAGCATTAATTGTAAATTACCAGCCATAACCCCTCACTGGCTGACTGATGAACTCACAAGTCTATACGTCATTAAAATAAACAGTGAATAGGTATATGCCTATGTGTTCCACGAATGAAAAGTTGCCGCGAACTTAAAAACATTCCAAGAGCGAGGGAATTAACAGGTTCACATTAATTGGTTTAATTAGGGAACTAACTGAATTAGAGAGTTACTGCCGTGAGCCGTGAGCGATCACTTGCGTTTCAAAAGTTCTGTTACGCCGGCCTGTGTATTTTTCATTCGAATTACTAGTTTAATTTTATAGCCAAACCGATTTTAATAAGCTATATTTTAATATATATAAAGAGTACAAATATTATTAAATGCATCTTACTGACTGTTCATGTGCTTATTAAAATGCTCATAACAATATACTTATAAATTAATAAATAAATATCAGACTACACATCACATACATTGATCTGACTCCGAGGTAAGTAGCTTAAGCTCTTGTGTTACGGATATTAGAAACAACAGTGGTATTACAAATATATACTTAAATATTGAATATTAACACCCACTTGCCTAGCACGTCGTAAAAGGCGACTAATGGTATATCGGGTTTTGGGTGTGTGATTGTGTAGGCGACAGGTTAGCCGCTTGTCACTGCTTTTTCACAATTTTGCATCTAACCCAGCCCGGCTTTATTTTTGGCTGAATGTAGCTGAAGGGGCATGCTGCCCCTTTGACTCTGCCTACCCCTTCGAAGATTATGGGCGTGATGTTATGTACTTATGTAACACCCACTTATATTAATTTTATGGCACACGTGTGCACAAGCATAGCGACGCAAAATGTATATTATATGTACACTAAAATGTTCTGAAGATCACATATTATTTAAATAACAGAATAGTCAAAAAACACATTATCATGTTTTTGTGAAAAACCAAACTAAATCATGAATTTCATATTAACGTACAAGTAGATACCGAACGTAATTTTTTTATAAAATTAAGAAAAAGAATAAAATCTAGAATGGCTGTTTTAGTACAAAACTTTCTGCATAAAACATAACAATTACCGTGTATGTAGGTAGGTACTATATGTTTCCCATCCATAAAACACACAGATCAAACCGTAAATATACGTCGGAAATATTTTCCGCGGTATTTTACGTTGACAAAATATTTCCGTTTACTAAAAGAAACAGAGTCGAAGGTAATCTCTCCCTCTATAAATAATAGTCAGTTGACTGATCGCGACATTTCAGATATCCGGTAACAAAGAATCGTCGGTAGAGTAATGATGGCGCGTGGCGCGGGAGCGGGCAGTGTTGCCACAATCGTCAGATCAATTTGCTGAAAATCGGACTTGCTGCTGTCATCATCTCGCTTTATTAATGGACCCTACACGGGAAACATTTAGCGAGTCTAGTTCTTACTCCCAATCAATCAGACCAGTCTACCTACCCCTAAACAGAGAAACCAAATTAGTTCATGGTCGCACATCTACATATTATGGTTTTTGGAATGCGCAGTGCGCTGGTTTTCTTCTAATTGTCGAAATTATTTCCATCACTACCGAGCTAGTGGTATAATTTTTATAAAACTGTACACAAATTGTTGTTAAATCACTCTCATACTGCTATGGTAAAATAACCCATTGCTATCAACGCTACCACCGCTTACCTCTCGAACTTGCTGGCGAAAATATAATAAGTCGATGTTTTTGCAAAGCTTCTTCTCCAAACACTTCATCAACCGCAAACTAGTGTTAAACAGGTTAAAAAAGAAACCGAGCATCGGACAAACAAATTGATGTTAGATACTTATAGAATACTGGCGTAAACATTAAAACACGCCTTTAATTGTTATCGACTACGATAATAACGTGTCATTTGGATAAAGATATGTTGAAAACCTACATAGATTGTACTACTATCTAATGTGTCTGTGGAATATTAATGGTCACTAGTAAATGCTCATGTGTTTGGAATTTTGGACGTTCTGAACTCGCGAATAAAAGAAGGTTCCAACAATTCAAATCAACTGGCAATACTGTTGTAGCTGGTTGGAAGCGGGCGTGGACGTGAACGCGCAACGCGGGCGCGGGTACGACGCGGGCGTGGGTAACAAATGACGCGAATCCCGCGCCGCGGACGCTCTGAGACCCGTGTCACATTGAACGAAAACATCGTTAATTTTGCCTATCATTTTATCGACATTTTTACTAAACAACGTAGGTTTGTACGTTTTGTCTGCTAGTTTACGTTGCGAAATGAAAACAAAGCATTTCATAATATCATAAAACGACCTCACCAAACGTGGAGCAATATGTTATGAATACAAAAAACAATGAATTTAATTTTAGTAAGCAAATTTAAAAACAAATATGAACGAGTGCGACTCCAATTTTGTATGTTGAAATATACCATAATAATAAGCGATGATGTGGGCACGCAAGGTGACTAAAATTTGGAAATTATCATAAACTGCGAATACATAACATAATAACAGAAAAAGATTTTCTTCACAGACTAAAGAAGTTCACTGAGTTAGTGCGTTCAAGAATATAGCTACTTGTATTAATTAAACTGTTTAGCAGAAATCAACAGCGATGATATAAACGCTAACGGCTACCCTGGAACGCGACCGTCTGTCGGTTGCTAGGATTAATATTTATTCCGATCACATTTCACACATGCACTGACGCAGTACCTAAAGCAATGCAGGTCATATTACGAACTATCACGTCGTCCGCTGTGTATGATAAATACGAACCTCGCATGTCTGCCCGCAGTAATTGCATAACCTTCACTGATTCTCGTAATGCGCGCTAATTAATGAACTTATAGATACTTAAAATGCTTATACGCGGGGACTGAAGGAGTGGCTTTTTTACCTTCATATAAATTTCACAACTTTTAGAGAGTAATCGAGCAGTTTGCAGCGCGAGCGGTGTCGCAAGCGAGTCGTGGGAGCACGCGCCCGCAGTTAGCGACACCCAGCGATGTGCTAATGTCAATGACGGACAAATAAACACAACGTATTCAAAATGCATACCAAACCCACAATTTGCTCACTCACTAACCCATAATATCGTTACATAACACGATGCTCAAACCTCCCTAGAGCGAAGCCATCGTCCTGAAGAGTTGCGTAAATCCTATCGCCAAACATGATTAATCTTCGGCTTACCAATAAAAACGTTTGACTCGCACTTTCGCGTCTAATTTCTCTTCGAAACATCACAGCATCTATATTTCAATTCCTTGTGTCAACGCTGCGGAAAAGAAACATTTCATTTTTTATAAAGTTTGGCCGAGCTGTTATTCTCCGGGGCGGGTTCTTTCTTTTTTGCCACGCTTGATTGATGGCTTTTCTTACAACGTGACACTTTGTACTTTTTCCTAGTACGACTAAGCATGTCCTACAAATACACATAAAAGTCAAGTCATATTGTACCACTATTTATAGTTTTGGTTAGAAAGACAAAACACTACAGTAGGTACGTAATAGGGAATCGGATTTTTTGTTTTATTTTGTTTATTAGTGAAAATATTACTATCCATTATTGTAATCTACTTAAAACTTTTATCTGAAGGACGAAAATCGACAATATTAGGTTTTATATTATATGAATAAAATATACCTATCTATTTTAAATGAATGGCAGATCACTTTCAGATTGTATCTGCTAATATGAATAAATACGATAAGACTTTAGGAAATTATTATTCATACATACAGAAAAACAAAAAATATGCACATTTTAATGGTGCAAAAATAACAAAGCTCTAGTAAATCTACTTTCTGTGTAAATGAAACCGCCTCATTTGCTTACAAAGCTCGGCGTTTAATATTCATGATACTCCAGAGAAAACGAAAAAAATCACATCAGTTAATATTCTGTCGCCCGCTGATAATACTCCATTTACGAGTGAATTTTTTGTTGTTGCCGAGTGATGAATGAGTTTTGGCCGAAACGTCACTATTGGGGACGTAGTGGTCGCACGCGTGCGCCTCGTGACCTCACGCATCTCACAAAATTCCGAGTCCATTTGCTCAGTACGTGCGTGAAAACGTCGGCATGCCCATAATATTATTTCCCTCGGGGAATGATTAGGTAATCCGTAAATGCATTTGGGTGACTTCGTTTTTCCAATGTCATCCTGACGAAAAGGAACATGCTTATATTTTAACTTAACACAGGAAATTTTGAATAATAATAACAAGACTACAGCGTAACAGTACATGAAATGCCAGAAATACATGTACATTATATTCAAGATAGAAAAGGATAAAATAACGAAGATATGGTATAACGATTTAACTGTTAAAATTCTATAGAACCGATCACTACACAGATGGTAGTTATTAATTTACTTTAAAGGAATGCTAACTACGAAATCCTTAGTACAGTCCTATATTATTTAGACGCAATTGCAAAAAACTAGTTTGTGTATAATGCGCCGCTCCAGGCAATAGATCTCGATCGGGCGTATAAAGCCGAGAAGCCCGACAGAGTCCGACAGACAAGGATAAACGATTTATAGTAGTAACACAAACAGCATTAAATCTGCAAGGGCAGCATTCTCGCACGCATTTACCGTAAACCATCAATTAACCTTAGAACCAAGGTGCTTAAGCTACAGAAATTCCCGTAATGCAGGCCTTTCAACGAATTTTAACATTATGACTATTTTTCATTGATAATCTCGGCGGGCCAAATAGTCATCAGCTTGATCTATGGCCGTGGAAAAAAAATGTATGTATATTACAATAACAACGTTGTTTCGGTAATAAGTCACCGACGGCCTTAACAATGTTACTTATTTGCTGCTGTGATCTTTAATATTTTTATTAACTACTACAAACCACAATGACATCCACTATATTTTTTTCTAAATTAATGGGATTCTTAAAAATTTATTAAGTATGTCGATAAATTATGTAGGAAAATTTGTGCATTTAAGAATGTGCCTTTTTTAATTTTGTTTAATTTCACACATTATTTGGCGACATTTTAGTCCCAACTTATAGTTCCTAGTGAGCACTCAAGATTAATTCACGTAGTTTAACGTAAAACTAATAAAAGAGAAATAAGTAATAATGTCCCAGTAGTAAAAGTCGGGGTTTGTTTTCCGTTCAAACAAAAATAAGAAAATAATATTTCTCGATATGTTTTCCCTAGAACTCCCTTGTGTAAATATCAGGAATTCACATTGCGACAGCCTTCCAATACCTACAACATGCGTTTATTTATTGTTAATAATAACATAAAAAAAACTCCATAGGTCGTTAAAGATGTAATCTCCCGATATCTTCCTACAAAGTTTCAAGGTTCTTTTTTATAACCCGAGTTAAAGATATAAAACTGATTGATATACAACTATGGCACTAGCCGACTATTAAATTTAAAACATTTTGAACTTGACTGGAGCTATTAAGTGTTATTAAGTTTGGTACGATGCGAGCCTGTTATGGTGAGGCGAGGGGAGTGTCGGAACGTGTTTGATGCATAAGTGATCAAAATGAACTACACTCACTCGGAACGGGTCGATGGTTCATTGCGCAACAAGCCGTTACCTATCTGTTTAAATTGGGTTTGGATAAATTTGATGTGCCCACTGCGGGCCGGGCCGGCCCCTTGGGCGGTAAGATATTCGTCTCGACTCAATGCAAGTACAATAACCAACAGATTACATATTGAGTACGTGCCTGCTAACCGCCGATCGGAATTATACGTCACGACTAGCGACAGACACCGCGTCGCAGTTAAAGTTTCCTGATCTATATTCCCGCAAATTTGAATCTTAAGGTGTATTCCTTACCTGCTCAGGTAATACCATAAAATATCTTTGGAACTTAGCAAAATTTACTTTATTATTTCTTCTTGTTCCACCCGGTATTGCAGTGTTAAACGGTCACTCGCTAAGTTATTCTTCATAATGTGCATAGTTATGTTTTGGAATGAATTAAATCAAGGGCAATCAGCTGAAGACCTACACCACAGCAGATTTATATATGCATGTTTTTACGCGAATGTAAGGTGATGCTCAAACAAAACATCAAACTGAAATGAAGGAAAACATTCACATTTTATAAACAGGAAAGTAAAAACATGATATTTAAAATTTAAGCCACTTACGTCATTACTAAAGAAATGAGCCGTAAAGCACTAAAATACAAAGGTGAGTTAATCAACTAGAAGCGACAGTATAGCAGGGAATATTCGATATTAATGTAGCATGAAATAATTTGAAGCATTTTCCGAGGGCATCAATCTGGCCTGTTAATGAGATTCGGCGGCGATCGCGTTGACAATTTGTGCTCCGTTGCTGCTTTAATGAAATACTTCATAAGAAGATGGCGGACACGACGCCGTTCTAACGGGCAGACGTCCTCAATATTGTTTTGTACAGATGTGAGAATCGCAACCAAAACTATTCTAAGGTTACAAATTTTTTATTATACTTAATGTATGTATATTAATATATTGTTAAATATTCTCATTTAAAGACAGTCTAACGAATGAATATTCGTTTAAACGTGCCTATAAATCCGAGTTTAGCAATTGCCATACCATATTTTAAGTGTAAACCATGCTATATACCTTTGAGATACTCTTGTATTATTAAAGCAAAAAAATATTTTAATCCTCATATCGAAGATATATAACAAATAAATTGCACTAACTTAATTAAAAGTATACACTAGCACTTGTATTTTAAAAAATAAAAGCAATGAACATAATGCAAACACCTAGACCCGCGACAGATACCTACCCATCAAAATATTAAAAGAAATCAAGCAATTAATATTAACTCAAAAAATTACATGATTTAACTGTGTGACTGAATTCCCTCGATTGTATCCTAATTGATTAATTGTTGATATCCGAATGTATGGCAGATGTTGTCGATGCCCGAATAAAACGACAGAAGCCAAATTTAAAAAAGGATTTTTACAGATCGATTAAATATCGCTTCCAATCTAGGACGTGCCCAAGTATCTAAAGTACTTATACCTAACCCTAACGTAACCTATATATAATTTATCTTATGATTTTTCCATCTTGCTTTAATTTTGAGTACAGATAGAAGACATTATGGCGCCTTATGTTTGTGCACCGAGTTATCTACTTGTAGCAATCTATATCGTACGCTATCAAAATAGGTAACCCTTAAACGGTTTTAATCGCAACCAGATCCTAGCTATGTAATAAGTTGATTTATTGGCCGATAAGATTGCCGACTACTGTGTCATTCGACACCGCGCCGAGCCGGGGCGCGACCTCCGACCGCGCTTTCACCGCTGCCCACAGCCCGCTGCAACACATCGCTTTCCAACGACCAATTAACAACTTCTCCGCTTTGATTTATCGCACACGGAAATCCCTTCATTAGTAAACAAATTCGAGCGTTACATCCAACTGGGATAGCGTAAACAAACCCATATTGTATCCGTTAACTTTTTAACAATTTGACGTAACTATAAAATCGGATGCTTATTAAAAGTTCTTCCCAGGTTCAAAGTTCAAAATAATTCCGCTCGCTACAGATCCATTTTTTTGTTTATAGTACTAATAGTACTTATTCATTCATGACTCATTAACAAACAGTAGAGTACGGAAAACAATAGGTTGGCTGAAGTTGATACTTACTTTCCCCGCTATGATGATTTCTTGTTAGATATCATTGTTGTGTATTACGATTGTTTGGATGAATTACCCATACGACTTTCATTTCTAAGACGAACACACAATGTGACGATGACAATGCTTTCAATGGTGATGGATATGATGCTCATTATAAAGCATATACAATACATGCACCTATAGTATCTACCTATAAATAAATTCATCATGAATATGCAGAAAGATATACTACCTAATTAATTGCTACAAATATTAAACATTATTAAAAAAAAAAAGAAAATAGATGGGAAATGGGTTTACAAAACGATTTTGGACGACACGAGACTTTATTATTCGTTCCAATTTTACGTTTTCAATGAATAGATATATTTCAAGTCAGGATTCCATTTTTCAACCAACTTTACTCCAGTTAGTCGCATAGTCAGCATTCCCGTGGTAACACGAGCAAGGCAATGTTAATATTTATAAAGCGATGCGCTAGTTGTTATCGCTTACAATTCGACACACGTTCGTTTACTTTCCGAACAATATAAGCACTTGCACGAAGCAAGTAAAACTTATGTGTTAGGAGCCCATACATGTTTAAGTGCACGTACGTCGTCAGTTACAGCACTCCAGTCTTGCATTGCAGGCATAAGTTTCAATCTGGTCGCTTCCTGCGTCGCTGACGTCTCAATTGCTGCTCTTTTGTAATCAACAATTTGTGCCGCTACTCGACAAACAGCTACCGTCTTCATTCAATAACTACGAGAACGAATGCCAGACTATTTTAGTTGCCTCGTTACGATTATATCACTCCTTGCTCATAGTGCGATTGTGAAACTGCGTACCCTAGCTGTTTTTTCTTGGTAATAAATAGCACACTAACTATGTGTATCACTTGCCACACACGGTTTCGTTGGCAATAATATGTCGTTATAAGAAAGCGTAAATCCAGATTATAATTTATGTGGAAATATCATTGCTATTCCTCTTGTAGAACACCTTGCTCATACAAATGTAAGGTAGCATGAGCATCATAATATATCGTTTATAACTTAATTTAACACATTCATGATATGCATTGATGACTTTGACTGTGACATATAAAACACACTACGAGACTCACTCATATACAGGCCACGAAACCAAGGGTCGCGGGTTCGAATTCCGCTAGGGACAAATGTTTCGTGTGATGAACATGGACATGGGCATTGAAGTATGTCTATCCGTTCACCTAGTATCCATAGCACAAGCTTCTAAGCTTAGTTTGGAACTAGGGAATTGGTGTGTCAGTCTGAAGGATTTATTTATTTATTATTATTATTTACCTTAAGTATACAATCCGTAAATTTAAAAAATATGTATTTAAACTCCTAACTGACATATTAATTCACAAAGTTTCAACATTTTTACCTTTATAATATTATATTTATATAAAGTACCGAATACTTAAATGGAAACCAGTTTATATAATGAGTTTCTCGGTCGACATTGCAGTAAAAATCTAATTTAATTTTATACACCTCTTTCCAAAAAATATAATGCCCATTCCCAAGGTAACAAAGCCATTACAGATTAGTTGAAATTAAGGCATTAGAGATACATTTGCGAAAGCACTATTTAGCAAAATAGCACATTAAGTGTGGCATATTAGGCCCGAAGGTAATAATCTGCTGCGTAACATTTGATCAGCAGCACTCAACTACAATTATGTTAGGCAATATACATACTTGTCCCAATTCAAAATTGGCGTTGGATGGATCTTTTTGTTGTCTGATGGCGGAGGCCACTCCATTGTCTTTGTACATCAATTTGTGTACTTGCAATAAAGCAACACGCGACTGTTGAAGCGATTGTACGTATAATCGACTTTCCGCTTCGCAGCAAACATTAAAACAGCATTAAATTCTATTTAACGGTATATAATGCATGCCTAGTTAAGTAATTGGAAAATGTGTTTCGTGTCTCATGCGATGCGAAATCTTTATGCAATAAAAAATTAACGTATTCCCATATAAAAACATGACATTAACAGCGACCTTGATTTGCTGACAGTATAAAAAACAATATAAAATAAATTGAAAGCTATTACTTTATTTCAATTGGCACATTTTTTTACTTTCTAGTTTTAATGTACAATGATTGTCATTAACTAATAACTATATTTAAATATAATCTTTTATAAACTTTGGAGCATACATATATATGTACATATTGTACGAATATGCACTCTCATAAATCTGTTTATAAATATATGGTGGTCTCTCTAAGATCATATAAGGTGTTAGTCGAGGAATAAAGAATTCTCAGAAAGCCTTAAGATAGTCCTCCAACAGTTTGGAGATAATGAACTCTTACTAAGCCGGACCGGAAACAACAACGGGCTTTATCTAATCAGTAATACCGAATAATTACAAATGTCACGGTTGGTTATAAGCATATTAGGTAGAGTAACAAAGCCGGATGATAGGTCACGCAATGTGGACTGTACACGTGCGCGCGTTTAAACCGGGATTATACTTTTAATTAAAATATTTCTACTAATTAGCATTATCTAAAATATTTTACATAGGTATAGGTTATAGATACCTTCTGATTCCCATGTTCTCTAAGCCAGCACATAACAAAGGGTGGTTAGTGGGAAACACATTCATAAACATGTTTGTAATTATCAGATTTAAAAATTCATCGACAAATTTAAAATTTGTGTCTATATCAAAATAATTAACAATTTAGAGCGGTGGTAGCTCAATGGTAAGGACACGCGCCTCTTAACCGAGGAGTGCGGGTTCAAACCCGGGCATGTACCTCTGGATTTTTCAAATCTATGTACGTATTTATACCACTAGCTCGACGGTGAGGGAAAACATCGTGATGAAACCTGCAAATTCAAACAACTTTGGATTTGTAACCATGATCCAAAAATTGTCTGGTTCCCCTATTACGGGTTACGAAGGTCAGATCGGCAGTCGCTTCAATGTAATTACCAGACTCGCTAAATCCTGGATCATGGTCTAAGCGGACCCCGTCTAAACACGGGACATAACGCTAGGAAGATGATGATGATGATCAAAATAATTAACAAAGTAATGACCCGATAACAATATTACCAATTCATGTAAAAAAAAGAACAAAATCGAATTAAGGATAACTAAAATAACTGTATAAATTATTTATTCTTAATCGAGATCCTGGGGTGAGCACCCAAGATGTCTTGTACTGCAATTACAAGACATTCCTGTAGCTAAATTTAAAATAATTTTATAGGGAGAACCGAAATACTGAAATTTACTTATTGTTCTATATTTAATGGATACCAAATAATAATGACCAAGCGTATTTACCAGATCACTAATAGCGAAAGTCCACGCCATTGAACACTTCTAGTCTAGTAAGTATACAACAATCAACAAAACCTCCGAGCTATAAAATAATCAAGCTTCAATATAACTCAAATAGAAAACTCATCTTTCGGAACACGCACTCTCTTTGGCATTCATGCGTGTATATTATAGACAGTGTTGCCTCGTATTATAGACTAGGAGAACAAAAGTTGTCAAGCGACTTTGAAGCTGGCTATACATTAATGGCCGTAATCTCAGAAATAGTTCGCGGGAGTTATAGGAATGCTGAGAACCGGTCGCACTTCCGACGCACTTGCCGATGACCACGTCATCCCACAACACCGTGCCTGTAAACACTCCAGTTTCTCGGAGACTATATAAATGAAGAGCACATCATGTAGCTTTGACTCAAGTTTGTGTTCGGTGGCCATTTCCTTCAACGTGTAATGAAGTTTAGCCTTAAAAAATACCAACTCGTGATAAAGACGCACATTGTAAGAAATTATTTTTGGCCCACATTTGGAAATTTTGTATTATAGATTTTTATATTTGATTATTATTTGATAAAATTAAATACCTACATTATACGGAATATCCTATTAACAGTGACAATAGGTATAACATAAACTGTAATTTAATTTGAAAAAGTCTTCGGTTGATGGTATTGAGGTGAATTTAAAGTATAAGCTAATGCAATATAAATAATTACGGACAAAATATTGCTTAAATACCTATATGTATTGACAGCTGGCAAAATTTCAACGATTAAACGGACATCAAAATAAATACAAAGCGTAGCATCGTATTCATCAATTTCATCAACACCCGGCCCATAATATCTATTCAACATCGAGCTAACAGTGAGCATATTGAAATCGAACGCACAATCAAAGTCGGCCGTAAACGAATCATGGGCTAATCAAAATACATCGGCGTCAAGCGTGACTGGTGTTATTTTTGAAGCATGGCCTGCACATGCCGGTCGGTATACTCACCGTTCAATAACGGATGCCGCCGATTGTGAATTATTTTGGTCTCGGGAAGCATAAACTAGCGAACGCGCAGCAAGCCCCGCCACCCACTCCTCGGTGCGCTCATAAGGAAACGTCAACAATCAGATACATCGACTATTCTGAATGTTCCGCGAATTTGCCGGTGCGATTTCGATCCGTACCGCTACCCAGACTTTCATGTTCTGTGTTGTCAAAACTCAAAACCTTGTTTAGAATCATTAATGTTTCATGACTGCACAACTATGTACATTTCTTTACGTTGAGTATCAAATTAAAGGAGCATTTAGCCCAACAGAGAAAGCTTCGTACTCATTATTATCCTACTCAAGAGAATCCTTTCCAAACAGAGGATCCACCCTTGGGATATACCCTAGTATAAGGTTGAATTATCTATGACCACGGCCGGTTTAAGGCCCAGTACCTATCGCAATTTGGGGAACATTCCGGTAGGTATCTTTCAATCCCGTTTATTTAGTTAGGCTCAAAATATTGTTGGTAGTAGGCTAGAATCGAATATTCACTTCGAATCGGGTACTACGGCATAGTAGGCGCTTGTTGTGTACACGGTACACAAAACAACACCTCCACCTTCATCACTGTCGGAACTATGTATGCCATTACAGGCCATGCTGCCTACGTACAAAGGCGGCACAAGACATAGGCTTGGAGTCATAACTCTGCGTTTCGTTGGGTATCTGATGTTTAGGTTAACACCACCGCGTGAATAATTCACAGACGTGTTTTATTGTCGGTTGTCATGTTAGGTGAGCCTCATTAAATAATCCCCGGGTGGTGTTGTTCGCCGAATTCAGTTATGCAAATAAGTTATTCGTTTGTGTGCCGAGCTTTTGAACACAAGGTTAGATAAACACGGTTTATTTGTTCCTAGAACTGCGCGACGAAAAATTGAACGTGAAATTACGTCGATAAACGGGAGATAAATCTTAAAATGTCGGTAAATTATGGCGGCGCTTAAAACGTATTATGAGAAATGTGCGCTGGCTGATTTATGCCCAGTTTCAATTTATAACGATATAATTTATTTTGAAAAGTAGTTTGTGACTGATAGGAAATATTGCGACATTGAGTGGGCATTAGGGCTAATAATTGTGAAGACGGACAGTCTATTGGTCTCGATCTCGATAGGGCCGCGACGACGCGATAGGCAATCAAACAATTTAGGTTAAACGCCGCTGCGCACCGCCTTGTAGTCTTGTTCGTGTCCACGATTTCCTAACAGCTACATACTTACAGTTACTCAAATTACACTACTCGTTTCAAATTGAAATTCTTGATGCAACTAAAGCATAACGCGGATAATTGACTCGGCCAAAATCGACTCATTTGTATGCTAATCGTTGAGCAATTTTTATGTAACAGGTTAGGTATTTGAAATACTAAATACACAAGTTTTTTTTTTAAATTTATGTGGCAAATCTATTTAGTCCTTTTAAAACATATAGGTAAGCTATTTGCAGCAAGAACAAGAAATCTAATGCATAAAAATTTGAGCCAAGTTTTTTGTCTCTATATTTTTATAATCGTTAGCATAAATGCAAAACTATTACCTATAACAAAACTAATTTTACTAGAAACGCTTGTGGAGATACTTGGAAAACCTAACGCTTTCATCGGAACACGTTAGCCGTTGTAGGAAAATATAAGTACGGGCAGTCGAGCGAGCTAAATGCACCAGCGCGGCGGTATAATTATGGGAATGAGAATTTGCCTACAGTAGGTATTATTGTACGGCCGGACGTCCGACATCCGCGGCGCGGCTCAAACACACAAAACATCGCAAAATATTCATAGGGTTGCCACCTCCACTGAAACAAAACCTCTGTTGGTTCATTCATTAAATGACTCACCTGATTGACTTCCTAACATAATGACCCGTTCATATTCGAAATCGATTTTAACCATGATCCTAGTCCATATTTTTGTCACCATCTAGATTTAATGAGTCTGGTTATTACATACATACATAACATCACGCCCATAATCCCCAAAGAGGTAGGCAGAGTCAAAGGGGCAGCATGCCCCTTCAACCACATTCAGCCAAAAATAAAGCCGGGCTGGGTTAGATGGAAAATTGTGAAAAAGCAGTGACAAGCGGCTAACCTGTCGCCCTTAAAGTTTTTTATCCACGCCCGCATCGATCTCGGGGCCAACGAGTTATGGTGTGCCAACTACGCAGCCGTCTATCCACTGCGACAAACTTCCTGGTTATTATTATAAAGCGTAAGCTTCTTAAAATTTCTAACCCTTAGAAAGTAGAAATGATATCGTGTTAATACATCCATCAAAAAAGTATATATGCAGTTTATGCAGTTTTCCTCACAATATTGTCTAGACATTAGATGATCAAATATAAAACAACACACACAGGTCGACTGACCACATTTCAAAGTTAAATATCTCAAGTAGCTTAAACATGTTTCCTTCTATTTCATGGACACAACATAAGATTGTACAAAGTACACACTGGCTTCCAGGTTATTGTAAAAAAGATATACTCCAATCAAAAAAAAAATCACACCACTATCGTTATGTTCAAAATTTCTGAACCTACCAATCAGATATAGGGTGAACAATGCTTACGAACAATACAGATTGCGTAAACAGAACAGTGCCAACCATAAACTTGACAAAAGAGCGCACCATCAGGATGTTGTACATTACGTGATCAGTCGCATTTTTTGTTGAATGGCTTGTAAGTAAGTACCCACTACAAAAGTAATGTCAGATGACCGGCCGTGACTTTGTGCGTTTCTAACTCTAGTATAATTTTTATTACAAAAAGACTAGTGAAAAAAGAAGGACTCCGCGCCACTAACTAGGCGTTGAAGTATCACAGGTGCTCCAATTTGACACGCAACTCACGTCACACATTGACATACGCGCTCTAAATGACAGATTTCCGATATAAGGTATTCATAAGATTCTCACTCACACATGCTCAAACGTGGCTTCACGTACTGTAGTATAGCAGCGCGGAGTCCTTCTTTTTTTTACTAGTCCGTGCAGCGAGATAAGAGTTGAGTCGAGGGTTTACCTCGATTTTCAATAGTGCGTAATGGACACTACTACAGTTACAGAACTGAAGATTTACACAGGTAATTTTTTTAAAACTACTTACCTATTCCTTGTTCAGAATTAATAAAGACAAAACTATGATTTTATAATTAGGCTCCTGAAATCAGCGATGTTATTCATCGCCCATCGTTTAGCTCTGTTGTACGACTACAGAGGATATGAGTAAGTACTATTAAATACTGAGTCAGTCAGCTCGTGACCACTAATGGTGCAATTCAAAATAGAATGGTAAGAAATAAGTCAAAAACTATTTATAAAGTTAATAGATCTTCATTCAAGTCGCGTAAAATACTCTTATTTTTAATTCAATTGTGTTCCAACACGAAAATAATAATTTTGGGCAGAAGGCATAACATTTCATCGTCTAATGTTTCGTTAAATGTATTTATTGTTACATAATTTAATAAATAACGCGTGAAGTTTAGTTACATAGTTAGCAAGTTAATATAAAAGTATTCCTGCTATTTATTGTATAGAAGTATATTGAAAATATTTAATGACGAGAATCCTTTTATATGCAAAAATAGTTTTTTGCATATAAAAGGATTCTTGTTATTTATTCAATATGATATTTACTTTTAAACGTAAAAATTACACTAAAATACTTTGGTTTGTATGTATGTTATGCGTAGGTATACTAACTAACTAACTAACTAAAACTTAACGCTACTTCCCTTCATGCGTAGGTTTATTGTATAATAAAAATAGAAACCTATGCTGTAATAGTTATCAAAACATCACATAGGTAGTATGCGTAATGTGTATGTGGACTTAATCCTTTGGCATAAATAAAGTACCTCATATAAAATAATAAAAATATATAATATTCGATGCTAGCCGCTTAACAATGCGATCAACAAGGAAACACCGCGAAGGTTAACTTATTGTTTGGTTTTAATTAAAAAGCAATATTCAGATTTTAAGGTGAAATTACTGTGGTGTTTTATGGTCATTTTATTCGTGTTGATAACACGCAAAAGGCTTATGTTAACACCTGTTTGTAGATAACAGTTTAGCTCCGATTGTTGCCCTATCTCAGCAGAATAACTTGTTATAAAACTACAGTCATACAAAAACTATACGACCAGGAATATTTCTAAGTAAATTAATTAACAAAATTACGTGGATGTACCTACTCATTGGTTAATTACTGAGAAACAAATATACCTACGCTCCGCACAACACCTGTTTGATGTATGTAAATCAGCATCGATTACTCGTAGCAGCAGACTCTTCCGCAATAGTCGCACGCGCCTCCAATTTTGATACCCTACATTTCAATTTAGAGCTGTAACATTATTATTGCGATATAGTGGTTGAATATATAGGTGCTATTTTTCGGTAGGTATTTATCGAGGACGAATGAATATTATATCGAATGTAATGGATGGGTGGATGTTACTGTCCCTACTGTCATTACTCCCTTAAATAAGTTCAATGTGTCTGGTTAAATTTTTATCATACCTAAGTTAATGTTTTTTTTAATATAGTCAGCAATTAAGAATTATATCTTTGTAAATTAAATAAAATTGTAATATACATTAAAGTATATAAAAGATGCATTTTAAACAACCTTAAATGATCGGAAATAATTAAAATACCTTATTGACGTTTAGTTAAAATACTATAAGTACCTATACGCGAATTCTCATGCAACGTTGGATATCGTGCGAAATCTTTCTCAGTACCGCATATACGGCATATACCATTGTGCGTTGGGAACGTTTAAACAAAATTGCCCATTGTCCTTATATCTCATGTCCTAGCTGATTAGTAACTGACACTATGTTTTTATCGTTGACACAAAGCGATTCCCAACAAATACGTACTGCTGGGAAACAGCATTTTGCGAGTCGGAGGTGACTTTTGTTGTTCCGATCTCACGACAACCGCACATTTATGTGTTCTCACACTAGATACTTAGTCGAGATTAATTGCTTGTGTTTTGTCCCGGCGGCAGTAGGTGAAGCGAGATGCTGGTGCGATTGCGGCTTCAATAAACACGGAACAGAAACTGTGGACGTTTAATTAATAAACAGTTCCTTGTTTTGTTCTGCCGTGTGTGCGTATGATTTGATCGTGTACAAAAACAAATCAATCAACACGATTGCTTTACCGGCTAACTCGTACTGAAATCATTTACATTCTTTTGAATAACCGTCCTTATCGATTTGATTATTATCCTTTCGATTACCTTATTTAAATATCCTTATTCCTTAGTTAAGGCTTAAAAAATTATAGCATTATCGAAAATTCGTTTCTAAAACTCAAACTATCTACTTAAATTTATAAATCTCAACTAAGCTGTTTTCTTTTCACTAACAATTTACAAATGACTTCCTAATGCAATGATTGCACAATAAAATCCCATTATATGTATAATGGAACTGGTATTTCAGTTCACTTTACTCCGTCTTGTCGAATCTTCAAATAATTTTCTCAAAGTCTATAAAATTATGAGTGCCTTTATAGCTTAAAAAAAGTTAAGGGGCAAAACCGCGTGTAGGTTAGTATGTAGGTTTCCGAGAATTTAATTAGTT
The DNA here is from genome assembly GCA_951394215.1 of Glyphodes perspectalis. Lineage (NCBI taxonomy): Eukaryota > Metazoa > Arthropoda > Insecta > Lepidoptera > Crambidae > Glyphodes > Glyphodes perspectalis. The sequence continues at coordinate 10,623,704 of OX596200.1, read as the reverse complement.
CCACGGAGAATTTATAATTTGAACAAGCTAATTGTACCATGTTGGTATCTACTCACCTTCACCAGGCCGGACATTCGAGACAAATTGTATTCCTTCTAAACATTTGCTTTTAGATAACGACAGATACCAGCCCCAATGTTCATAGGGCTAATAAAAGCATAATATTGTACGATAATAGGTATGATCTGTATTGAAAATGATAAATACAATAATAAGGTGGCTGGCCTTTAAATTTTTGCAATTTGAAAGGCACGGTCATCAAATAAACTGTGGCGAGCGAAATATAACTACCACATTCGTCTGTAACATACGAGAATTACAATCGGAATTAATTGCCCTGTCTTGTTATCCAAGTAATTTGTTAATAACGATCTTTTTTTACCTTCACAAGTTGAAGGGCATTCGTGGCAGCACAAAAGAGGCGAATAACGACGCGCTATACAGCATAGAGTATAAAACCACACGAGAACATTTAAAACGCCGTGAAGCATATTACGTTGGTTCTTAATATTTTGTGTAGTGTCCTTACTAAATGACAGCAGGCAGGGCAGTTGTTGAAGGAAAATTGGGGAATTTTTCGGCAAAAAAAAAGCCACGTGAGAATAAAGTCTCGTCTTTGTACCTAAATCCAGATCGTCCCATTTTACACCCAGAACTTAACCGCAGATGCGGCAATCCTGTTTGCCCTAAAGTTAAGCAAGTTGAAGGGCACAGTACGGCAGGTCAACAGAGACGGGGTGATTTAATTGTCGCGACGTAGCGCGGGAAGTCGCGTGGGAGTCCGGCCAAGTGTGACGTCACGAGACTAATTGCGTGGCTCCGCACTCGCACTCCCCTTTCGCTGAAGCAACACTTATTTGTATGACAGTACAGTAAAAATACTTACAATGTGAATGACTGATTGCTGTTTCTTTGTGGTAAAGAAGTGTTTGGAAAACATTAGCTTACATGTCTTTTAGGAAAGAATGGAAAATAATTTATTCAGGAACACATTAAAACTAAACATAAAATTAACATCATCTTCCTAGCGTTCTATCCTAGTCGGGACCCGCTTAAACCATGGTCCTAAATTTAGCAGGTTTGATTATTCGTAAGTGGGGTATATTAATTCAAGATTGTGATGCAATACTGAATAACACATATAGGGCATTTTTATAATGCCATAAGCAGTAAATATAAAATGCTCTTGTTACTTTTACAGAATTATTAAAATCTTAATTTTTATTGGTGATAAAAGATATATGTAAACTATGTAGCTGTATTTGTTTTGGTTGCACAGCTGCAACTGTAAAACGTATATGTTATGTTACATATGGAGACATAATATTTCATACAGTCGAGGCACGTTCTGCCACAATTGCATATTTCATTGTTTGCGTGTACGTAGGTACATAAAAATGCGTAGCATAACATACTGACATGCGTGTCTCTTTACTAGGATTGACACGACTATTGAGCATTACCGTTCTACTACTTATTTTAGACTGAGGGAGTCTAAAATAAGTGTGACAGTTTAAATTAATAAGAGCAATCTAAATCGCTTATAATATCAGAATGAATCGTATAAACAGAATGAATCGTATATACCTACTTCATGTCCTATCTCTCGCAACGTACGGACAAAATTACATTTCTAGACGGTTTCAGTTGCTTAAAGAAGTCTAGAATAATCGGCGTGAATATCAACATTGGTCACGGGTCAGCGCGGCCAACGAGGCACTTCCTGCGGGCAACAACGAGCGGCCGAGAGAACTCGTCACACAGCCGCGGACGCCCCATTTCCTTCGCTCGGTCCAACCTTATCCCCGACTTGCACTCGCAATCTTGATACACAAGACTACCCACGTACCGCCACCACCCAAATCAACTCGGAGCCCGCTAATCTCGTAATACGCAGCAGACCATGTGTAACGGACGGTTAGGTTCCGGTAAACAGTAGTTCTTATGAATCGGAGGCTCGATTGGATTTAATTACGTGCGTGATTAAATCTTACGGCTGAGAGGTGATCAGCGATGGGACGCGAGATCGGGCCGACGCGGGATAAAACATCACGGTCCAGGTGACCGCCGCTGACCTCGCGCCAATTACGCGGCCATTATCGTGGCGAGCACAATACGGTGCCATTAAGCGGATGTCCAGCCCGACGTTCCCGCGCCCGCTCAATTTGCATTTGTTTGGAATTAGATCGTCACCGGCCTCGTCCACGTCCAACTTTATGTCACCTGTAATGTCCCTCGCGTAATGTGTCGAGCCGAGGCCCGTTTTAATGATCTCGCATACGTACCGTGCGGTCAGCCTAATCGTTGCCATTGTACACAGATTCTAAATACGAGCAGCGCAATTATGAGCTGTGACGCAAAATGGTGTTAGCCTGGCGAATTGATGTGATTGATGCGAACACAGCAATAAAGACTTGTTAAACAACTATGGTTAAATCGTCTTTCATCGTACCTACCTACTGCTTCGTTCACTAACTCATTTCACAAGCTATGTATTTCTGTATCAAAGCCAAAAAGAAACAATACTTGCAATTTCTTTTTCATTCATTTGCAATCTGTCACAAATATATATACCTATATAATACCAATTTGAAAAATATACATGGATACAATATCACATATATTTCGATAAACAGTTCACTCTTATATAAGGGAAAAAATGCATGTAATCGATATATAGGTACCTAATAACTGAGAGACAATTTGTATAATTTCTTCAGCTCAATTTGAAACCATCGTCAAAATTCCTACAAAATTCATGGTCATGTTCCAAAGTGCCCATTGGTTGTTGCTACACGCACACGAGACGTATGCGGTGAATTATACAATAATCATTACCATACCAGGGCAACTCCACGGTCACGCAACTCGTATTACGGTAACTTCAATAGAAAGAGGAACACACGCGGTCCCATGACGTTAATTTTATCCATCATCTTCATCAGATAAAACCGATCGAAGCAATCTAATAATGAGATCTCTTATTTTCTACGGGCAATTATCATAACTTATATAGTTAGTTTTACAAGTTTTTACTACGTACGGACATTAATAAAACATGAAATTCAAATGTCAAACTGCACTTCATGCAGGTTTTACTAGAGCGGGCTGAGGAGCAAAATGGTAACCGTTTTCCCGGCGTAGTGAAATGTCGAGCGATGTCGTTAGCAAAGCCTCATTCAGCTGATATCTCCTTCGCTACCCTTCCTGACTCACAGCGCGCCGGAGATAACTATTTTCGCCTTATCGAAGATATTGCAAAGTGCACAACTTTTAAAGTAGATACTTGTTTTGTCGTCAGCGTTGTGAATTGAGGCGAATGCAATCACATTTCAACAACGGCGCAGTATTTGAAAAGAAAAAATATTACTAGGCCCTTCGGTTTTTTTTATATTTAGAAAAGGCAGGCCGCCAGATGCAGAGTACCTTTCTTGTTATGTACAATAGGCAGAGATAGCAACGTCGTCTTTGGCTGAAATATATTGTCCTGGCTTGGGGCGCGCTCCGCACCCACACCCGCCACTGATATGCAAATAAGCTCCGGCGAGATCGTAAACCGTTTCTATCTGATAACGTAATTCGGAGTTAAAGTACACCGAGTTATAGTAATATCAGTGCCGTAACTTTCCTAATCGGATGTTTTTGGTCTTATTTCTTTAGGCGATTAAGCACGTACTGATTTACTGACATAGTCGAAGTAAACCACACGCGTTGTTGTTTAACCACATATATTTAGACTCTAAATTGTAATGATCCATTATTTTCTGGTGAATAGCAATGTCAAGGGTAATTTGTGGTCGAATTGTCCACCGCAATTAAGGGAACAGATCCTGCAGTGTAACATAAACAAACTGTCGAGCAAACAATTATGGAAAGTCGATGTGAATTGAAACATCTTTGATTAAAATGATTGTGTTGTAAAAGGCATTGTGCGGGTGACAAATGTTCGCGATACGGGGCTCGCCTACCTGCGCCTATCGGACATCTTCGGCGGACCTCTTCCCGCTTATCTGACGTAATACGTTATTCGGAAGAAAGTCCGACGTCGTGTCGCCTTAAGCAAATATCACTCTACAATTGTGAAACATTATCTTTCATAATAATATGTATTTTTTTCATATTGCATATAAATGAAAAAATACCTATCTGTTCAGTTTCGTATTTCATTATAGCATTATATCCATCAAGATTTATTTTCTGTTAATTCTGTAAATATACTATATTTTAATTAGTCCAAATTTTCAGTTAATTAATTAATGCCAATTTAAAATTAAATGGGAGTTAGCGCAACACAAATTATAGTCGATTTATTCAATACTATATAGTATTGTAAATTAAAAGCAGTGGTCCTTGGCGCACGTGCCCTAGGCTCTCTCTGTCTGTTATTTCCTATCATGGGGTTAGATATGCTGATGCGAAAATGCTCATGTGATCTTTTAAGCATCTTGAAGGAACTACTCAAAAGTCTAGCTAAAGCGATTGATATATATTGAGAATAAATAAAACGTACATTTTAGGTAAAAGTGCAACTGAAAAGTAACTCGTTGTTAGCTGAAATGTTTTCAACACTGTTTTGTGGTTATGCTATTTCGTTTCTAATGTAAATATTTAGTGCCTATTTTATAAATACAGAAACAATACCTGTAGATTGTAAAATATCTCTATAAATTGTATAAAATATTTTTACACACTTTTCTGATTCTTTATGACAATTCTAACAACTGGTTTCTGAAGTAAGAAATTTTATTGAGGATGCCTCAAACTATACTCAACAAACGTATTAAAGTGTGTAAATTTAAAGCATTGGTCCTTGGATGGAACAAAAACACATTAGGTATACAAGTTTCCAAAAAAAATTAACAGTTTTTGTCTGACTATCCAAAAAAACAAATACGAAAAAAAAACAGTCGAATTGAGAACCTCCTCCTTTTTTTTGAAGTCGGTTAAAAATTAAAAAAGTCATACAGGACATCAACACCAAATGCATGATTTTTGTTAACATCTTGTACCACTTCTATCTTATAGTCTAATTAATTGACGATTTAGATGCTGCTATTATTTTGTGTTCTATTTAAAGTGCAGGTGTAATGATAGTGATTGATAACAAAATGCAATGCACTCGATACACCTACGAGTACATTTACACCTAGTCATAAAAGAAAAATAGAATTTACTTGGGTAAATTAAAATTTTACAATATTCCATGTAAAATGTCTCATCAAATATTGTCTTAAATACACACAACACAAAGATTCGTTGAAGATGGTGTAATAACCTAAGAAAATATTTTTATTTATAGAACAGATGGGCTCTGTCAGTCTGACTCTTGGCATTTGACATGGCGAGACTGTAGTAGACTCTACAAAGTTGCGATATAACTATATTTAAACTGACAAATATTTTTGCGACTACTAGTTAAAATAAACGACAAACTTATTTGTACATTCAATTTGTACCTAAGTTAGTAAGTAGTGCATAATTTTATAAGTCTCGAACAAACGGTTGTGTTGTGAGTCGGTCGGCCAGTCAGATTATTTTAGGTCAGGAGTTCCCAGCCTTTTTGCGACTGCAGACCACTTTAATATCATTATTGTTACCACTTGGTTTAAAATAAACTGTAACAATTTATAATAACCCTTGACAATTTACAAACGAATAACATTTTTAAGACCACTAATGGTCCGCGGACCATAGGTTGGGAACCACTGTTCTAGGTAGACTGACAGAAGAAGAATATCAAGGCCCTTAGTCTCGGGTACATTCGCAAGATTACAGTAATGACAATAAATAGCGATTAGAAGAATACTTGCTTTACCTAATGTCAGGGAAATGCGTTTTTGCAATTCTCTACTTTAAAATCATTCAAATGTTTTTGAAACACCTATATCGCAACTGCTTCTATTTGCCTTTGCAACGCAAAATTGTTTTATCTGTACATGTCATTGTGACTAAACTTGATAATATCTTTCACTGTTAAATTATAGTTTATAAGTATACCTATACTATAAATAAGGCAACCATAAGAGGTCTAAGACGATGGGCTAAAACGATGGGCCGCAATTCCTAGATGTTTTGTTCAACAATGCCATTTGAGGTTATGATCTTAAATAATTTCTTAGTTCTTTCAAAAGCTTCATCCAACTGAATAATTAATGTGTGAGTAATTACTTCCTCACAAAAATCTCTACATTTACCTTATGTTTAGCTTTACATTTCACACATATGTCTGGTTGAAAGCTAAACCTCAGTATTCAATAAGTCATCATCATCACAGAACAGAATAGAAGCGATTTTTGAAAAGAGAACAAGCATGTTGCAAACCCAAATTAATGTGAAGAAGAAAAAAATTTGTAGGTATTTATTTAGATGTGATGCATTTCTAGAATTGCTTTAATTTTAAAGCCAAAGATATAGCAGGTAATAGTAACATTATGTACGGTAAACGTGATGATTACAAGCTGCAGGAGGATAATGACGTTAACATCTAAAGCGTAATATTTACTACACAGCGTCAGTGTAGGTCCAGTGACACGGTTCTACGTTGACCCACAAGTTGAATGCAAGTGCGACCGCCCACCGCGCACGTGCCCTGATCTCTCTCTGTCTGTTATGTCCTATCATGGGGTTAGGTATACTGATGCGAAAATGCTCATGTGATATTTTAAGCATCATAAAGGAACTACTCAAAACTCTATAAAAAGGGTTTGATATAATAAATTAAAGTACATTTCAGGTGCACTTTTGGTTTTCAACGCTGTTTTGTGTTTATGCTATTCCGTTTGCAATATTAATATTTTTTGTCTATTTAATAAATACAGAAACAATACGTAGATTGTAAAATATCTCTATAAATTCTATAAAATATTTTAACATACTTAGGTAATTTTCTGATTCTTTATGACAATTCTAACAACTGGTTTCTGAACTAAGAAATTTGATTGAGGGTGCCTCAAACTATACTCAACCAACGTATTAAAATTAACAAAGTGTGCGCACGTGTGTTTAAGCGCACATTTGTAGGTAGTGTTCTTTCCGATAAATTCTATATTCAAGAACTTACTGTAAAGCTTTTATTTTAATTTTAGGTTAACCAGATATATTGACTCTACAAATACCCAAAATCTCTACAATTTATTATGGTACGCGTCATAATCTTGTTGGGTGCACAATAGCATATCGCAGGTAACATCCCAAGTATCACCTGTCACGTACAAATATTCTCACAATAATACAAAAGCCCATTTCTTTGCTCGCTCTCGTTTCCCTCGTTAGATTACAAATATGTTTCTACATTTATTACTTCCTACTTGCCGGTTTTCAATTATGAAAGTACAACTAGGTACCTACTAGGTAGAGTTAATAATATCTTACCCAATTATTCCTCATCCTTTATTAATGGTTCCATTCCATTTGCTAAGTAATTAGGTAGATAGTTATGCCAAAGAAGTAATTTCATTATAATGCACTTACGAGTAATTCGATAATACTGCTTCCCACGCCTTAGCCCTACATTATTTTAGACGTAAAATAGGAGCAGTTGATGATAACAGGTAAAAAATTATAATTTGTAATCAGATATAAATAATTAACTCGGCGAGTAGTAGTAGCAATATTAGGTATACGGTACGGTATAATAGAAATACTTAATACAAATTTTACGCGTGGTATATTATTTTCATGAGTTTGAACAAAATAGTTTGAACACGACAAAACGTATTTCAATTCATTGTTCTAACTTCACAACAGGCCTTTGCGTTGTATTTTACCAAGGGCGTATTTTTTGTAGACTCTACGGCTCTACCTGAACGCACAGCGAGGGGTGCAGGCGTAGAATAAACTGGGATTGCCACATGTGGTGGAGTCGCGTCACGATACTCACGAAAGAATATGAGTCCCTATCATTATATAACTCTATGTTATGACAGTTAACAATTACAGAATTTGACAAAGTAGTTTATATCAAATGTTAAATAATTGTAGGAAACATGTTAGGCAACGAACTTCGTAGCTTGTTCACATTTGTATATTTGAAAGCTCACAGTACAAGCCATACTAACGGCAACTATCTTATGATTACCCACTTTACTTCCTTATCAAAAGATGCTTTGAAATGTCTTTTTAGTAAGTCAATGGCTAACTATTTGAACCAGTCTTACCCTTCAATTTTTTCGACATTTCTATTTTATGGCCCCTCATTTAGAAGCGTCAATACAAAACAAAAAACTACACCGGGCTAGGAACGAACGCTTCGTAAGCTTGCAGTTGTATCGAGACGCTAGCATCTGCGCACGCGCATGTTAGAAAAGGAAGCAACGAGCTTGCCGGGCAAGTTTGTAGCGCGCGAGTGGAGGGGTTCCCTCCGACCGCCAGTGCCCCAGCCGCGCGCGCCCCGGCCCCACGTGTGACGCTCTGCTGCCGGCCTACGCGCCCTCTGTAAACACTGCAACACCAGTTTCTGTTGCACTCCTTACAAAACCGGTTCCCACTTTGTGATCCGAGTGACAGACGTCGATTGTGGTTTCCGTGATCAGTGCCCGTTGCGACTACTTTTACTGTGCCCAAAAACGGTCCATGGGAATAAGTGTTATTAAGAGTGCGCTTGGATTTTACTTTTCATCATGCGATGACCCGTGATCACAACAGAGATTGGATTACCTAAATCTGTGAATAATAGACGGTGAGTGTCCACTTTGGGGTACGCGTATGAGTGCGTATAGTAAGGCGCATAGGCGCGGGCTATTGTGGAGGCGGCACAAACAAAAACTCGTCGAATAGGGGAGCGAAGGAGAGAGCGCCATTGTTGACACGGCAAGCGAACGCGCCCGCTTCCAACGAGTCGACGACTCCACGGAGTAAATTGTACAGTCAAAAGCACACTGTCTCTATCCTCTTTTGTTATGTGTAAGCCGCGCTCTGGATGTAGGCTATCATTTGGAAAGTAGCAACGTGCCAATTTTGTAAGCAAAAGAAAACTAGCACATATTTGTATTAAAACTCGTTACTCAACACCTTATCACTGGTTTCGTCAGTGTACAATGTAATGATAAATGAACAAATTGCTTTCAAACTTTTGGAGATAAAATGCTCGTTACAATTCCTTTATTTGATAAGAAATATAACGATAATTGAACTAAATTTATACGCCGAAATGTATATCTGATCGTGCTTGTTAATATAAGAAATATTTGATTTGATTTGAAATTACGGTAACTTGAAGATTTATAACAACGATCTCTTAATCAAGGATCTCTTAATACAATAAAAAAGGAAAACATTTCTTGTGATAATGTAACAGTTTTATATTATTTGGTGCCTAGTATTAGTAAACTTGTCCAAGTAACTCATTTACAATACGGTATTCACAAACAGCAAATGTAAGACGCTTGATTCATCGTTTGGTTTCCTTCCTGGTTTCCTCTGTTTATTAATAGGAGAAACAATTACTTTAGTTCGTAAATTATATGTAATGAATGAAATATATTATTGCATCCTGCGTAATTACGTCTGCACTCTGCGTCATACATCATACGCCTGGATAATTAAAGCACCTACATATACACGCATAGAGATACAAATAACAGATGCTCCGGCGCAGTCGAATTGTTAATAATTTGAAACGAAAACGGGTGGAGTCGAGCTATCCGCTCGTAGTAATTGACCACGTTTATGCTCATTGTTGTAATCTAGAGCAGTCTTTTATTAAACTTTGGAAGAAATCGTTTCAGGTACACAAAATAACAACGGCACATTTAATTCATTTCTTACTTGATCAACCAAACCAGTATAATGTACGGTAATGATGGGCAATTAAAATTGAAATAGATATACCAAATTTTAAAACTTGCAATTATAATAATATAATTAAAATTTTAAACATTAGCAAATAAAGACCATAAATAACGCGATAGTCATGATATCCAACTTTATATTCAATATTGTTTAAATGAAATCGCTATATGAATAAAAAAAAACAAGAACATTTCACTTTATATATATTGCTATACAATTCATAAATAACCAATCGGGTATTGGGAACTACAACTGTCTTCTAACCACCTAACGCCATCTAGTGAGCAACTCGTGAAGATGACTTCCGTATGATCGAACTCGAATCATCATCACGCAGTCTTAAATAAAAATGTTACTATCCTAAAAATATACTAAAATAGTCCAAAATAAACAAGTACCATCATGATGCATCGGAAAGCAGTAAATAAAGATTAGTAATGCTATATGATTACAAAGACGATATCAACTGTATAACGCAAGAAATTTAATAAAACATCATCACAGCTCATTAGTAATAATAACAACAATAACTAACTACTCGACACCAAAAAGAAAACATATGTGCACTTTTAATCATATTGAATAGAAATCAAATAAAAATTGGAAAGCCTAAAACTATCAATTTTACAACTTCTAACGCCATCTACTTTTACAAGTTTATAAACGTGACTTTCGTACCGAATTTTCCGTAAGTATTCAAAATAGTTTATCTAGTGAGAAAGTCCCTAGAAATGCTATAACCGATTTGCAATAACCAAATTGCTGAATATGAAAGAATCTGTTGAACTATGTTATAAACATCTTTAATAAATCATACTAATATTATATAGAGGAAAGATTTTATTGTTTGTTTGTTTTCAATGAATAGGCTCCGAAACTACTGGACAGATTTGAAAAATTCTTTCACCAATGGAAAGCTACATTATCATCAAGTAACATAGGCTTTATTTTATCCCCGTATTCTCACGGTAACAGGATCTACGCGGGTGAAATCGCGGGGCGCTGCTAGTCGTAACTAATCATAGTCTGGACGCATCCATTTTATTTACAATGCCTTATCATCAGACCATAAGGGCATCAGATGTCTTGGGTTCAGTTAATTGCCAAAAACCAGCATCTCTTTTAAGAGATTGTTTTTTAAATTATGTGTATGGATGCGCATACAATAATTAAATGTGCAGTCGAGCTCTGTTCACTAAAACTTAGTTATAGATCACGATGATCCGTGAACATCGAAAATACCACTCTCCCTTCCTGAAGCCAATTAAACTTGAAAAATAATATAAGCCACAAACCACTTTAGGTAATAATAACAAGAACTTGATCCTTAATAATGAAATCTTTAAACCTAAGCCTCAAATTGACAATAACGCCAATAATAATAATTCAAATAAACATTTAAAACCTTTGTGTTCTTGTCCTAGGAGAAAGACACCCACAAGATAAGTCTAACCATACCAATGTACGACTTCACGGTTTGCTTAGGTTAGGTTACGGCTAGTAAAATAATTTGCTATTTATTTTCAAATATTCTATCCTAGTTTTATTTTCGATCCTTAATTTATTATTACTAACTCTAATTCTTAATAACTATGTAATGAGTATATACGTAAATATGACACATAACTATAATCCATCGTGTTCGTATTCCGGATGCGTATAAAAACAAAGCTAAGGAAATAATATTTATCATGAATGATGTTCCGATCCACGTTTTCAAGTCTCATCACGTAGTTATCCTTCTATCCCTATCACGTCGTTTTGTGAAACACATCTCACACGTGACGTCGCCAGAAGCAGCTATAAATTGTATGCTGATATGGAAAAATGGCGCAAAACTGTCTTTTATCGTCTTAGCGTAGTCCTAGCCGTACGTCAGCCCGCGGCTTCTCAGCGGGGATTATTTATTGCGGTCGACAGAAAAAGAACCGCAGCTTCCCGAGTTGCGTGGGACCGTGTGGGACTTCAACGCGATGCTCACGGCCCGAGGCTCAAATGACAGCCCCGTCTGCGTAATTGCAGCCTTATCTTGTTTATACCACACTCGTCGTCCAGTCGAGAACCACTGAGTAATAATGCCCTCTCGATAGGAAATATAAAGCCAAGTCACCTGTGCATTTTAATAACAGGTGATTCGATCCTCTTGAAAAGTGTCCAGAGAACATATTTTATGCTCCTCATACTTACTTGTTAGTGCCTCCGGTGCTGTTATAAAATATTCATATGAATTACATTTTGATATGTATTATTACACGTGAGTATATTATTTTTATTTCATATTTATGAACTTAAGTTATTATTCGTTCAGATTTGAATACTACAGTTACTTTAAAAATAGATCAAGAATGAAATCCGACAAGATTTAATAATTTAAACTTGAAGCCATTTCGTTAAAAATATACATCCATATTCTGTTAATTATTCAACCACAATTCGAATATTATAGTAATACATACCTAACAAGCGTTCGAAAAGCGAGTCTCGTATACATTGAATTTTCAAGGACAAACCATATCATCCGCTCAGATTTCGTATTGTGTAGGCGACAAGCTAGCCACTTGTCACTACTTTTTCACTCACAATTTTCCCTCTAACCCAGCCCAGTTTTATTTTTAGCTGAATGTGATTAAAGAGGTCTGCTGCCCCTTTGACTCTGCTTACCCCTTCTGGGATTATGGGCGTGATGTTATGTAAGTAGGTTTCGTAAAGCACATCGGGATTTCGTTAAAATAACGATGCTATTACCTTCCACTCGATAACCGCCCGTTTGTTTAGCGTAGTAATTGTGCCGCCAGATCGGGCCCCGATAAATTACAGGTTCGAAGCGTAATATACAGCGATGGCGGAATTCGCCCTAACAAGTTTCGGCGTGACGTATGTAACAGCAGCAATCGGCCGGGTGCTGCACTCCCAAAACAGATGGATGCAGGCGCGCGGTATTGTGTTACATTACTTGCAGCGTGCGCCTTTGTGTCCCATCTGTGCAAATGCACGCCACGCCTCCTGTTACATGTAATCCCCAACCCTTTTAGCTACAATGCTCATGCTCACATTTGAAACAAATGTGTTATTGCATTATTATCGCTGAACTGGTTTTCAAAGGGCTGACTGCACTTGCTAATATGTTATGCTTTAAATCTATAGTTTTGTTGTGAATTATCATTACAATTATCTATATAAAAACATTAAAGAATACTTATTTTTAAATAAATCCTTAAACGGCATATATTATATGTAAGTATACCTAAGTTTGTACACCTAACACCAAAAGTGTGTTAGAATAACTTTCGATTTAATTTGCGGTTTTATTAGATTAATATGCCATAACAACAAATCTGCATTGTCCCATGTTGGCCTGGGACTTAAAAAGAATGTGCCAACTGTGTTTCTTGCCCAGCATGTCGTAAAAGGCGTCTAATAGTTTATGGGGTTTTGGGTATGTGATTGTGTAGGCGACGAGCTAGCCACTTGTCAGTACTTTTTTACAATTTTCCATCTAATTTTCCATCAGCCCAGTTTTATTTTTGGCTGAATGTGGTTAAAGGGCCTGCTGCCCCTTTGACTCTGCCTACCGCTTCGAGGATTAAGGGCGTGATGTTATGTATATATAACAACAAAATATTTAGATAATAAACAATAGTTTTAATCTTTTTTTGACTACGGAATATTTCACGAGTTGAATATTATAGAGTACCATATCGATTGGTTACATTGAAGAATAGGTACACGTGTTCAAACGTTATGTCGCAGTATAGTTAATAATCTAATAGCTTTTTACAAATATGCACAATGATAATTCTTCGAATAATGTGTCACATTGACTTACTTATTTATCAGTGTTTAATGATGCTCGAGTACTATCTATGACTAATTCCAAGATGGTTTCCGGCAAGTAAAATCTAATTACACGTGGGATAGGAACTGCGCGCATTACAAGTATCTCCAGAATCGGGACTCGGATACTGGTGGTAGACTGTTTGAGCCGAAAAGAAGCGTTTAAAATAATAACTTTGGTACGCCTCTCTGCCATGTAATTATTAAATAAGGTTATCTACACCTGCCAAAGGATAAGTTCATTCCCGGTCATTATACAGTGTAATTAATAGAACGCGTTTTGAAAAATTTTTGCTCGTTTATTTACAACTACACACCAGATAATATTCATATCAGCTTTGCAAAAACCTTAACAGCTATGAAGTGGACTGTGTAAAATACATCGTTTAATACTGTGGATCCGTAATAAAATTTTACGTTTGGTTTATCGGGAAGTTGAAGTAGAATACTTATGAAGGTTTTGGTACTTAGGAGAACTGAATGGCAGCTAGGAAACTGCGATACCATAATATCGTACTTAACAAAAAAAGACCGGCTCTACATTTTGAAACATAGCAAATGTTAGATTTTGGCCTAAAATGTTACGTAATATAGCGTAGCCGTGTTGTAATTATTAAAGGGACGTGATAACCATATCCCTCCAAAAAAGTAGCTAAAGTTAACGGTACCGAGGCAGTGGATCTGTGGCTCATTAAAATAAACATGTTTCGCGGTCCTTGGTTGTTGGTAGGTCAAAATAATGTTTCTTTCTGTTAACAGGGTACTTGAATGTTTATGTCCATGATACTTTTGTTTGTTACTAAAAAATCCTTACCAGATTAAAACAATTAAAAATTGTCTGTTTATTCTTGTATTTTTTTTCTTTTTACTTAAGTATATCCGTCTTATCATATCGTCTGTCGATACGCCTGAGAGAAATCTATGCCTACTTTAGATAAAACATAATCAATATAAATTAAGCTTAAAAATAATCCCTATCTGTATCAACACATCAACAACTTAATGATACGAACGTCGCATACGCCAGCCGCAATATCATCGTATACCATCTATAACCCATTCTGCAACGTTATCCAGTTTAAGAGAGCAATTCAAAGTAAAAGATCTGCATAAAAAACGTAAATGTCTTGCAATAAACCGTATCGAAGCATAAAAAGTGAATTAAAACGATATCGTAACAAAGTGGTCGACGATCACGATCGCGACGGGACAATCGGGTTCTTCTTCTCACGATCATGGGAATAGTTAAAAATATAAGAAAAAATAGAATGCGAATCCTGCGCGGATGCATACTGCGTGCATCGGGCCGTGTGAACGGGAACCTGACTCACCGTGTGCGTGCGACGACATCCTCCAACTTAATTATAAATAATTGCATATTCCGACACGATTTTTTCAATATTTAACAGATGATATGCCATAAGTTTATGTTTGACTATATTTTCCATGTTTTTCCAATTGTATTTCGATATACATGTAGTCATTCCACTTGAATTAACCCTACTAGTCAAAAACTTGTTAAGGCTTTACTCTTGCTGCCTTGGGAGCTAATTAATATCAGGATTTATCAAACAATCAACTCTTGCGAAAAAAACATAATAAAACCTAAAGCTATATAAGTAACTCATGTTTTATATGCACATATTTCTTAATACATGGTATATAATGAAGGTAATTAATAGCCTCACGTTTCTTTCTTTTTTAGTTGGCAGTGAATGATGGCATCCATAGAAAGGAGGCGGTTCTAAGCCAATATGGCGGTTGCCCGAGCTATCCTGGTACTACTGGCATCTACGGCCCAAGCTTGGATGCCGGATGCCAACGCACGGATCCATGTCAAATATGGTAAGTCTATTATAAACACTCCGTTGGTAATCTTGCAGATTAATCTTAAAGTAACTAGTAGGTAATATACTTACGGTCCATGAGACAGTTCTCCCATCAAATAATTAACAATTTGACATATTAATTAATGATGACACTTCAGTAATACACATTGTTATACAATAAAAATTGTATTTAACCCTGAAGCCGAACAAAAGACTGCATACTACGTTTAAGAATTTAATAACAAATTTATGATATTAAATATTCAGGTACACATAGCTACTATAGGCCCACAAGATCTTTCTGTTTTTAACAACAAATCTGGCGATTTGTCTGTAAAACACCAACTCTAATATACCTACTACATATGTTTTTAAACATTATTACGAAATTTAAACTGGATTTTAAATCATTTTATTGAAACTAAGCGAGTGATCTAAGCACACCAATTAATGATTAAAATCTCGATTAAACGGATCAAAATTTATTTCCATTTTAATTGACCTAAGTTTTAATGTGTAAGATCAAATTAACACAGCACTTGTGAATGATAGCCGGATGATACTCGTATCTTTACGACATACGTACCTCGCTAGTAAGCAAATAGTGACTAGTATAATGAAAAAATATCTAACTTAGTTTAAAGACGTATATGTTCACAACTATTCACTCTTGGTAGGCCCTTGGTAGTAAAAACTTCTAAATCACAGGTGCACGGCTGCACAACAGATGTGGTTGGCGAACACGTGAGAATTTCCCAACCGATTGTTATGAAATCGCAAATCCTCGTTGTTTAATCGCAGTACAATGGGAACATTGTTCGTCTCATCTGCACAAAAAGCAATATGATTTACATTTAAAAAAATCGAATTCTCGAAATCATCTGTAATACAACACCTATCCTCAGATATCTTGAACCGTGATAGGTATTAGATGTAAAATCTATCTGTTATTTTTGTTATTTAATATCTTTAATCAAAATAATACATAGAAACAATTTAAATTCGTGATAAGGTATATCAAATAAAATAAAATAAACTGAGGTCCAAGCAGCAAAAGTCATAAGTTGCGGGTCATGCCAACTCACCCGTTTACTTGGTCATTCACGTAATATCATAAACTGTTATTTAATAAACCCGGACTACGCTTAGTTCTATTAAATCGCAATGACTCGGTGAAACTTATAATGAATTGGTTTGTTACAGGCGATGAAACTTCAGAACAGTTCGTGGGCAACGCGACGGCACCGCACCACTTCCGTATTTTAGATAAAGATAACCTATCTATTCTAGTAGGTGGCAGGTGAGTAAACTTCTGTTGTCTAGTTTTATATTTCGTAAGTATAAACAAACGCGAAGCTACACACTATTTCAAATTCATTCATGCCATAAAACGCTAAGCGTGTCGATTACGCAAAATTAGCATCGAATAGAGTAATTTCCATAGAAGGTGCTCTCAGGAATATCAAGTCGTATTTGGGCAGGTGTCGCGTCGACGAGCCGGTCCACAGATTTTCCGCGCAGAGCAGCTTCGTTGAAATGCGCATATTTAATTGCAGCCATCAGTTTTGAATATACATTTTTATTTCGTTACAGAAACACTGTCTACAATCTCAGCCTCTACGACTTATCAGAAAATGTTGAACAGGTAATAAATATTTATCTTACTTCGTATGTGCTAGCGATAGATTTAGAAAGTTGTTTGAATGACTCATCGACCGTGAGCGTTATAAAATTTGCGCTAATACCTCGTCAGTTTCATATACTTCCGTAGTAATGTTTCTAAAAAAATCTACGTTACTAATCCAAACGTAAATAGAGCAAAATACTTCAAAGCATTGCAAGTTACAATGACAAACAAGCAAGTAGGTACCTAAATGATGGTTCGATAAAGACCTTTATCGTAAATTTTTACAAAAAATACGAACGAGGCATTGATAACAACAGCCCGTCCCCGCCAAGCAGTAGCTAGCCACCTAAGATCGTTACGATTGTAGTTTTTGCGAAGTGCAAGCTGGTTATCTCGGTCGGCGACCTAGCTGCGTGCGACAAACCTCATAGATATGGTGCCAGCCAGCCAGCCAGCCAGCCGCGGTTAAATACAGGTTTATGTATCTAATCTTACGCAAACAACTACTACTATCCCCGCGCCTCCTCAGCCCGCGCTGCACTCTCAGTGTTTATTCTTAGTTACGTTACAGCCCGTAATATCAGCTCGGCTTGCACTGTGTTTCTTCTATTATTGATCTAACAGTCGTTCATAAACATAATGAAACTATAATCTGTTTACAACACATATCATGAAAAAGATAGGAGATTCATATATTATATTTCTTTATTCACAAAAAACTTTGCATATACCTAAGCATATAATTTATTACTGATATTAAATTCAATACTTCGAAACTCTAACAGCACATAATTGATAAATAATGTACATAAAAACATGGGAAAAATAAATCATAGCGTTATAATGTGTTTTGCGATGGTTTGTTTTTTTGTTAAATTCAAAGCGCGTCCGAGTAGATAGTTACTATACTTCAACAAGATCATCGTAATAGTCGACGTATATAATTCACCCGGAGCTACGATTAATGCTATTACAATGCAAGCATGAAATAAAAATACGAAGCGAACGCGTAGGGCGCAAGGTTGTTTGGCACTCTGCCATCTCCAAACCGTTATTGCTAAAGTTTGATCACTCAAAACGGGAGTTATTTTATACAACTCCACGCATGATTAAAAAATATTTAGTACGAAACATACATTTTAACAAAAGTCACTAGAAAGAAGTCAGTAAATTCAACTCAATTGTAAATAATCGTAATCTTATCCGGAGCTCATTCACAATTAACACGAAAGATTATTGTGGAGCTAGAAACACTGTTCTTGATAACCATAGGTGTGTTTTTACGTTAGGTTGTAGCGTATTTATTATTCGAGCATCATATAGTACCTACTGGTAATGCTTTATTTAAATATTGAGCTTAACATTTAAACCCACTCGTCACATAATAATAAAGGCGTGTGTTGGTGCCTTGAATAATTCACGGACACCAGTACGACTCGTCCACTTGTCCGCTTTCGAATACTAATCAGTGCTGGAGCGACTTTTCCTTATTAATTATTTTTCTTCGACAAATAAAACAAAAGATCTTTTCGGTAATTTCTTACAGTCTTAGGTACTCTTCGTTTTTAAATCTCTGCATAGTTACTGGTAATAAAAACTGCATGAATGCGATCGGCTGTTTTTCCTTTTATTTTTTTTGCATTTAAATTTACTTGGTAACCTACAAGGTTAGGTAGGGAGTGTAATACAGTGACCGTATGACAAAACCATCTTGATCTGAACCTTTTTACTGTCCTATTTAATATCGATTGTGCTCACCGTATCTTTATTCGTAATAAGGTTGTTGCCGAGCTTTGGATAGCGGTAAACTTACATAATGTCCCGCTATGCTTATACTCGTACTGTTCCATCGGTTTCGAAATATCAAAATGCGGACAGCGAATACGGACCTCTGTCGTACCATGAGTCAACCCGTTATTACCCCAATAGTCACCCACATATTCCAACTGCATTATCGACATTTACACAAACGTCTGTTACCTTGACCGTACTTATGACTGACTAATGTACCTACAAACTGTGAGAATATATATTAAGATGCCATTGATATAAGTTTTTTAATACTGATTCGTCAAATGAATATATTTGACCCGTCTATCGGTTTTTGTATATACTATAAGAAAAAAAAATCTTTGTATAGGCGTATCATCAATACATTGAAGCTTTCATTAGTAATCGATATTTAAATATCAATTGTTTATTATGGAAGTATATGAAACGTAAATTACACTTCAAAATCTATTTCAATACGGAACGCTATCGCGCTAGTATGCAAAAATAGTGATACTTACATATACTTAGGCATGTATGAAAATATATCACATAATATTATCTCTTTATTTACAGAGGTTAGAATGGCAGGCAACAGACGCTCTTCGAGAGCTATGCCAGTTAAAAGGCAAGTCGGCAGATGAATGCCAGAACTACCCTCGGTTAGCGGCCCGAGCGCCTGGAAAGCTGATTATATGCGGGACGAACGCTTTCAAGCCGCAATGTCGTCGGTATCGTGGTAATTCAATAAGTCATCATGTCGAACAGTTCGACGGAACTGGGCGCTGTCCATACGACCCTCAACATAATTCCACAGCTATATATGCAAGTAAGTCATTTTTTTATAAGTTTATGCTATTTGCAACAGATGTACCTATCAACGTTCACGATTTTGAAATTACAATTCGTGATAGCACAGATATTATTCAGGCGTAGTTGCCTCCTTATAAAAGATTTCGCTGATCTCCAATAATGTTATTTCACGAATGTTCACAAGAACAATATAATATTGTGGCATTAAAGCTATTTATTACAAGAAATTCCTAGCATTCATGATCACACATTAGTTCACGTTACGATGATCATTTCACAAAGGCGGCATGAAGTTGCGCGCGCGCATCTCGGTGAGGGGTTGAGCCAAACACGACGCGACGCCAGCGATACCGATCGATTTATTGCCTTTACAGTTAACTATTCTACCTGGTCAGGTTCATAAATGCTGTTTACTAGACTTTCTTTGGTAGAAACACATGCAAATACGTTTTCACAATAGCAAATGGCATGGCGCTAACATGATTCTACCCATTAGGAAATCGGTATTCAAATTACTTTTGTAATGCTAGTAATGAGGACAACTGCAACATAAGTAAGGTGCATCTACGAATCGGATGAAGAAACCACATAATCACCCGCACAACACGCAATCTTGGTGCTAAATGTGACTTTAGGGAACACAGCAGCTGTAACTGTGTAATATAAAATTATTTAGAAAGCTACCTACCTATATGAAATCGTGCAAAATATTAGAAAATGATAAGGAACAAAACGAAGGTTTTATTTTTTTTCTACTACAAATAACAACTGTAATTAATAATTAATTTTATATTTTACATATTTAAGCCCAGAGACATTTATGAAACGATTTTTTCTAATTTAGCTATGATCCGATCCAATCTTTTTTGAAAACCCAAATAGTTAATCAACGTCATTATTGTTACAGATGGGCAATTATATACAGCGACAGCAGCGGACTTCGGCGGAGTAGATTCCCTTATTTATAAAGACCCAGTGCGAACTGAACGAGCAGACCTTCGCTTACTTAACGACCCCTCATTCGTGGGAGCGACCGCCACTACCAGCCATGTATATTTCTTCTACCGTGAAACTGCAGTAGAATTCATGAATTGTGGCAAAGTAAGATTCGTTTTAATAATTACGAATAGCTACCCAATGCGCAATTGGCTTCGGAATATAAATAATATTATCTTCTTACAGGCCGTATACTCAAGAGTCGCAAGAATATGCCTCAACGACAAGGGTGGACCTCATACATTCAGCGACAGATGGACATCGTTTTTAAAAACAAGACTCAACTGTTCAATGCCTGGAGATTATCCATTCTATTTCGACGAAATCCGTAAGTTACACAAATAATCCGTCCTCATTTGCTTAGTTTACTATCTCAAAGTTCATGTTATTAATAAGACCAATGCGTTTTTCAGAGGCGACAACTGAACTGATTAGTGGACTGTACGGCAGCGGCGGAAACCGCAACGATATAGTTTATGCAGTTTTTACTACTCCTCAGAATGCAATAGGAGGATCAGCAGTCTGTGCTTTCGCAATGCGTGACATCATCGACGCATTCGAAGGACCATTCAAAGGTCAAGAAAGTATGAATTCCAACTGGTTGCCCCTCGAAAAAGAAAAAGTACCGTCTCCACGTCCTGGATCTTGTGTCGAGGATAGTCGAACACTCTCCGATTCAGCTGTAAATTTCATCAAAACACATCCATTGATGGATAAAGCTGTTCCATCATTTTTAGCACGCCCTCTTCTCATACGAGTTAGTTTACAATATAGATTCTCAGCAATTGCTGTCCACCCGCAAGTACAAGCGATGAATGGAAACAAGTATGATGTGATATACGTTGGTACAGATGATGGAAGGGTAATCAAAGCCGTTAATGTGGCTGCCAATGAAGGAGTAATAGATGCAAGTGATGAGTATAACAGAAGCCCTGTAAGAACAGCCGTAATTTCTGAGGTGCAAGTTCTGCCTCAAGGTGTACCCATCAAACAAATGCATGTAGCACTTACAACAGAAAAACTAATAGTTGCATCCAATGATATTATCAAATCCATAACATTATCACATTGTGGAAACGTACTATCCTGCAGGTAAGTGTTCCAAACGGTTTTAGAAAAACTGGCCCAGTTAAACTTGTTAATTAAGAATTAACCTCGTTACTGAAATAACAATTAATACTTTTTTCTTTTTTTTTCAGGGAATGCGTTTTATTACAAGATCCTCATTGTGCGTGGGACTCAAAGCAACAACAATGCTCTTGGGTCGGTAATAGACAATTTCCGAATCCCGAAAGATTTCTACAAAATGTGGAGTTTGGAAAGACTGATATTTGTAATAAACAACCACCTCTTATGTCTGGCGAAAGGAATAACAACAGGAATCTTGGTACTAAGAAACCAATACAACCTGAACCTGATACGCGTCGAAAAACGGACGATATTCAAAATGAAATACTAATAGAAGTAGTCGAAACGAATGTTTTATCAGAAGAAAAATCTCCAAGTAATAATAAACACGAAACAGGTGGGTGTTACATAGATGCTAATTGACATACTTACTTACTTTAAAAATTTCAGTAAGGTGTATTTTTGGACCAATACGATAATTTACCAATATATTCTTTCATTTTATTATACAGATTTACTGACTGTTGAAGCCGCCGACGGTAACATCTACAGCGCACAAGCATTACTAACAGCAGTGGTCGCATCATGTCTTGTGACCCTCATGGTTGGCTTCGTCATCGGGTATCTGTTTTCGAGGCGATTTCGACACCCGTTTTTTACCGATACCTCACCTTTCAATGAACAACATAATCATTTGAACAGGTATGTATATTTTTCGTACTAATATATTATAATCTAATACTACACTCGTTAAATAAAGCTAAGATAGTTATTGTTTATTAATCTTTTACCCATAGGATTAGATAATAATTGCTTTTATACAGACTCTAGCTAATATTTACTGATATAATTTTCAGACTGAGCCCGCTAGAGACGCCATTAAATGCCAATTCAGCATACATACCCACCAGATCCAAAAATGTGAATATGGTCGCAAATGTATGCCCACTCGCCAAGCAAGACAACTTGCATATGGACTTGGGGAAAGAGCGCACACTCGACCTGCGGAATTCTACAGAATCCCTCGACAAGGACCTCAAGTGCGGAACCTTACAAAAAGTGAAAAAGACTTACATTTGAAAATTACCCAAACAAACAATGTACGGATCAATAAATAAGTGATTGAGACAATTTTACTACGCGTCGCGTGTGCCAAGTCTTCCGAGTACCTCGGCTAGGACACTGTATGTATGTTCAGTGTGGTGTCTCTGTTGGTGTTTGTGTAAATATTGTTGTTATTAAATAATTGTACAGTGCAGTTGTAAAATTAAGAGACTTTCAATATCTATATACTTTACTCTAGCAGTAAAGATTGCATTTAAATTGATTATTTTGAATCCACTGACTGTATGAGTGGACTTGTTAAAGAATGCTACTTCTGAGACATATGTATTTATTATAATAAAAACAATTATAAGTTGCTCGTTTCCGGATGTAGTATTAGGTGTTTTTTTACATTCCATGATCATATATATAAGTTTGCTAAAATCTTAGCATGGCTACTGTAAATAAAAAAATGTGTATATAATGCTAAAATTAAGCCTACCTATAGGTACAATCAGGGACTTACGATCCACATAGTTTCTTTCCTTTTAATTTATATGAATTATAGCAAACATTTCCGGCATATATAAGCTTGTCTTGAGATTTTGTTCACAACTGTAGTGTTATTTTGTACCAACATATATTTTTACTTTGTACTATTGGCACTTAATTTTACTATCCTTGGATGTGGTTGGTATTTTGTATACGGTGGTATAATTGAGTGTGTAATATAATTACTTTCAGTGAAGATGATGCTAAATATACCTATATCACTACAATTGCGTAGAAATTGTACTCCACTTTTCAAAAAAGTAAAATCCTATACATAATGTTAAAAAGAATAAAGATGATGATATTATATAGCATAAATTGCTGTGCTACATGCATAGTGCCTTGTAGGTTGCCAATTTAGTGCCTAATGTAATTTAGAATACATCGGGAAAGAGAATATAATTATTGTGTTTATTAGGCTCTTGTTAACTTCAGTACACATTTGCTGAACTGAAAAAAGCTTGACAAGCTTTGTAAATATAGTTATATAATTGAAATTGTTAGAAAAAATATTTTATAGCTTATTTCATGTAATTTTAAGTTTAGACCCAACATTTATCTCCATAATGAATGTGATTAACTAACATGTGGATTCAAATACTGATTGAAGTAACCACCAGATCTAAAAATCAAGTATTCCCACCGTAAAATTATCAAAGTCTGTTAAGTTAAGCAGAAATTATATTTCTGTATATACCTACTATGCAACCAGTAGTAGGATAATTATTATGATATATTTTAAAGCTGAGCATGAGTATAAGTAAAGCTTTATTTTTTAATGTTTTAAATAATATTATGAATTTGTGTTTTTGATGGCAGCTCTTAGTGTAAATTTCATACATGTATATTTATTGAACGCATTGCAGAACTCAATATGTAATTGAATAATGTTCAATATTTTATTTATATTTTTTATATTACAAAAAATCAATTTAATACTTAGCAAACTTTATAAATTTCCCAATAGTGGAGAAATAAAAGTATTATTAAATTACAAATGTGTTTTCTTTCCTCATAATTCATTAAATGTAGGTACTGATGTGACATCAAAATCAATATAATTCACATAATTACATAGAAATTGCCGTTTCTCCTGTGAAGTTTTAACAATATTGGTGTCAATTGTGACACCATCATCACACATGACCATTTCATCTTTGATCTGAGGACAACCCTCATGCAACAAAATGAAATTGTGTAAAACACATGCAGCTATAATCAATGAAGTAACAGCTTCAGGCTTCACAATATCCAAGTGATTCAATTTTTTAAACCGTTCCTTGAGTAGTTCAAAAGCATGCCTAATGTAACTGTGAGCTTTCCAGTGAACTTCATTGAATTTCATTTCCTCACTGGTCAACAACTCCTCACTAGTAAATGGAGTCATCATGTTCTTTCTTAACTTATACTCTACATCCCCGAGTATATGATTTTCAAAATCCACAAAGTTTTTTAATTCTCGTGCCAGTGAACTATCTTTATATACCTTGCTTTTCTTAGTGTTACCAATGCCTCCTACATAAATATCTATAAACATAAAGGATTCATCACAAACTGCCTGTAAGAGAACAGTGTGACTATCTATGTTTTCCTTCATGTTCCTCTTTGAACCAAGTTTAAACCGACAGGCATCTATAAAACCCACACAATTTGGGAACTTGTATCTACTGTTTACTTTTATTCTTGTTATGTGTTGTTCTTCAATTGATGGCCAATTAATAAAATGATATCTTTGCTCGGCAATCAATGTTGCCACTTCATGGAAAAGGTAGCACACAGACGACTTGTGTATGCCAAATAAACTGGCAACTTCACTGTAAGACGAATCACTAGTTAAAAGCCATAGAAATATATGTACCTTTTTATCCAGTGGAACTATACTGCTATGGGTTTTAATGTGCTCCTTCAAGAAATTGATTAAGCCCTGAAAAATAAACAAAATTTTAATATCATCAAATATTTTTAACATAAATGGCAAACAATACCATTGGAAGGGATGATTATTTGTCCAGGAGGATGTTAAATGATATACATACTTATATGAAAAATATAAGTAAAAGGTGAGGTGAAAAGTACATTAAGCTGACAAACAAGCATGCATTGTGAAATGAAGAAAAAGCAAAATATGTAAGCATAATACTAAAGGGAAGAATGTGATTTCTGCCCATTCCCAGGGGCAAAAGGTGTGATGTAATTTATTTATAAATAAAAATGTATCGATATAAAATCACCTGAACTGTAGACTTTCTCATTTGAAACCTTGCTAAATAATCTTCATCATCTAGGTTCTGTACAACATGTTCGTAATAACCATTCACTTTCTGAGTGAAAGGGCAGTCATCGGGCTCACTACCTGCCGCATCTAGCACTTGACCAAACTCCTCTTTCAGCGCCTCATTGTACACGTTCATATTTTCATTGTTTTCATGAATGACATTGGCTACTGCCACAACAATCCTGTTTATTGTTGAAATACTGTCACTGTCCAGGAAAAGTTCGGTAATGAATTGTTTATCAAAGCTATCCATTTTAGCTATTTAATATTTTGATTATGATAAACTTGGAAGTAACACATTAACACCAGATCATGAATATTGAAGAAAACTGTTCTACATAATGTTATGAATGAAATCTGTTTTTATTGAAATACATAATTTTCCTAGATCAAATACGTCTGTCATTAATACCCGAATAATTTGATGTAGGTTCCTAGCTAGACCGTAACTCAGAGTAGGGCACAGACGAGTAATGTAAAACAACAGTAGGGCAACAGTATCAAGGAAGTAGAATCAAATCAAATATAAACAATAACTATTTGACCGGCTGTCATAAAGTTGATCCGAGTTTGCTGCTGCCAAACCAACATTTTAATAATTGTTTTAGAAAAATATAAACGACCACAATACTTACGTAGGTAATTTTCGAAAAAGATTGTAACTGTTATAGCTTTATTGGTGACATTTTATGTTTATATTATAATGTCGGTTTTCCAAAAATATCATAACAGCCACTGCAGCAAGACGATTCTATTGTGATGACAGCACCTACCCGTCGACAATCCACATTGATTTGATTTCGCCACATACATATATACATACATAAATAACATCACGCCAATAATCCCCGAAGGGGTAGGCAGAGCTAAAGAGGACTACATTCAGCCAGAAACAAAACTGGGCTGGGTTAGATGGACAATTGTGTAAAAGTGGTGACAAGTGGCTAGCCTGTCGCCCACACAATCACATACCCGAAACCCGATACACCATTATTCGTCTTCTACATTACTCGTCTGTGGTCTTCTACGACACGACATGCTAGGCAAGAAACACAGAACAGATGGCACATTCTTTGTGATTCCGCCAGAGAATAAAAAAAACTAAAAAATATTTGTTTCGTGGATTCTGCGCTAAAACTTAT
The DNA here is from genome assembly GCA_951394215.1 of Glyphodes perspectalis. Taxonomy (NCBI): domain Eukaryota; kingdom Metazoa; phylum Arthropoda; class Insecta; order Lepidoptera; family Crambidae; genus Glyphodes; species Glyphodes perspectalis. Next base: position 10,596,905 of record OX596200.1, on the reverse strand, counting down.
TTGACATCTGTGACGCGCACAGACGTTAATATAGCAGATGCCCAAAGTGTTGCCATTTTACTAGCTTATTCCCCTGTTCTAAGGTTTTTTTTTAATGTTAAGAAATTTTAATGTTACTAGCAAGGCGACATAAATTATAAAATAATCTATAAAATACAGTTACATGATATTTACTGGCTCGACGGCGCATTCTTTTCTAAGTCTGATATCTGTAACACAAGTGCTTATAGTACTTAACTCAGAATCAAATCAAATTCGTTAATGTAGTCAACTGTTAATATAAGTAATATTTTTTCTATGTACTATATTTATTTTGAGAAAATCCAGGGACTTTTTATTTATATAATAGCCACACTCCTTCAAATACCCAAATTGATCAGCTACTAAGTACATAATTATGTATCTTATTATATTTTCGACTAAGTCGGCATGCTTGCGTCGCGAACTATTTGCGAAAAGTTGAATTAAACAAGTATATTCTTTGAAGTATATGAAGAAACTAAACACGTCAAATCTTTTCTATAACTATTGGATTCCTAGAAAAACATTTTCATCCTGGTTTAACAAGATACCTTCGTTGCGAGTTTCAATAAATAATCTTATGTCGAAAGTTCAGGATATCGCGTGTTCTTATGATCATAATGAAAGGTGAAACGTTAATTTTGGTGTACTTAATATGTAATATGGTTATCTATTTCAATATCTCATATTTTCTATGTCGTTTCTAATACTATTATCTAATGTTTTCCCAATACATTGTCTATTTTGTTTGTGTAGGTATTCTACGTCATTTATCTTTTGCTAATAGTTACAGGGGCGAAAAACTGATATATCCCGCTGCAAATAGGAATAAAGAACCAATACTTCAAGTTTTGAAAAGGTTCATTTTGTGTGATACTGACAACATAGAAGATGAAAGTCCTATATTTTTGGAGATATCTTCCGGTTCTGGACAACATATAGGACATTTTGCGCCTCATTTTCCAGGTGTTAAATTTCAACCTACTGAAGTTGATGAGAATTTATTGGGAAGCATAACTTATTATGCCAAGAATTGTCCAACTAAAAATGTAATGCAGCCAATTCTGCTGGATGTATGCAACAAGTTTTCTTGCTATGGGTTTGATGAGAACACCATTGATTACATGTACAATGCAAACATGATGCACATCAGCCCCTACGAGTGCACAGTTGGTTTGTTTGAAAATGCAGGTATGTACCTGAAGAGTGATGCTCTCATGATAACATATGGCCCATACAGCAAAGATGGGGTCATAGCACCTCAAAGTAACATTGATTTTGATGCATCTCTTAGAGCAAGAGACCCATCATGGGGTTTGCGAGATATTTCTGATTTAATAAAATTAAGTGAAGAAAATTGTTTATCACTAATTGATACAGTGGAAATGCCTTCAAACAATAAGATTTTAGTATGGAAGAAGAATTAAATTGGTCACTCATTGCACCAAAATACATTACAATACTCAAGAAATAAAAGAGTGAAATGATTTGTGTTCTGTTGAGATGTTGCAGCATCATTTCTCATTTTGAGTAGGATATTATTTCTCCCATAGGTGCCTCAAATTATTATAATAAGCTTTTTATATAAACTGCCTTTAAAATTATTGTAATTATTTTGTAGATATTATACAGCATTTGAGTAAACTAATAAGAGTTTTATTATATTATATATATATTATATTTATACTCATTCCCATACATACATACTTTGAAATTGAATCCAAAAAAATATTTTACAGTTCACTTTTTGAAGAACTACACATTGAAAATAAATGATATAAATGTTATTGCAAAATTATGGCTAAGTTGTATATTCATTAACTTAAAAAAAGGGGTTATTTAAAGATGTAAAGAAAAGTAAAATATCTCATTTTATTCACCAGTGGAAATAGATAGCATAGTGTATCTCAGTATTCATTAAAATACACAACTTGTAACAAATAAATCCATATATTTGTGTAATAATTTATCCCTTGAGACAGATACAATGTAAGAATCACAAGTTCGAATCTTAAGACCTATCATTAGAATGTTGTTGTAGAATTGTAATTTAGAATGATGTTCTAATGAGTAGTAGCAATTCGTTAAATTAATCATATTTTTTTATACTTCCTCCAAATACTCGACCAACAAAATTTCTTATACTAATGTCTGTTAAAATCTTGGCACATTCATTTATCAATACAATGAATAATGTTATCACTTGGACTATAACAAACTGCGATATCGACGTCCCAATATCCAGCCAGCTTCCATAATTTTTGACGCAGTATAACAGCTGAATTCCCATTATATTGGAATAAATTAATACTATAATATGCAAGTAGCCGGTTGGCGCCTGAAACCAATAGAAACGATAGGTATTAGAAGTATCTCGGCAGTACAAAGGTAATACACACGTAGAATGCAGAAGTGGAAACAACTATTACATCAGCTCGAAAGAAGGCTTGTTTTCAAAATAAGTTTATGAAAAGGGCGATCGATAGGAGATCACGAGCCGACACTGCCAATGTACGTGATATGCTGAATGCCGGAATGAAGATATCGATTCACATGTTCAGAATTCTACTGGGGTTTTTAGTGGCGACTGGCGACATATTCTTTGTTGGCCTGTGTGAACATGTCTTTTATGTAATTGTTTTGAGCAGGTCAGCTAGAAATGGTCAGATTTGTAAATTATTTAGGTGCAAGGGGTCTTTAGAGCCGTTGATTTTTATTATTTTACCTCTTTCATATTATTTATACTTGAGCATCTAATAAAATAACATGATAATGTTTAAAAAATAAACGTTTGCTAAGACAAAATAACAAGGCGTTTTCTATAAACTTAAGAGGAAAGGGAAAATAATGAAAATCACATCTTAAGTAATAATGATGTTTTACAACACGTACACAAGAACCAAAATTCGAAATTCAGTTTTCATACAAAAAAAACAGTAGCTTTTATCTGTGCTGAATATGTAGGTACGTGTTCTAAGTGACTGCTAGGGAGTATGCTCTGCAGCAGAGCCACAATCAATGCACATTATTTTGTGTGGTATTAATTATGGTGACTCTACTGCAGGGCACGACCCTATTATTTACCTTTGTTAATTGTTGAACTGCTCTAAAAGTACACGCTACCGATAAGAACGGTGCCAGAGTTTTCAAAAGTATTAGTCCAGTAATAATAAATGGTTTGAACGACGTTATAAAGCAAGTTACCCATCGAACTTCAAAAGAATTGAGTGATGCTATATTTCCTGTACCAAAAAAGGCTAAAATAATATATAAAGTCTGAAAATTCAGTTCAGGAATTTTATAGTTGTACAAACGGTTTAAAAACTAAGAACAAACTAGCTAGATTATAGGATCGAACAAAATATAGAATCGAAGATGGCTGAAACCGTAATTAAATATTATGTATATTTATTTTAATTAATTTTAAAAAGGATACAAATATGAATGCTCTTCTAAAATCTTGCCTGCATATACCTCTCTCCAAATTTATTAAATCTTTGGATATCCCATCATAATCATCAAATGTGAATATGAGTATCTGCAACATAAAAGAATAATATATACCTGTGAAAAAAAATATGTCAGTTAAATAAAACTACACACTCAGCATCTTCTTTCATCTGAAATATTTCGAACATTCCTCAAAACAAGAAGTTTATTAGGCACTTTTTTGCGTTGCAGATGCAATTTTGGCTACATCTGCATCAGCCCACGGTACTTCACTGGGATAAGTGAACTGCCCTGAGATGGAATCTATCTAGATTTGCTCAATAACTAAAATCATGAAGGAAAGTCATTTTGGTTGTATTACTTTCATATTATTTAAACATACCTCCTTCGTAGCTATGGGAAGCAGTTTGTACTCGATAAACATCCAGCATGCTACATTGAAGACTAAAGTAACCATAAATAGACCTTCATGAGAAACTGAGAGTAACAGGTAGAAATTCAAAATTGAAGTGTATATTGATACGAGGCGAATAATCAGTCTTTTTGAAAATGCTAACGGCATGATTAACGACGAAACTGAAACAAAAAATGCAGAATTATTTTCATGATATAATTAATCCGATTACATCACATACGTTGATCTGATTCCGAGGTAAGTAGCAATTGTGTTACGGATATCAAAATCTACAGGTTATTATAAATAAATACTTAAATATTAGATATTAACACCCAGACGCAGAACAAACACAAGTATTCATCATACGAATATTTGTCCTGGTTGGGGATCGAACCCACAACTCTTGGCGCATAGGTTACGCAGTAAAACTAACTAATAAACTAAACTTCACGCCACTTCCCTAGCGGGGTAGGCAGAGAGAACCGAAGGCCATATGGCAGTAACTATTTAATAATCTGTGGCATGGGGCCATCTCTCAATATGCAAATAAGATGAAACCTAAAGATAGATAACTAGCTTTAGTCCGTAGCTCCGCCCGCCACCTTTTATAATTAAGTAATTAATTGTCCCATGTTGGTCTGGGACTTGGCCCATGTTGATCTGGGACAAAAAAAAAGAATGTGCCAACTGTGGCTCTTGCCTAGCATGTCGTAAAAGGCGACTAATGGTTTACGGGCTTTTGGGTATGTGTCTGAGTAGGCGACAAGCTAGCCACTTGTCACTCCTTTTTCACAGCTTTCCATCCAACCCAGCCCACTATCCCGTGTTGGTCTGGGATTTAAAAAGAATATGCCAACTATGGTTCTTGCCTAGCATGTCGTAAAAGGCGACTAAAGGTATATCGGGTTTTGGGTGTGTGATTGTGTAGGCGACAGGTTAGCCGCTTGTCACTGCTTTTTCACAATTTTCCATCTAACCCATGGCTTTATTTTTGGCTGAATGTGGTTGAAGGGGCATGCTGCCCCTTTGACTCTGCCTACCCCTTCGGGGATTATGGGCGTGATGTTATGTAATTAATTGTAAATGATTAATTATAAAAAAAATTACACTCACAGGCAAGAATCCAAGCCATTCCTTGATAGACAGTGGAAACAGGTGCGCCTGTGTCAAATCTCTCTGATTGTACATAAATATTATGGAGAGAAACACTTAATAATAATATTTGAAACATATTCAACAAAATCGTCTTCCTTGATTCTTGACCATTAAGATGAAGCGGCGTTAAAACTTTTAAACTAAATATAACTAAGAAGATTAACCAAATGCATCCGGCAGCAATTCTGAAAAAAAATTAATAAATTAATAATGATAAATTCTCCACTCCACACTGACAGTGACACACCAATTCCCTAGTCCCAAACTAAGCTTGTGCTTGTATGGATATTATGCGTGCTATGGATACTAGGTGAACGAAGACATACATACATTACATCACGCCCATAATCCCCGAAGGGGTAGACAGAGTTAAAGGGGCAGCATGCCCCTTCAACCACATTCACCCAAAAATAAAGCCGGGCGGGGTTAGATGGAAAATTGCGAAAAAGAAGCGACAAGCGGCCAACTTGTCGCCCACACAATCACACACCCAAAACCCGATACACCATTAGTCGCCTTTTACGACATGCCAAGCAAGAACCACAGTTAGCACGTTCTTTTTAAGTCCCAGACCAACATGGGACAGTGGGCTGGGTTGGATGAAAAGCTGTGAAAAAGGAGTGACAAGGGGCTAGCTCGTCGCCTACTCAGTCACATACCCAAATGCCCGTAAACCATTAGTCACCTTTTACGACATGCTAGGCAAGAGCCACAGTTGGCACATTCTTTTTTTTTTGTCCCAGATTAACATGGGCCAAGTCCCAGACCAATATGGGACGGATATACATACTTAAATATGTTTATAAACATCCATGACTTAAGTTCAAATATCCATGTTCATCACACGAAACATTTACCCCTAGCGGGATTCAAACCCGCGACCCTTGGTTTAGTGGCCAGGGTCTCTGACCACTCGACCAACGGGCTAGTCAAATTGAATGAATACTAGGTACAATTCGCATATTTTTTGCCTCAGATATCAAATAGGTACTCAAAAAATTACAACAATACAGCAACTTAAAGTAACTAAGTACCTTATTGTAACAGGTTTGATTTTCAATTTATTTCTAAGAAGTCCCAGATCTAATATAGGGTACCTGAATATTTTATGCATCCATGTTTGTCATCAGGTGCAAGAAATATCACCTAATTGACACAACATGAATAAGTGCATTGTCTAGCGCAGTTGTTACTAGTAAGTAATTTTGTAAATAACTTACACTAATGGTATGAAAGCTTCCTTTCCCACAACAGGTATGAATGAAAATACACTAAGTAATATGCAACTGGTCGGCCAAACAAAGAGGATTTGTTTTGTCAAATGTTTTCTTGTTGAAGAAAGGAGTGGCCACAGAGCTATACCTAGCAATGGTACACTAAGAATCCATCTATATGTAAACGACATCCCCTTAAACAAAAAAAAAAGTTTAAGTAGGCATAGAAGAAAAGTAGTTTTGTCAGTTTACTTTATATGTACATACTTCTGTTCAACTTACCAGAGTAAAGGACCCCAGAATGTAGCACAATGCTTCTATAAAGATACTGTAACCCCCTTGAGAATTCATCATTTGGCTCATCATATGAATCCATATGCTAAATGGGGTTAATGCTGACCGCCACAGTAAAACGGGCAACAAAAAATAAATATAATACTGCATTGGCAAACTCTGAGCTACAAATAATTAAATCAAAGTCAATAACAATACAATGGATACAAAATACAAACTTTTTGTCTCAAATCTAATTACCAAATACTAGGAATGCAGCGAAGAAAAATAATGTTAAAAATACTATATTATATCCATTCATGTTATTTATTAAATTATCGCCTTTAATGCTATTAAATTCACTAATGTTGTATGACTCGGCCTGAGTGTAATATTTTTGTTCAGACAGTGCTTTTACTAAACAAAATATCCAACCTAAAAATGACAAAGTGACTAGAACAAGTAAAGGTCTCTGATAATAATTATGGTAATACTCTAAGCCTTGAAGACTGAGATCCATTATTTCTTCACTCAATAAAATTATTTTTTTATATTCCTCTGGGTCCCTTATTTCACTCTCAAGCAATTGTTCTGTGAACTCAATTGCAGCTTGATACTTATTTAAGCTGAAGGCTTCAAAAGGTTGATACAATATTTTCAAGGCACTGTTTTCAACATCTTGTCTCTTTTTATCATACTGGGAAGCCAGCTGTCTACTATTACTATAAATAGCTTTAGCTCGGTCAGCTAGTGACATGTTTAGTATATTTGTGGTTATCTTGCCCTGTAAATAGAGAAACATGTTATAAGTACTATTTTTGTGAACAAATGAAAATACTATTACATATTTATTATGTACAAACCTTAAAAAAAGATTACAAAAACATTAACACACAAGTAATTTTACATATAGTTACTTACCACAGAATTTACAGGAACAGGGATGGACAAGATTGTGGACATTAATGGTGCTAAATCAGCTTGATTAATGTCATGTCTGTGTGCTAAGGACATGTCTAAAGTTTCAGGGTCAGTTCGACCTCTATCTACTTGTTGAACACCAGCCCCCCATAGTACATATGGTGTTTTAGTTTCATGTTCTTGACCTGCTCCATGAGATCCTAGAAGTCAACATTGAGCAAGCCATTAGAAACAATTAATTACAATCCTTACACTTAATATTATTAATGAATGTGAGATTTTTTTCCATGCCAATGCAAAAAAAGTTGCAGGGAACAGCTAGTGTTAAATAAATTGACAATCAATATAATAAACATTGCATTATTTCATTTTATATAAACAAAATTTTTACCCCAATCAGTCATGCCATGATCTGAAGTCATTAAAAATGTTGACTTATTATCATCTGAGTAGAATTCTCTAATAATACTTTCAATCTCTTTAATTCCTTCATCAACAAATCTCACAGTAGTTAAAAAGCTTCTGTAAAATAAAAATGAATATGTAAATACACAAGTTACATAAAAAATAAAAAATTACACAACAGATACTTGCGGTGTCTTAGGTTTGTGAGTGTGTCCTGAAGTGTCTGTGCCCAATAAATGCAAAAAGAACAAAATTTTTGGTAAATGCAGCTTTTCATACAAAATAGGGTTATTTTTTGCATCATGAAAGAAGTTTTTCACATTGTCAAACACCCATGCATCTAAAAGGGTTGTATTCTTGTCTGTGCTAAAAGTTTGGTCATAAGGGTCAAACATATTGACAAAAATGTGCCCTTCTATAGCCCCTTTTGTAAATATTTGGACTATGTCATATGCACCCCAACTCCATGTGTAGGCACTTTGATTAAATACAGAATCAAAGTCGACAGGATTTTCTTTCCAGCCTTTGAGTATAGCTGAAGGGTCTTCATAGAAACCTGCAATAACGGCGACATGTCCTGGACGTGACTCTGTGGGCATGCGTGTATTTGATATACCCCACCTGCCATGGGTATTTGCCACTGATCTGTAAATCAGATTATTCGAATAACGTTTTGAAATTTGTATCCAAACAGAAACGGCTAAACTAAGCAAAAACCTCAAGTTATCACACTAGGATAGAAAATTTTACCTCAAATAAGGCATTGTAGTATAGTTAACGAATGATTCAGCTCGAAGCCCATCCACAACAAACAGAACTAGACGGTTCGCAGGGGGTTCGTGCTGAGGTTGAAATAGATTCACATCTCGGACAATAGGAGATTTAAAATAAATATCAAAAATTGAAAAAAGAAATATTATGTGCAGTAATATTGCTACGATAAACATAGCAATTTAAGACACTTAAGTATTTGCTAGTGATATATTGGTAGTATTAGTGGATACGATCTTGAATAAGCATTGCTTCTATAAAATATTGTTTAATACTGGCAGCTTTATCTTAACGCTTAACATATCAATTTCTCCGAAGATAATAAGCACGTTATCAACACAACATCTACATGTTATGATAAGATAATACTGTCAATGTCACACTGACAACAAATACGTCACATTGAAGTATCTTAGAAACGTTCAAAAATTAGGAAACACTGATAACATGTTAGACCACAGAATAGAAAAATCTAGTAGAAATCGCATGTCACAAAAATTGTATTAGAACCGATGAAGCCAAACTCATATAAATACGATACGCCACTAATGTCCTCCAGGGCTGGATCTACCATATGGCTTTTTAGGTTTCAGCCCAGAACCCCGTGGATTCAAAGCGGCCCCCAGCTAAGTCAAGTCAAAGTAAAAAATAGACGATAATGCGAAAAAATCCATCAATTTTATCCACCAATTTTATTAAATTAAACAGATCGTAAGGTTTGTAGCCCTGCGAATCCTGCGATTAATCAAAGCTACTCAATTCATTTCATTTAAGTCTACGTCTTATACTTTGAGTGATTAGGTGGGCCACTAAGTACCTAGTATTAGCTTAGGGCCCCCTAAACTCACCGTCCGGCCCTAGTCCTCCTAAAGATATACATTAAATAATTATGAGGCAGATATGTATATCGCGCACACGACGCAAAATAGGGTTGCCAACCGTACTTTATTTTAGTATTGTACGTTATTTGGGGCAATAATAGTGCTCTATACTTTTATTGAAAATAAAGTACGCGAAAACACTTTATTTCGATTTGATTTCTCTGGGATGCATTTTACGTATTGGGTATACGAACTAATATATACAAAATTTGATTGTAAGAATATTTGAACGACAGTTACTAGGGGTAGTCAACCTCCAGTCACAGAAGCAGTGGTAATTAATAACCTGTTTAAAGTTGCTAAAAGTAATGCAAAAAGTAAAATATATCGTACTTTATTTAGACAGAATGTACTCTTTTTCTCACCTTATATATAGCCAATATACTTTATTTGCACAAAAAAAGTGGTGGCAACCTTAAGTGGATACTTGAGAATGTCCGTTCCTCTGAGTACTGGAAGCACAGACGAGTAATGTAAAAACTGAAAGTACTCAAGAGATCCGTTCGGACGTTTTTAGACACATTTTGTTTTCATTTTTTAAATTGTCATTGAGGTGGGTCAAAAACAATCTACGTTAGGTACCTAATCCTTTTCTATAGTGAAAAAACATTTTAGTTTATTTCAAGAAATGAAATTTGATATTTCTACAAAATTAAAAAGTAATCTTCAATTAAAAGAGATTTAAATCAATTATTTAATTAATAACAGTTACATGTCACTATCAGATTTGGAGCTGTTCTCACTATTTTCAGGTATATTCAATCCTGCTTGTAATAAAGACAAAAGTTCTAGCTCTTGAGTTTTCTTCAGAGTTTCCAAAACGATATCAGTAGGGATCCTGTCATCTAGTTCGTCAGTAGGCGTTAGTCCCAAAGTCATAAAAGCTCTGCGTGTTTGACCTGCACTTAACCAACCTCGTTGCCCAGGATCAAAACTTTTAACTACTGCTTCTAAATGTCTGAAATGATATGTAATGATAATGATAAATTAAAAATGTTTACAAAAAGTAAACATTTTTAATTTATCATTATACTCTTCCATATTTTTTAATCACAAACAAATTATATTCGTCCCATGTTGGGCTAGGACGTAAAAATATTGGAGGTTCCAACTGTGTTCCTGCCTAGCATGACGTAAAAGGCGTACAGGTGCTGGGTATGTGATTGTGTGTACATAATTTTCCATTTAGACGTGGAGATTTAAGCAACATGATTTTATTACAGATACGGGTAAAATTCATGTAATAAAGAGATGAAACAAATTACGACAGTTGTAACGTCCATGAAGGTGGACTAGTAAAAAAGAAGGACTCCACGCTATCATACTATAGCGTGAAGCCACGTTTATGCATGTGTGAGTGAGATATACATATGGATACCAGATATCGGATATCTGCTATTTGGAGCACTTATTATGTCAATGTGCGACGTAAGTTGCGTGTCAAGGTGGAGCACCTGAGGAGCTTCAATGTCTAGTTAGTGGCGCGGAGTCCTTTTTTTTACTAGTCCGTGTTTTTCTTAAAGTAATTTTAAATAATACAATGATGAATAATGATATGAATAATGAATAATTTAGTTAGTTAGTTAGTTATGAATAATGATTTAAAATAAATGTAAAGAGATTTAAGGACAGATATATGTATTTTAGCCACCACGAATACAAGGTTTCAACAATTTAAGTTAAATAGATTGCTACGGTCGCAGGAAAATTAGAGTGAGGAACTGGTAATTTTTTTATTGCTATTTTTACCTTTTTTCGTATATAACAGGCGGTGCTCCATGTCCTGCACGAAACAACATACAGTCATTTAACAGCTTTTCCATGTAAATAATTGGTTTATTTGAACCTTGTGCGATAAGTTTTGTTAGAAGATAACGCACAAGCTCTGGAATGCGACGCTCTCGCAAATAATTTTCTGTACGCGATACAGTGGATAAAATCTGCCGCTTACGCTCAGAAATAACAATTTTTTCAGCTGAAGGTTCATCTATGAGGCATTTACAAACTGATATTGGCTCATATATGGGTTCAGGTTCATATACACTGAGTTCTTCATCCATTTTTAATCGGGAATTAAAGAGTTATTTGATAAAAGTTTCCAATTAAATGATTTTAATTTATCTTTTTGATGTTTTTGGCATTGACAATGATTTTTTGTCTTAATTCGCTGTATTATTTTGGGAATTTGTTTTTTTTTTTAAGTAAAACTTAAAACTAATATTTGTATAGTACAAGCCAGTTACAATGGTGACAAATGTCAATTAATCTTCACGGACTAGTAAAATAAGAAGGACTCCACGCTATCATACTATAGCGTGAAGCCACGTTTATGAATGTGTGAGTGAGATACTTATGGATACCAGATATCGGATATCTGTCATGTGAAGCACTTAATTTGTCAATGTGTGACGTAAGTTGCGTGTCAAGTGGAGCACCTGAGGAGCTTCAATGTCTAGTTGTTGACGCGGAGTTCTTCTTTTTTTACTAGTCCGTGTTAATTTTATACCTTTTAGCTTACATATAATTAATTAGGTATATCCTGGTATATCATTTAATTATTTATTCATCAAAACCGTTGGTTTTATATTTCATTTTTAGCAGTATATCAATGTTGATTTCCGAACAAACTTAGTCGTCATGGGCCATGGGCCATGGCTATTAATTTTTTAAGAAAAATAATGTAATGTGACGTTTTAACCGACAAATGTTTTGAAAATCGGAAATAAGCAGAGAAGGAAGGATTTGATTTACTGTGCACTTTGTGATTAGATACCGCAGACGAGTAATGTAAAAATAGATACTTTTAATAATGTGCTGAAGCAAATACGACAGTATTATGTTAAACAGCATTTCAGTATTCTAAGTCTAATTTACTTAATAAAACGTAGCGTGTAACGAATCAAAATGTTATCCCTAATGGGGAAAGATCCGGATGAAGAACACATTGGAAAAATTGACGATTGTAAGTGAATCGAACTCGATTTTGACCGCATTTTTGTATGAAGTTGATATATTAAGTATTGATTGGCATATTTCCTCTTGGATGCTAATATAACTTTTAATGATAAGGATTTTGATTGAGCTAGAGGGTACTAGCTCAATCAAAATCAAAAATAATTCTGAATTATATATTGTTATAATTAGGTAATAATGATATACGTAAAACTGGACAAGAAATGGACATTATAAGACAAAGGACCGTTGCATATGAGTATCTTTGTCGACTAGAAGAGGCCAAGACTTGGATTGAAGCATGCATAAAGGAACAATTACCTCACCCTACAGAGTTTGAGGAAAGTTTACGGAATGGAGTTTATTTGGCCAAACTTGGCCATTTTATATCTCCTGATATGCTGCCACTGAACAAAATATATGATATTGATCAAAGGCGTTATAAGGTGCGTACTCTGGTTATCTTATGTTTATTTTTATTTTTAAATAAAATAATAACATACCTATATTGTATCTTTATTGTTACATTAACTGACCTAATATCATTATATTTCTACCATAACATTCTCTGTCATAGTGAAAATAAAACTCAAATAAAAGTAATGAAAAATTTTATACTTATGTTTTTTAAATGCAATAAGCAATCTATTGGTCACAGACTAGTAAAAAAACTCCGCACTATTAACTAGACATTAAAGCTCCTCAGGTGTTCCATCTTGACACGCGACTTACGTCACACATTGACATAATAAGTGCTCCAAATGACAGATATCCGATATCTGGTATCCATAAGTATCTCACTTACACATATAAATGTGGCTTCACCCTATAGTATAACAGCGTGGAGTCCTTCTTTTTTTACTAGTCTGTCCTATTGGTATAATAATAAGCCAGAAAATCAAATGATACTTTGTAAATTTTTGTTACTCTGATCTAGGGTTGCCATCCGTCCGGGTTTCCCTGGATTTGTCCTAGTTTAGAGGGCATTCGGGGAGCGTTCGGGAGGGGCTTTATTTGTAGTCTGGGTTTAAAAATGTAAAGTCTTGGACCACCCCGACACAAGCACTGTGCCCGCACACCGCAATCAACCGACTATCCGACCCGTTAAATTCATCATCATTTTCAACTGTATTTTATTACACTGACTATGTTTAAAAAAAATCTGTTGACATGTCCGGGTTCTGGGCTCTAAAATCCGGGGTTTTCACGCGTCTTGTCCTGGTTGCCAAATTTTGGACATGGCAACCCTACTCTGATCTGATCAATTGTGTTGTTTTCATGTTTGATACTACTTGGGATCTTGATTATACTCATTTTTAGAATGGGCACATTGTCATCTCTGACCCACAGTAAAAAAGTTTTATTTGAGAATGAGTTTTTCTTAACAATAATTTTTGTGGTGTATCAAAAGCTTAGTATAATTGAATACCACAAGTCTTTTTAAATAAGATGTTAACGTACACATATAAATACATATACATTTTAATTAAAGTTCTTCTAAACTGTTTTAGGTAATGGGGCTACAATTTAAGCATACAGATAACATTAATAAATTTTTGCAAGTGTTAAGGAAGACTGAATTACCTGTGGTATGTATGTGAATAATTTTTTAACTTCCTATTTACTTTTCATTATTGTGAGTGAAATTAAAAGGCGAAGGTGTTGAATAATATATCTTACAATATATTTTTCAGACCTTCCAACCAGAAACTACAGACATTTATGACAAAAAGAATATGCCACGGGTCATTTACTGCATACATGCACTCAGTTCTCATTTGTTTAAACTGGGTAAAGCTCCATTAATCCATGATGTGTTTGGAACTGCTATTTTCACAGGTAACTATCACAATTTTTTTTATATGTATATATCTATATCTATGCTTGTTTTATATACTTTATTCTTCTATCTTGAAGACAAGTTAACTTATAGTTAATAGCCAAAATGTTTGGCTCTCTTACATACAATACAAGAAAGAAAATTGACAAAATGTACAGACAATTGTTATAAATTCCAAAAGCAACATGATACCTCTAAAATAATACTACACATAAACCATTTAACAGTTTCTTACAATAAATTATTATTATTACAGATGAAGAACTTGATTCAGTTTCAAAAGATTTACAAAGGTGTGAACATCCATTACCAATGTTTCAAAAGATTGGAGGAATATTATCCAAAAACAATTCAGATGATTCTGCAGCCCTTCATGAAGCAGTTGTTGAAATAAATAAACTACTTGAAACAGAAAAATCTATAACATCAGCAATACTTAATCCTCAACTAAAATTAAAATATGTCCAAAACAGGCTTATTAATGAATACAAAAAAGTTTTGCAAGCTGCTAGACTAGAGAAAGTAAAATCAGCTCACAATCACTCACTTAACGATAGCTATATTCCTGATGAATATGATGAGTTATTAACACAAGTAGAGATCCAGGGCCATATTACATCAGTCAATTACAAGTTTCTTTGGAAATCATTGTGTATCGCTTCACAAGAGAATGAAATCAATGCTTTGCATAAAATTTTCAATGAAGATTGGGTAAAAATAAAAGAATATGATGTGAATAATTTAGATTTCTATTGTGATGTTGTAAGAGAACTTGTCAATTGTAACAAAGATGTTGATGTTGAAAGTGTTACCAATTGGCATAAAATATTTCAGAATATAGTAAACGAAGGCAATAGAAAATCTCTTGAACACATTGACCATAAAAATGCTATTGCTAATGTAAATAGGGCTTTGGATAGTGGTAATCCAGAGGCATTGTATAAGGCATTACGAAATCCCCACTTGGGGCTTAATTTAAAGATAGACAAATTCGCTGTTCCACTTTTGTTTGAGGAAATGAGACTCGAAAAGTGTGAATTGGAGAAGAATCTCAATGAAAGCGAGATAGCCGCGTCTGTGTCGTACTTAACAGCAATAGCTGCTATATCTCAGGCTGTGGAAAGAGGTGATGAAGCGGCGCTATGGCACTCACTTACCTCGAAACAGGTACACTTGGAAGGTTTGCGGCCGCACTGCCGTCGTCGGTACCTGTCGGCCCTGGTGACTGCACTGCAAGTGAAAATTAGGGAGCAATGTGCGTGCCCTCTGCTTACTTTGGAAGATATTCGGGACACAATTGACATGGTTAACATGAAAGACGATGACAACGAAGAACGTAAGTGTATTATGTTTAAATGTTTCGTTTCTCATTATGACAAGTGAATAAAATACTATCTTTGCCCTTTAATTTATACAATTTTGTGTGCATAAGAGTTTTTATTCAGTTTAAATTAAATGTTTGTTTTAGTGGTCCTAGTCATTAATAGTATTAACAAGGCTGTGATGGATGAAGACAGTGAAACATTAATGTCACTTCTGAAGAATCCCAGCTTAAAATTAACCACTGTACTACATAAAGAAGAGCACCAGCTGTATCTTCGTATGCTAAAAAAGAAAGTACTCCACAAAGAGTCACAAAACTTGTGGCTTGATGACATTGTTAGCACTATCAATGATGTCAATGCTGAATCAATGAAAGTAAAGGAACTCACTGATGCCCTAGTAAATTTAAATTTGGCAGTTATTAAAAATGACATCAATAAATTTTGGGAGGCCCTGTCATGTCCTATACTATCTGGTTCTGGCTCCATTGAAGGAAGCTGTAAAGATATTTACTTTCAAATGTTTTCAAAGGCGCTGAAGAAAAGGGGGCATTACATTTGTCCTTGGATTGTTTGTCATACAAATGCTGGTAATACAGTATATATAGATGTAGAGTCATACACTTATAGGTGGACTACACCTAAAGACTTTGTTCCGTATGCACGATATTTGACTAGAAAGGATGTTCATGTCATTATAGAAAAGACAAATAAACATCATGTGAACAAGTACAAACAAATTTTGATTGAGAAATCTATAGTGAAAATCCAAGCGTGCTGTAGAGGATATCTCTTTAGAAAATATATGGCTGAAAGATTTCAATATTTTGAAGACAATGTTGGATATATCATTAAAATTCAGTCATGGTGGCGAAGAATTATTATGCAGAGAAAATATGGAACTTTGATAAAAATGAAAGCAATAGAAGCTAAACTGAAAAAAGAAAGAAAACAAAACCCATTTCTATGGTATAAAGTTCAGGTATATCTATTTATATTTTCTTTTTAAATTAACTAATTGAGTAGGTATAATAAACCTCATTTGTTTTTCCGTGCTATTTGTTTATCCCAATGCATCGCTTTACAGGAACATAAGATAATAAAGATTCAGGCTCTGTGGCGCGGCCGGCGCGCGCGCGAGGCGTTCACATCGCTGTTCCATTCGCCAAACCCACCCCTCAGGGCTGTCAAAAAGTTTATACCTATGCTCGATTTCTCCACCGAAGACTATGACAGAGAAATAGAATTGCAGAGTTTGAAGTCTGAAGTTGTTCAATCTATGAGGAAAAATCAAGAATTATCAAAACAAATTGACGATATGGATTTAAAAATTGGTCTTTTGGTACAAAACCGTATCGCGTTGCAAGAAGTGGCGGCACACGGCTTGAAGTTGAATAATCTGGTTAAACATAACTCGGTTACTAATTTGGTATTTCAAAATCGTTCTGAAGGAAAAGGGTCTCTAATGACTATTTCGACAGCCGTCAAAGGGCTAAAATCACTGACAAAAGAAAGCAAGAAGCTTCTAGATGGGTATCAGCATTTGTTTTATGAATTGCAAACGAATCCAACTTACCTGTCTAAACTACTTTTTTGTATACCGCAAAACAAGACTAATAATTTTGTACAAAATGTCGTACTAAGTCTGTATAATTTTGGTGCATATGCTAGAGATGAATACTTGCTATTAAAACTATTTAGATTCACTTTAGAAGAAGAGATAAGTTGTAAAGTAGTGATGCCCTTTGATATCATTGCATCTACGCCGCTAGTGTTGAAGATGGCTGTAAATTTATCAAGACAACTATCAGGGTTGAACAGTCTTAAAACTATTCTCGGTCCTCTCATTGAAAAGATAATTAGTGACAGGGACCTGAACATTGAAACTGGCCCAGTAGAGATTTATAAGGCGTGGCGCAATGAATCAGAAATGAAGACTGGGAAAATTTCGTAAGTTTTTATAATTTTGCATTTTACCATACTTATTTTCTTAAACATTTACACCTACACGATTACATTGGATATTTTGCATCAGAATGGTTCTGCCGCTTTAGCTGTATTTGCCAGAATATTTCTAAATGCTCAAACATCTATAATTAACAATTTTTCAGAACATTACCTTACTCTGTAACACAAGAAGAAGCTTTGAAGTACCCTGAAGTGAGAGTCCGCCTAGAAACTGCATTAAGTCAACTCAAGACTATAGTGGTCATGTTTTTGGATCGAATTACGAAGTCTACAGAGCTGCTCCCGTTCTGCATCACTTACATGGCGCGTGTTTTACACAGGGCACTCTCATCTAAATTCCCTCATACTCCTGAAAAGGATATTCTGAAGGTAATTTGGAGATATAATTAATTTTGTGGATATATATTTTTTTGTTTTATGTAACTTAACAGCAACTTTATTTCTGTAAATGTTTGTTTCAGGTTATTGGAAACCTAGTGTATTACCAGTTCCTTAATGCCGCCATAGTAGCTCCGGACGCGTTTCATATTGTCAATTTACCAAATGGGGGTGGTCTTACAACCGATCAGCGGAAAAACCTAGCGTCTGTCGCTAAAATATTGCATTTCTCTGCTGCCAAGAAAGGCGTAAGTACACATTATCCATTTAATTGACTTAAAACCCATTGGGAAGGAATATTGCTAATACAGATAAAATCCTATAGGAAGGAATATTTTCTTCAGGCGTTTGGGTTGTCGCGTTATTGAGTACTGTAGGGATAGATTAAGTTTTTGCAATAAAATAGTTTTGGACCAGATAATACCCAGAATAAGGCATTTTTTTGTGTAATTTTGCTGTGGTATGGGTATGTATGTAAACAACTTTAATAAAATTAATAAAATGCTAAGAATAATATTATAAACTATTTGATGATAAGTGATTTTGCCTTTTGATATATGTATATTTACTGTAAGTCAAAGTCAAAATATCTTTATTAAATCGTCAAACAAAACGATTTTTTTAATCTACCTCTGATTCGGAATGTCGCTTCTACCATGAGGAAACGGGCAATAAACTCGTTAGTTACTCTTTTCAACTCTTATTTATAGTTTGGAGAAGAATCAAGCCACCTGCAATGCTTGAATCCGTTTATTGTGGATTGCCATGAGAAAATGAAGGACTTGTTTAGGCGTTGTTGCCGAGGACCAACACTCGAAGAGTACTTCGCAGTCGATGAGTATACAGAAGCCACATTGTTGCACCATCCGCATATTTACATCACTGTACAGGTATATACAATCTTGTCATTGTTCGAAGTGATTATATTAGAAGAGTTAGTCAAGATAATAGGGATGATGACTGCATTAAAAAACTATAATTCTGTTTAGTCCGTCAGTTAGATTTGACAAAAATACTAGACACATATTTTTCGCTTTACCAAATAAATAAAAAATCACAAAGATAAAAAGCATCAAAGTTTTGGAGGGGGGCTTGTGATGTCACTATTTTGTAAAAATTGCACGATAGCGTGACCTCACGCGCAACTTGAATGCAAATCTTCGTCAATGTTTGTTTGGCAAATAAATAAAAAAATACGTGTTCAATATTTTTTTTTTAAATCTAACTGACGGACTCGACAGAATTTTTTAGTCATCTAGCCTATTGTTCGAATACCACTGTGTTGTCATTTTATTTCGCTTCTCTATTTTAACCATCAGTCATCAGTCTTTTGATTAATTTTCTTTGTGAAATTTTAATGTACTTTTAACTTTTACAGGAAATTGTAGACACACATGCATTACTAGTCGAGTATCAAGATATAATAGCGCCCGATTCACAGGATCGCTTGAACGAGCTTTTGGATGACTTGGGAGATGTTCCTTCTGTTGCGCAACTAGCATCACGTGACGTAGATTCGGTAAGTATACATTTGTGCACTAATTTAGAAAAAATATTGTCCAAGTCAAATAGAAATCCATACTAATTCCTAATATTATAAATATGAAAAAACTCTGGTATTCTTCTGGCTTAAACTTCACCCATTGCGATGAAGTTCGGCCCGCCTAAACTTTTATTGCTGATAAAGGACGTAGCTTACTCTTTATACCGAAATAAATATGGATCTCACATGACATGTGATCAAGTTCTGTAACAGACTTTAATTAATTTGATGATAAGCGAGCGGAGCCGCGGGCCTGAGCTAGTTACCATTATGTTTAGAAGTATTATTTTCTTTTATTTAATAATTTTCTTAAAATGGAAAATATCTGTTTTAGCATATTGGTGAAACAACCGAAGAGAATGCGAGACTTGATGTATGCCTAGCACTTGTGAACAAGTTTCAGGCTCCTTCTGATGACATGACTGATTTAAATAAACTCTTTATCAAGACTAAAGAACTGTGTGTCGCTATCATTCCTTTCCTCAATGGTAAGTAATATTTATGAATAATGGAATAAACACTAGCAACTGGATTTGATGTTAAACCTTTTACTGGGTTAACAATTGATAATTTTCTAATCAGAATTTGCTTGACAAAATGTAGGTATTTTATATAATTATGCATTAATTAATTATAGTTGTCTGTTATTGAAGGTGAGCATCTCTTAGAAGCG
Source organism: Glyphodes perspectalis (assembly GCA_951394215.1). Taxonomy (NCBI): domain Eukaryota; kingdom Metazoa; phylum Arthropoda; class Insecta; order Lepidoptera; family Crambidae; genus Glyphodes; species Glyphodes perspectalis. The sequence goes on along the minus strand of OX596200.1, from coordinate 10,576,741 downwards.
CTTTGTATCGGAACTACGAAAGAGCAACAAGAGCAATATGCCAAAAAAGTGCAAAAGCGTATTTACTCTGGACAGGCCAAGCCAGATGACGTCATGTCCCTCCGCGAACACATTGCTAAACTGCGGCGTAATCTGCAAATGCTCGAAGACGAGGGATACGTGACCCGTGAGGACGGATACCAGGCCCTGGTGACCTCCATTGCGCTCGACCTATGCAATAAGGGCAAGTACAGACAGGCACAACGGAGGGCCCTGGCCACGCTCACCAGAACTAAAGAAAGCTTACACGAAAAGACGAAGTATTACGAAGAGAAATGCAAGTCGTATGATCAGTATATAAAGTCGTGTTTGGCAAATCTTCATACTGGTAAAAGGTATGTTTTATATTCATGTTACATTTATATTAGAAATTTTTTTATAAAGTATTTTATATTATATAACGGAACATATTGAGTGGGTTCCGGCATTATCGACAACACAATAGGGGACAATACTGGATCAAAAACTATCATTCTATTTAGTTCGTCACTTAGATTATACAAAAATACAAGACACATATTTTGTGCTATATCAAGATAACGAAAAATTACAAGGATAATTATTGAGCATCAATGTTTTGGAGTGGGGGCTTGCGACGTCACTTGTAAGTAAAAATTGTACCGTGTATCTTCGCCAGTGTTTGTTTGACAAATAAACGAAAAAATACGTGTTAAATATTATTTTATAATCTAACTGACGGACTAAATATTGTTTAGTCCGCTCTCCTATTATATTCGATTGCATTTTATCGCGCGTTCCTTTTAGGTCTTTAAAAAACATTGTTAAAAGCTAAGCACTATTACCTATAATATGGTTATGATAAAATACGACGAAGGATACTAAAGCGAAATGTTTTATTTACAGAAGTGTCCATGCATGCTTGAGAAGATCTGGCAAGGATGTTCATAAACTCAAATCCAAGTTGACGGCTAGGTATTCCGGTGCTAAGTTAATGGAAAGAGGCGTGTTATTAGAAATTGACGGATTGTCTACATCGCAATTTAAAAATGTCCAATTTGATATTACGCCGACCAATCATAATGGCGTATTCACTATCAAAGCGAAGTTTATGGGAGTCGAAATGGAGTCTATTGAAATAGATATCCAAGATTTATTACAGAAACAGTATGAAGGTTGTGCTATCATGGATATGTTTGGGAAAGCTAAAATTAATGTTAACTTACTAATATTTTTACTGAATAGTAAGTTTTACGGTAAGTCGTAAGTCTGATACCTAAAAATCAAATCAAGCTCTAAGTATTTGGTGATAAGAAGTCTTATACATGACGATAAAACATCACTATTATATTTAAAAATAAGCTTTACTCTGTACCTATTATTTTACAATTTTAGTATGTTAGTTATATTTGTATTCGATAATTTAAAAGTAAATAATGTGATTATAGTTAAACTCCATTAGAATGCCATTTTTGCGATATTGCCGATGGTGCAACATTTGCAACAATATCATAGAAATTTAATTAAGTTATGCCGTGAGTTATTTTTGATCTGTGGTAATACTATATCAATTGGCTATGATAAATAAATAATAATGTTCTTCAGACTTGCACACCAATTTCTTAGTTCTAAACTAAACTTACAAACATATATGACTCCACTTGAAATTACCATGTTTAATATATTAATAAAAAAACCCCTGGCTTGTTATTGAATTACAAATTAGCATTCTATTGGAGGTACTATGAATTTGTTAATGTTGTGTTTATTTTTAGCAAATAGTCATAGTTTTCCATTACAATATGTGTAACAATAATCTCACAAAAATTCCTAAGTTCCGTCTAACATTCTATATTATTTATTATTTACAAATGTTATGTCAAAATGAATTTTAAGTTAACAGGTTTTACAATTTTTCAGAATGGATAAGTGAATTTACTTTTATAATTAGTGATGTAACGTTTACTACTATCTATTAAGTCGAGCTTTTTATTACATACCATCACACTCGCAATTCCTGACGGGGTAGGCGGCGTTCAAACAGCAATAAGCACATTAAACTACATTTAGCCAAAAAAACCACTGAGTTGCGCGTACCATAGCATTTTCCTCTAGTTTTCTTTCTACACTTTATCTATTCTGAAAGTTTTATTGCTGTGTGGGTGATCATATCGTATGTGACGTACAACATAGTATTAGTTTGCTGTAGAACACTTACCAAAAATTCGAAATTTTAATTTAAGTATTATATTAAGTACCAAATATTTTTTATTGTGATTTGTAACGGCTAAGTGATTTGTAATTAATGTATTTCTCAATGAAGTAATTTTTAAAATAATTATGTATTAATTTTTACCATATCCATTACGCAAATGATAATCAAGTGACCAACAGTTCGTCTATACTATTTTATTATTGATTTCACTATAAAGTAATAAATATTTTTAAAACTTTCTCTTTTTTGTCCATTTAATTTTAATTTAATAAAACCAATGTGATGATGATTATGTTTTTGTTTTTTAAATTTCTCAGACGATGCGTCGGTGGGTAATGTAAAAAAAGGTTTTTTTTACTTGTCATTATGAAAGCTTGTTATTTGAAAAGTTTTAAAATAAGTTTCCCACTAACGGTTCACTGTTTATAATGTTAACATTAATAAATAATAAACGAGGCTAACCTAAAAATGGTTTGTGGACTTTTTATTATATTACACATGCCCTTTTGATTATGAGGATGTAATTATGACCCTTGTAACGTACAAGGGTCATAATTAAGGTAAAAATAATGCGTTTTTGCAAATATATAGGGTTAATTGATTTAAGATTAATAGTTTTACCATGTACCCTAATTCCACAATAACAGAAGGGATTTTTGAAATAAAATTCTTCTGTTCAGTTCTGCTAGAAGGACAATACACATGTGGAAACATTATCTTGAAAACGAAACAAAAAATAAACAATCCCTAAAGACTAAGAAAAGACTAGAAAAAAATAACCACGGACGTGGTTGTAGAAAGTTAAAAATAGTATATCCTACCTTGTCTTTGTTTCTTTTTTTTTACAATTGGAATGACCTATAATTGGGATGGAATAGTAAAAAAATATATTATCAAATAGGACTGTAAGATAAGTGGCAACTAACTAACATAGCATGCGTAAGATTGGGTACCTACTTTAATTTCCACCACTATTCTATAGTGCGTCTAATGACATCATTATTATACCGGTCCGACCGAAGACCGCTATTCCAAGTATGTTACAATAGTCGATCAATGAATGGGTCATACAATATTGACATACATAGTCAATGTGTATACTATTTTTAAACTTTCTACAACCACGTCCGTGCTTATTTTTTTCTAGTCTTTTCTTAGTCTTTAGGTATTGTTTATTTTTTGTTTTGTTTTCAAGTTAATGTTTCCACATGTTTATTATTTTTTAACAAGAGTGAGAGATTTTATAACAAAATACCTAAAGAGTTATTTATTAATTGTATGAAATATCAAATTGATTTTTATACAAACTTATTAACAGCGCGAATTATTTTACAACCAGGAGTCGCGACTTTTAAAATAGAATTTAAATTAATTATGGTCAGCAATTTTTTCGATTCATAATAGTTACGGTTGGCATAAAGAATAGCTGAATGCTTTTCAATTTATTTCTGAGCAAATGCGAACAAAATACTTATTTATTATTTCTGTCGTGTTTCAGCATCCTATTTCATCTTCCTATCGTTATGGCCCGTGCTTAGACGGGGTCCGCTTAGACCATGATCCAGGATTTGGCGAGTCTGGTAATCACAATGAAGCGACTGCCGATCTGACCTTCGTAACCCTAAGGTAGGGGAACCAGACAATTTTTTTGGATCATGGTTACAAATCCAAAGTTATTTGAATTTGCAGGTTTCATCACGATGTTTTCCCTCACCGTTGAGCTAGTGGTATAAATACGTACGTAGATTTGAAAAATCCAGAGGTACGTACCAGGGTTTGAACCCGCACTCCTCGGTTAAGAGGCGCGTGTTCTTATCATTGGGCTACCACCGCTCTTACTAGTTACCGTTGTTTATTATAAATAAAAGATGTTGTTGTAAATTAATCTCAGGATTATATTTGACAATAAATATTTTGACAAGATCGAGCACTTTGTACAATTTATACAGTAGTTACACCTTAAATTAAAAACTGAACATTTTCTTTGAGTGAAATTGTTATATTTTACAAATTATCACAAAAGGACCTAATTAGTCTAAATTACATAATTATTCAGCTGTCAATAAATTAATACATAGAAATTAAAATAAGAGGTAGATAATAACATACTAGAGATTCATTCATTACCTATCATTAATACCTAATTAATCAATAACAAATACTGGTATTGGTATTGTAACAAAAAAGTGAAATTAATTTTTATGCACAGGCACAGGCAGTTGTGATTTGACACAGTATACCATCATTTTGGTTCTTACTTCATTAAGTACCGAAAAAGAACAACCAAATGTTACATTCATAACAGTATTATAAAATATCAATCATCTCCCGAAACACTTAACACTTAGGTCTATAAATCAGTCTATAAACTCGAAAATGAGTTACATTACAAGGTACATCTACTGAGCATTCATTACTACCAGTAAGTATACAAAATATCCACTGAACATGTCGCAATATTCCTTAACATCATATTAACAGATTATTTCGACCGAGCTAAAATATTACTGACGATTTCTTTAACTTTATACTGAAGTACCCAGATATACATTTTTCATCTTTCTTCTCTAACCTCATTTTACCCAACTGTCATCTCATTTCTACAGCTTGATTATCTCGGCTTTTATTTCAACTTAGTTTTAACAAATTTTCTGTTAAGGCACTTTATATAAAATGAGTAAATGTATTTAAGTACTTTCTTAACATAAGTATTTAGCATAGATAGAACAGCGATCTTGACTCACTTATACTAATAAAGTATTTCTTAGGTAGGTATTCAATAAGAATATTTCCAAACTTTTATTACCAAACCAAACGTTTGGCGATTTTTACATATTTTCTATCCATACTAAAATTTTTAAGATTTTGTAAACAACTTTTTTACTCAACATATTTTTCTTATTGAACGTCATGTTATCAAGGACTCATATTATGTAACTTTAAACCTTTCGTACTCTTTTCTTGTCTTAATTTTGGAGACTCATTCGAAGCCATTATTAATTATTTTATCATGTAGTTTATTATATTTAACACTACTCATGTCTTTGTTAAATACTGATTAATGCTGACTATAAAGACACAATTTAATTTAAGTAGTTGTTTGTTCGGGAATTGCCGTAGTATTAATCTTAATTTTTTATATCAGTACAGCTTTTGGTAACTCACAATAAAGTACTATATTAAACACATGATATGGGCAAAGTTGTAACCGCCGATGCCCATTATTAAGTTCTATAAGAATATTATTTGTAATACTCTTGGTTGGTGCGTCGCCGGGGTCTGTCCCGGGAGGTCGTGGGAGCGCGACCGATGGTGGTGCTGGGCGTTGCGAGGCGTGCGCACTGTCGGATGCTTCTGGTGGTAGCCGGTGTGGGCGTGACGCGCAGACGAGCATATCACTGCGTGCAAGTACCGGTCGTATCTACATAAGTTTGAATCACCACCGCTCGCCAAATCGAGATACCCGTGTCCAGGATTGTCGGGCTTCACTTTTTGAAATGCGTTCAGCGGTTTTTCGCTCACTGTGAATGATCTGTTTCGGAGCTTCTGGTATTTATTCGTGATTTCCTCTTCATTGGCTACAGGATCGCTGGGCTTTCTGAAAAGTAAAAACAAAATTGCATTTAAGTATAAAAACAATGATGTATACATGTACATTTATTTCAGGTTTAACCATTCGATAAATGGGCACATCAGGCAGAAGGGAAATAATATTTGCTCAACTTACACAAATATCAGGTATGTTGGCTTTCAAGTTCTATTTATCTGCTGATATCAAGTATTTTTATTTTACATATTAACATGTATGACAATAATTACCTTGAGGCCTGAAAGCTCAAATGGTTCTTTTCCATGTTTGCCTGAATGATTTCGAGTAGTTCCCTTCTTTGTAGGCTGCCGGAACGTTTCTTGGTATGTTTCCTTTCTCGATGCTCTTTTCTGTGGTGGCGATGGGGTCGCGGATTGTGCGAAGGAGCTGGCCTCTGGGTGGGTCGTCTATCGCCCGAGCAGGATGACTTAGACGAGGCGTCGTCTTCCGGAGAGAGTCGTCCTTGATGTTCCTCGTCACTGTGGTCGTTAGCGTCGGGCGGCGCGGGCGGCGCGGTGGCGTGCTCCCTCCGCCGCCGGCGCCGGCCCTCTCGCCTCTCACGTTGGCTGCGCGCGTTCCCGTCTTCCGGTACGACCGTTAGTCGCACTTGTATAGTTTTCGAGCCGTAATGCGGGACCGTGACCGACTTGCCTATCGACTCGTATATTGTAGAAACTATACCGGCAATATCCTGTAAATAAGAGCGGATGCGTTAATTTTGTGAATAGGGATGATGACTGCATTAAAAACTATAATTCTATTTAGTCCGTCAGTTAGATTTTACAAAAATACTAGACACATATTTTTCGCTTTACCAAATGAATAAAAAATCACAAAGATAAAGAGCATCAAAGTTTTGGAGTGGGGGCTTGCGACGTCACTCTTTTGTAAAAATTTTACGAAAGCGTGACGTCACGCGCAACTTGAATGCATTGTATCTTCGTCAATGTTTGCTTGACGAATAAATAAAAAATACGTGTTCAATATTTTTTTATAATCTATCTGACGGACTAAAAAATGTTTTAGTCATCTAGCCTATTCTACTAAGAAATGTTATGGCGATTATTGGTTTGCAAAGGTATACTTACATCTTTTGTCATTCGACCATGGCCATCAAGGTCGTATAGAGTGAAGGAAAACTGCAGCGGCTGCTGTTTAGATGGTTCCGGGTGCTGCAGTTCCACATCGCATGTCAGCTCCTAAAAATAAATCGTGTACTACTTTAATAAATTAAATTATACATTAATATACCTACCACTTTATAGTTTGTTTCAACTTTTAGCTGCAAAGAGGTATGACGTAATAGCATCTCATTTGAAATACCTTGACCGCAGAGGTCAAAATGTTCTTAACATTGTGTGGCGTTGTTTCGCTCACTTTTAAAGTTAATGTTATTGTACCGATATAGATGTATACTTAAAGATGGGTTTATGTGTATGTAGGGAGAGTGCGGAGAGATAACCTGCGGCGCGTTGGGTCCGTGCGCGGCGGGCTGCGCGTGCGCATAGTAAAAACAAAGTCTTCGGTTCCGTTTCCAAATATGGTGTATTTTATTTCCAAGGAGCACAAATCAGGTTATAAATATTGTTAGATAGGACTAGATGTTCAGGTTAAAAACCGGTGCAAATGGAGCTAGGTACCTCCATTTTAGACAATTGGAATGAATGTCTATAAAAAATATATATTTACATTTTATGTTGCTAAATGATTAATAGGATACCAGAATGGAATATAAAGCAATTACCCTCAAATTTGTTGGATTGGGTTTGATATGCTTTCTAGCGCACGTACAATTTAGGCGGTAATATCAAGCCGGCTTACTTCTCGTTTCTTTAACTATGGCGCGTGTAGCGGGCAAGCGGCGAGCGGCGGCCTTATCTCGTGCATAAAAGGAAACTAGCCGCGACTTTACGATCAATGAGATACGCGAGTAAAAGGCGAGCCGCCCGCTCTTGCACTGCGACGCGACACAAATAGATGATTCATCTCGTTATTCAATGAATTACAAATTACTACGGCGGCGTATACACATTGCGTTATTTCTGTTATCAAACAATGGCTTTACCGGAATTAAATGAGTCTGTCTGCTATCTTTAGCGATTCATATTTTTTTGATATCAGATATACAGCTTCGATTTAAAAGTCTAAATATACTTAATTATTTGATATCGGCATTTGACAGTAAACCTTTGTCTCAGTTTATATGGCAGTACAATAAAGTTTAAATGTAGTCACGATTTTGGTGTTTATCTTGGAGATCTCAACTTTCTATCGCTCATTCATGAGTTCATATCAAGTTAGTATGGTCGTTTTAGAATGTCGTTGGCATGATTGTTTAAACTATACGTTATACATGAACCATGGTGTTACCTTCGGATGGTAGATGTTTGAGGCCTTGTATTCACATTTGTATTTGTTAAAAATCTAGTGATTTTGATGCCTGTATTTTTTTTTAAAAATACCTTTTTATTTGGTATTGGAGGTATTTTTTTTAGTTCTTTTTTCACCAAGACATCGTAATAACTTCTAAAGCTTGAAATGTAATGGTTGGATACATATCACAGACGTGGCGTTTAGTAGAATGGATCCAGAATATAGTAAGTAGCTTTATCAGCTTAAGTGCTCACCTCAAATCGTAGTCTGGGCTTGTCATCGTTGTGGTCAGAGGGAGGTGCAGGTGACGGAGCCTTGTAGGGCGTATCGTGGCGCTTGGGACGCGAAGGCGGAGTGGAAGGCGCCAGCAGGGCCCTCGCCTCACTGGGCAGAAGGTCGGGGGGCGCCGAGCACTGCGACGCCGCGCGCCCAACCAGCTCCTCGGTGTCTGTACGTTCGCTCTCCGTGCCGACTGAAAACATAAATAGATATAGTCAGTCATCTTTCATAGTAGCATTTCCTCAACTCTGGGACCGTGTATCAATAGCGAATATTGGGTATGTCCCGAAAAATAAAACCACCTGATTATTCACCCAGGTGGCCACTAAAGGAACCCCCAACGGCCTCTTCTTCGTTGCAGCCAAAAGTCCCAAATTTAGAGATTTTGTTAGTGGGTCCGTGTCTAGTTGACTTTTGTATCTATTGCAGTTACAGGAGTATTATTTCTACACTACCATTGATATTTAGCAATAAATCATTTGGTGAACACGAAATATGTCTTGCTAGTGCGGTTAGTACATGGTAATGAAGAACAGTTTTACTATGTTACGATCTTTGCTTGTTTTATATTTGATCAAAAACAATCAATTGCCCTAAGGAATCTTAACTAACCTTTATAAGTTAAGATTCCTTAGGGCAATTGATTCTACCCAGTTAACATTTTCAAAGTCGACTTGTCCCATGTTGGTCTGGGACTTAAAAATAATGTGCCAACTGTGGCTCTTGCCTAGCATGTCGTAAAAGACAACTAATGGTACATCGGGTTTTCGGTATGTGATTAGATATGTAGGCGACAAGCTAGCCACTTGTCACAATTTTTTCACAAAATTCCACCTAACCCAGCCCAGTTTTGTTTTTGGCTGAATGTGGTTAAAGGGGCCTGCTGCTCCTTTGACTCTGCCTACCCCTTCAGGAATTATAGGCGTGATGTTATATAATGTTAGTCGACTTAAATGCTCATAACCTATGACAATAGCAGGTATAAACCCTTTTCCAGTCGCTATATGATGCAATACTCTTTTGGTAATTGTTCTCCCTTACAATGTCTATAGAAGCTCGACAGGCAGGCAACATCAGTTAAACTTTTTTATTTTTATAGCGCCTAGGATCTACGAAAAAACGTAAAAGTTTTTTATCTGGTGCATCTAAAACATTTTATTGAAATCGATATCATAATTTTCCATCTAATCCATCCCATTGTCCCATGTTGGTCTGGGACTTAAAACTGGGACTGTGGTTCTTGCCTAGCATATCGTAAAAGGCGACTAATGGTAACTGACGTTGACATTGACTGGCTCGATGGCGCATTTGGTAGTGACCCTACCCTATGCGCCAAGAGTTGTGGGTTCGATCCCCACCACCCAGGACAAACATTCGTGTGATGAATACTTGTGTTTGTTCTGTGTCTGGGTGTTAACATCCAATATATTTAGTATATATTTGTAATACCACTGTTGATTCTGATATTCGTAACACAAGTGCTTAAGCTACTTTCCTCGGAGTCAGATTAATGTATGTAATGTAATCTGATAAAAATAAGATGGTTTAGCGGGTTTCAGGTATGTGATTGTGTAGGCGACAAGCTAGTTAATTGTCACCTACTTTTTCACAATTTTCCATCTAACCCAACCCAGTTTTATTTTTGGCTGATTGTGGTTAAAGGGCCTGCTGCCCCCTTGACTCTGCCTACACCTTGGGGTTTATGGGCGTGATTTTATGTATGTATGATATCTTGGTCTTATTAAGTCACTTTAAACTTAAATGATAAGTTAGGAATATAAATAAAATTATTTAAGGTACTGTGAAACTGTCGTATTGAAAATACAAGTCTATTCATTATAGGTATCTATCTACTGAAATAATAAGATATTTGCTGCAAAAATCACTAATTTCGTATGTATGCTCCTGAAGAATATAATCAAGCAAACAATTTGCCAGTAAAAACCAAAGCCACTAACAACTCGTTATTTGATCGTACCGTGCCCAGCCCTCCGCATTAGAACAATTTCAAAAAACGGGTACCGCTTTATGGGGGTCTCGTTTGATCGATTTCTCAGAAGTTGATCCCTAAATAAGAATTATAACTACTCCCGCAATGGTCATTGTAATCATGGAAATGGAATACAATACAAATAAGTACAATGGCGAGTAAAATACGACGAAATACTCTAACAAGTCGTCGGCGAAGTTGAAAAGATCGAGCGGATCAGTGTGCGACCGACACCGGGCGGCCGGGGACGGGGGCGGCGCGTAGACTATTTCCTGGAAGGCTCCGCAGCGGTCGGCACTCGGCACGAAACGCGGCTCCGCCACGCAACATCTGCCGCTAATGTTATTTTTCTCAAAAGATACCGATTCTTTTATCTGACATCGTTACTTTTGCTAAGGTGAAGTGAGCCACGTCGAATTCGAGCGGAGCTTGGGAGCGTTCGCAACAAGAAATGCATCGCTCGTTATACCGTGACGATTCCTACGGACTTCATTACTGAACTTTATTTCCTTTTTAGAACTTTATAACCGAATGGAAAAGGGTATGGCGAATCTTAATAATGTGCTTGTATTTTCTTAGTACCTATTATTATCTAAGTAAATTTCAGTTTTCTGTCATTAACCACTAATTGTTGTTTCCACATTTGACAGATAACTTTATAATATAAATATTCATACTTGTCTAGTCTTTAACGTGTATACCAATCTTTAAAATACAGATTGTATGAATGGTAAGTATACATTTTAATGTCGTTTGTTTTTGTGAGCAAACAACTCAATGAAAAATATATTAAGTATTAATCTTTTTCTCCCCAATACTAATTAATCACATTTTCATAATGTATTTAATTTAACATAATTATCGTTCATTGACCAAACATGTTTTATATTTAAATGATTTTTATCTGTTTTGTTGTCCAAATAAATAAATTATAGTGACTTAGGCGAATACATACAATAACCCTCATATTTAGGACCTTAATAAAGTAACGTCGGAGCTCCAACAAATGAATAGTGATTACGTAGTAATGACGAAATATTAAATTCCTGAATTAGACTTAATCATACTCAGTGTGCCACATACGCCCGCAAGTAAATTAGTTTTACAAGCTAATCAATTTTATTTGATACGTGATACAAATACAAAAAGCCCGCGTTAAGATTACGGGTCGGCTCTGTAGGTACGGAATGAAACACGATACCCTTGATAAACTAAATCAAAGCTGAGGAATGTGGCTAGCACGCGGCGCGGGAACCGAACCGCGTACCTACGTCGCCGTAAGACTAGGCGCGCCCCCGGCCCATGCTTTCTATATATTGTAATCTTTGATTGTAGTTACTTTTGTACATACATTATAATATGTATTACAATTGCTTGCTTTGAATTTAATTTCAACTACAGGTTTGTATGTTATGTTGTGTTATATTTTCAATAGAGTTACCATTACATAAACACTTGTACCTAGTAAGAATTGTGTCAGTAAGTACTGTTTTTCATCAATGTTTTCTTAATAGAAACAACAAAAAGGGTCAAGACTCATGTTTTATTAGCTTTCACGTGTAAATTAGGTATTTATTTAAGTTATCTATCAATATACACTTTTACATTTTGTACAAGTTTGATTTCTACTAATGTTCAATCCAAATCGTTATTTATGTCACACGGAAGTTAGCAAAAAAATTTATTAGTGTAAATGTTTTAGGAACCCTAGTTAGTTAACACTTATTGAGAAAGAGCTAATCACGCATTCCCGTCACTTAGTTACACCTAATTACCTATCATATTCGTAAGTTGTTGCTAGCCGTAAAAAAGTATTATCTGAATATAATAAAAGTGGGCAATCGTAAAGGTTACACACATGTATGTAGCTATTAGTCAGAAGCGAAACAGTTAGAAATTAACGATCAAACGTTTTGGCTAAACACTTATGAATCTAGCGCTCTCGCAATAGTATTTTGTGCCTACAGAATGTTAGGTACGAGTTACGATACGCGAGCTTAAAACCGGGGGGCGGCAACTTCTTTGATCATAAATAAAAGGTATCATTGTCTCCGCTTCGACGACGTGCTTTCAACTTTTCTCTTTGAAGTTAATCAAATGAGCGGCGCGGCTCGGTTTACATCCAAAGCTTTATTAACAAACTTCGCCTCGCAGGTTTGACGTGTGTGTGAGAATATTAAAATGAATGATGCTGTAGATATCGTTTTCTAATTGAAGTATTCTGCTTGCGTATATATATTTCGTAACTAAATAGAAAGAGATCAAAGCGACCTCTTTCCACTTTGATGTAGGATTAGTCGTTAAGAGCGGAAGTTAAAAAAATGAATTTTTATTCGTTATACAAAAGTATGTGTTACAGAATCAGTGTTCGGTAAGTTTCAAGTAACATGCTGGATTCATTTTGGTTTGACATTCTAATTAAAATAACTACGTTAGTCTGTTTTATGGTAGGCGATTCGTTTAGTGTTTACTTTGCAAATAGTTATGAATGAAGTAACGGTCTAATTTGAGCTTTGAACCTTGAGCCTTAGCTGATCTCGTAATTCAGATAGCGCTTTATATCTTATGGATATAAATAATGGTAAATTAATGAATGTGGTATCAATATCGGATAGTTTTATATTGGTGCTTCCCGTCTAGTTCAATACTTTTTATTAAACGATGGGACATGATAACGTTCCTGCATTCTTACTTTAGTTAAGTCCAGAATGCTAGTTTAAAGTGAGTAAGTTTTTAAACATTTCCCTGGACCGAGTAATAAGAAAAATACTTAAAGCAAAAGTTTAAAAACAAAACCCTCCTACAGTAATCATCAAAGTACCTATCATAATGTAGGTAACACATTATCTGTACCAAAGTCAAAAACACAAAACTAGTTTCAATACATAATTCTGTCGGCATTTCATTAACGCTCTGAACGTGAGTAATTTTCGACTGGTTGTTGTCTCAGATTAACCTCCCGCTGTGATTTTTTATCATCATTTTATTTTTCAATTCATTCTGCGGCGGCGGACCCGCGGCCCCTTTGATCTCTATAATGTGCGACTGAGATAAAAAAGTAGGCAACTCGTATCTAAATAGTCGTTTTATCGTCGTCTACCTAGTATCGTGGTTTACAACTTTTATTCATAGGTAGGTATCTTCGCAACACCCATGTAATTAAAGATGAATGAACTTGTTTGTTACCGCTCGTAGATAAGACGTATTGTTTGTTTTTAAACCGTTCTTAAAATAATAATTGAATATGAAATCAAACTTTTTATTTTGAAATATCTTATTTTAGGCACTAATATTACTTAAATACGTGATTGTTTGTTTATAAGATATGTGTATGTGTTAAGACTTGGATACCGTAAACGATATAATGAACAGATTTGAGTTATTTGGAATCGGGTTGGTCTTGACCTGGATTGACTGACACGGGCTACCTTTATCCCGGAAAATTTCCCGCGAGACACAAAACCTTTCTGTGGCAACGGAATTCTACCCAGGCGGAAGTTACTAGTAGATAGATAAATAACACATTAGAATACTAGATACCTACAACGTTAATCTGTAAGTACCTACATCCGCTTAAATTTTAAACAACATTGGTCGAGTAGATTCTTCCAAAGGCGTAATAATATTGACCTGATTTTTTCTGCAATATTTAGGTCATTGTCAAGTGTCTGCATACATTTTAGAAGAAATAAATATATATTTGGTAAAGTACACTTTGCCGCATATTTATCTACAATACCTGAAATCGAATAGGATGAATAAATCTACAAAAGATGGTAGTGGAACATCTGACCTACCATCTATCCAATTGAATGTCGAAAACAAATTATTAAGTAGGAAGTTTGCGTTCGTGTTTGAGTCTGGTAGCCTGAATGCAGCTAAATAGCAATAAAACAACTGTTTGTGAAGGCTATGGCAATATTTTCCGTGAGTTAGAATGAGAAAATAATAAAAAAAGCTTAGCTAAACTACCTATCTACTGATCATGTTGCCAGAACACCTTTTAACCAACTTTATATTCATCTGTGTTACTCAGCATATGTAAATCCAAAAACAACAAAATAAAATATCATGTTGAAGGACCTAAAAGCCACTTTTATAGTTGAAAACAAAACTTATGCTAGGAGGTAGATTGTGTTTATACCGGACAAGCATTTCTACAAAAAAAAGTTTAACTCAAGCGTATGCGAATGACAAAATGGTACGTACTGCTGAATTTCTTGTATCCATTTCTAAACTTGTTGCGCCACCACTTGACAAAGTGGTGCGCCATGGGGGCGTCCGCGGCGGGTGCCGGAGCTCTCAACGTTTCGTAGCACGTCATGCGCTGCGCTCACGCACGCATCCCGCACACTTCAAAAAGGCCGCTGATTATCACTACAGAATTGGTATTCACCGTCACTGTAATCACGCACAAAATATCACTAGTAAGTTTTTCGCGTCACGGTTAATACACTCGTGACCCACTTGTCCGCGTGAATAACAAACAAGGAGAGGATGAGAGACGACCGTCCCACACGCGTGTTGTCGAGTGACTGACTGATGGATGGAGCCGAGCAGGGAAGGGGAGGGCGCACGTAGTAGCGCGGCGCGGTGCGTGCCGTGCGGGCGCCGACGCACAGTGCAAGGGAGTCGCCAGTGAAACAACAGCCGGCGCACACTATGCGATGCACACATGCACACACACCTCGAGTAAACATAAAATATCTAGTCACTGTGGTCCCATAGTCTACGATGCGGTGTGATATAGCAGCACATACGCTTGAATGCGCTTCGGTGCGTAGTTCCAAGGTTAATATAAAATTTCTCTACTGATTTCTATTCCATTGTGGCCGAGTCCCTGCAGCGGCGGGCGAGCCGAGCACACACACCGGCCTGCGGCTAGTTGTATGGAACAAAACTTACTTTACCTAACAACTTAGCGAAACTTTCGTGTGCTGACTGTACATTTACTTATTTGTGATATTTTCCGCACCACGTGATTACGCTAACTCATTGATAACATTAGAAAAGACGCTCTTAGATGGATAGGTAACTATTCAACTTTTTAAACTTTTTCTTAAAGGTTAGTAATACTGTAGGTACGTGGATTTTGTAGGTAGGTATACCTTACGTACGTAGGTAGGTACGTACCTACAGTATCATATTTACATGATATACCTACACTACATTATGAAAAAAATAACTGTGAGAATCTATGAATTTTGTAGGTACCTTAGAACAGAAACGTTGTAAGGCCTACCTATTGTATGTGGTTTATTAACATTTTCTAAATGAATTAGAGGTAAGTAATCGAAAGAAAGATCTTTGAACCGTCTTTTATGCTCATTAAAATAGACGATAGTTAAATTTAAACAGACAATTTGCCAAAAGGATCCCATTTAATTGGTATGGTATTAAATATAATCAATTTCACAAAAATATCATCCTTACTAAAAGGGTTAACCTTCTAGGGATAGAATTTCTAAACAGCCGTCCTTAGTGGGTTTTTAGGTTACCGATACCTGCTATCTTGACAAGCTCGATGGCGCATTCGGTAGTGACCCTGCCCCATGCGCCAAGAGTTGTGGGTTCGATCCCCACCCAGGACAAACATTCGTGTGAAGAATACTTGTGTTTGTTCTGTGTCTGGGTGTTAATATCCAATATTTAAGTATATATTTGTAATACCACTGTTGTTTCTGATATCCGTAACACAAGTGCTTAGGCTACTTACTTCGGAGTCAGATCAATGTATGTGATGTCGTTGAATATTTATTATTTATTTATTTATCTACAATTCAGGTACCTAATTAACTTTTGCGTTTTTGTTTCGCGTTAATGAATCAGTCAGGACGTGATTTTTTTTTTAATTACCTAGCGGCCCGCCCCGGCTTCGCACGGGTGGATATTTATTTTCTAACCTAACCTTTTTTTCCAAATATTCTGTAGCCTATGTTAATTTGAGATAATCAAGCATTCTAATGGTGAAAGATTTTTTTAAATCGGTCCATTAGTTTTTGAATTTATTCGTTACATACTTACAAATATTTCCTCTCTATAATATATATAATAACAATGTAGATAATGTAGTAGATAATAATCTAGGCTAGACTAGTAGTACCCGCGACTTCGTTTACGAAGATATTTTTGTTTTTAGAAAACTCGTCTCGCGAGAAGCTCTAGAACTTATTGAGATGAACACAACAGATTAACATGGGATTTGCCTTTTCAAAATTTTGAAAACAGCCTAAAAATCATTATATACATAGGTACGTATCAATATCATATTCTACGACCTGTCATAAAAGTACATTTATCTAGACTAAAGATGTCGGGTATGTAACTTTAATGCTGACTTGCGAAAATAATTTATCGACATATAGCTGCAAACAAGGCACGTTGATATCTTTATTCTTTTGCAGACTTGGCACAATCCATACGCCCTCGACCAAGTCATCTCAAATTCACAAGAATCTAGACAAGAAATAAACTAAAGACCTAGAAAAGAAAGATACTAACAATACCAATATTAAACATCTCTATATACGGTAACTATGTACGTACAGGTTTATACAATTAAAGTTTGCTGCGAATAAGTCATCCTTCCGCATCAAAAATCGAATATTCTGGAAAGTGTCATAAACAGCATTACATGTTCTTTATGTATGTATTTTACCAGTTTTCATCTCTATCCAGTCGATTAGAACCTAGAAGTATAAATGACCTTTCGGTGAAGAGATGTAAGTACCTATGTTGTATCGTAATTACTACGCTTTTTCAATGGTGTATTAGTTTACGTATTTGTTTTTATTGGTTTAGCAAAGAAAGTAGTAAAATATCAAGCAGCAGAACAGTAATAGAGAGAAAGGTGCACGCGCATCGCATCCGCTACGTTGGCAGCCTCCGCGGGTCGACGACCTTGTACTGGCGATTACAAAAAAGATTGTAGAAGGTACCATCTACCTACCTAGTTAATAGTAAGGGTCTTTAGATAAATTTAAATAATGAGAAGATTAAGATTTAAGAGAAAAGAGTTAAACTTTTTATAAATTAATTATTTTTTCTGTTAAACAAAAAAAAAATTACAAATCTCACTCCTCTGCTAATCGTACTTTATCGATGAGTACAAAAATCTAAATAAATTCAATTAATGTTAAACTACTTAGCTACTGTGTAGGCAGATCCAACGTGAATTTGATTGATCGTTGGGAGACGTTTATTTGAAATGTGTTGTAGGTCTGGATCTCGTGAATGAATTGAGATTGGTATTGAAGCAAAATCGGAAGTGTAGTACGATGTTGAGTAGTTGAATGACAATGCAGCCGTTCTTCAAACCACATATTATCAGGTGATACCTGATAATATGTGGTCTTAAGAGTTTGGCAAACCGATCCAACTACTAACTTCGGACTTCCGCAGTTACTAACAGAGTGTTATTGTTATAAGCAAAATAGATTCAGAGAAAAACATTAATAAACCCATAAAATGTATAGTTTAACAGGAATTCCTGCACAAATCAAGTTGTCAATCGATAGAACCTTTGTGTCCAATTCTAGGAAGGTGACGTGTCTCATTTGGTCTCATTTTGGGCTGTGACAGCGGTCTGTGAGGGCTCCGATTGGGGCGGGAGCGATGCGAGCGGCGCCCGGCTGCGGTACACGCTTCAAATTAGAATTTTACGGCCTCTTCGTGTTAGGTTTATTGTTGATGAGTTATCCGCGACCGAGATGAGGTCGTATTCCAAAACTGACTTACAACAAACACGGTTTTATGTCCGTAATAAAGAAATCTTCAGGAAGACGAAATATATACTGGGGCACTTTATTTCGTCTCCCAAAATACACTGTCTATCGCCAGGAAATCATACTCGGATGCACTATTCGAGCAGTATTTCGATGACCTTGATTTGGACTGCCACAATAATAATATGTGTTTTGGGATGATGTAACAATAAAATGGCCATGTATGGTGAGCGGGATGCGGCTCACGGGTCTCTACGTGGGTGGGCGTGTTCTACGAAATAGGTAGATAGCCACTCGGACCATAACGCATAATGTGTTCAAAAATATGTGCCAATCGATTTTTTCGTCGATCGAAAAATAGTGTACTTGCACTATTGTGATCGGCAACTGCAAGAGAATCCACTACGGTCACCGATTAGGACCACCCTCATCGACACTGTCACACGTTATTTTATTCTTATCATCGGAGAATTTTAATCCGTTGTCTTAAAATTGACAGTCAGAGCTTCGGTTCTAAATCCCGTTCGTTCAATGTACATTCATTTACATTGGAATTTGGACAGACTAAGATGTATTTCGGAGTGTTGGTGAACTATATTTAAAACATGCAATTTCAAATGGTTAAGATTATATATTTGGTGTGGGTACTTCCAATAAAAACATAATCATAAGAAGTGACCTGGAATGTTGATAGTGGCGTTATTTCTGCTATTCAGTTGTCTGGCACATCGCCAGTTGCGGTCGCTTCGTTCTCTCGCGTGGGCATTGCCCACTCGTATTTATTTTCATCAAATATTCGACTTTGAATAGAAAAGTCAATGAAAGTGGGCACTTAGGTCTTTTTGTAGATTTGAGGTTAAAGGGCGAAAATCGACTTTTAGGCAATTTCTTACGACCTGTGATGATTAAATAGAGCGGTCAACGTGGCATGATTTAATAAGTAATCAGATCAGCGGAAAGTGTAAAAAATTTAGGTGTCTTTTTAGATTTGCAGAATTTTGAGCTGAGGTCCATGATGGAATCCCATCTCAACCTAAATGTATGTAACTATGTATTATAAAGATTGCAGTAATTTTTAATGCATATGTCATGTAGGACATCGATTCAATGTTTTTATGAGAGAAAATCCCTACTAATATCATAAATGCTAAAGTAAACTAACTCTGTGTGTTTAGCTGTTATGGTTTCACGCCTGAATTACTAGCCAGATTGTGATAAAATACCGCGTCGAAAGCTTGAAGCCTTAAAAAGGACATAGGATGCTTTTTATCCCGGGAAATCACTGTCACAACTCACGACCATAGGCCCGGGAAAAAATTACTAATTTTTTCCCGGGCTCCGTTTATAGACTTGCTAAAAGTGCTCTTTAAGTAAATTTTTATTACAAATATAATTAATAAAATATTATTTGTTATAAACTACTTGTCATTAAAACAAAACACCTATTCAACAATGAATTTAGCTATCGATGACGAATGAATCTTTTCGTTCGATGTCGAACCGAAGCGATGGTCACCGTGGCGTAGTATCGCCGGTCGGTACTTCAAAGCAATAATAACGTACGATTACGTAGGTACCTCCTCCCCTCACAAAGCTCGCGGCGCGAACACTTTTTTATTTAGGTACCTACATTTATATCAGAACCTGTTCTCTCCCATGTCGGACGCTCTCAAAAGTGGTTCCGACTTAATAGCCATGAAGTGTGATTATTAGTATTATATAACGCTCTACGAAATTCGGTTTTAATAATGGGTTTCGGAGAGATTTACTGTTCTATTTCTCCGTAAGAGTAATTTGTAATTTTGTAGGGAAATGTAGTCAATTAAAATTTATGTAATGTTGATATGATATTCGTGAATGAACAACAGATGGGTGCTATCGGATTTTGTCGTGATTTCAACATAAGTAATTTTTGTATTATGATGGATGGATGTAACAGTTTGTTGCTTTATAGCTACTGTAAGTATATTGTAAAGATATAATTTGTGCAACACAATCCCTAAATATAACTAACTAACTAGACTTCACGCCACTTCCCTAGCGGGGTAGCCAGAGAAAACCGAATGCCCAAAATATACATACATATATGCCTACGTAGTATACGTATTGTTAGAGCTTTTCCTGATAGAAAATAACAGTATGTCCCTTAAAAAGGTCTGAGACTTAAAAATAATGTGCCAACTGTGATTCTTGCCTAGCATGTTGTAAAAGCGACTAATCGTATATGGGGGTTTTGCGTATACATGTGATTGTGTAGGCGACGAGCTAGCCACTTGTCACTACTTTTTCACAATTTTTCATTTAACCCAGCCCAGTTTTATTTTTGGCTGAATGTGCTTAAAGGCGCCTACTGCCCCTTTGCCTACCCCTTCGGGGAATATGGGCGTGATGTTATAAAAAATAACAGAATGTGAATGATAATATTTATATTAAAATTTAATCTTAGCTATGTTTTCCTTTAGTTATTTCTTCAAAAATCTATATCACATATTTGTACAATAATCCAATGGAAAGCGTTTATTTCGTAAGAGCTTTTAAAAAAAATTAATCAAAAGATTTATCACATCACCAATTAGCTACCGTTCTACGGGCGAATAAACAATATAAAGCGCAACAGAGGGTGGTTCTATAGAACCGCTTTTCCCTCGGGGATGCAAAGCAACGTGTCGGCGGCTATCAAAGGGATTTAAATGATATCAATAGCTTTGTGCTACCGCTGGGCCCTTTGTCGGCACTCTTGCGCGGCAACATCAGAGGCGACAAACTCTGTGACGGCGATCCATTACCGGCTCAAAGCGGACATCAAAAGGGCCGCCTCCTATTGCATCACGTGCCATTACAAATTGCAATATTAAGTTTAGAAAAAAATGGGGTTCCATATAATGCACATAGCTTTTTGTCATCAAAGGAATCTCCGGTTCTCGTTTAATGTGCAGTGTGTTAATCATAAATCGTTTCTATCTCCAGACGAGATGTAAATAAACCAATTTAGGTGAATAACTGCAACACAGTAAGATTACTTTATTAAAAATAAAATAAACGGTGTTTTAAAGACCAAAAGCTTCGTAGAAAGCTTAGTAGTGTATCATGGGTCTTTTGGAAGTAGGTATTGGGTAATACAAACAAGTAGATTAACTAGTTGCGTTTTGGAATTATAAATAGAAAATTCGTTGTATAAAGTAGCCCTTTATCGGCCTTTATCACTGCCGCGTGTGACATTCGAAATAAGCTCTCTTGAGCTCCTTCATCAAACAGAGCTGTAGTCAGCTTACGGATCCATTTAATTTTATCATAATAACCATAAAACGAGGAAATGTACTTCGGTCTACACGTGGAGATAAGACGCGGAGCTGTTAAAAAGTATAAAAAAACAAGGGGCGTGGGCTCTGCCCGCGGCGGCGCGGGCGCAGCGGCGATACTCATCTCGTGCCGTTTGATGTCACCGCGGCCGCGCGGGCTGCTCCGCCACATTGTCTCGCCTGTTGGCTGTGCACGTATGAATATAAGATCGTTTATCGATAGCCTGCTAAGTTTAGTGAATTAGTGCCTTCTATAACCAGCGTGTGGTTATATCGGAACCAAAGTTAATATTTAATCAAACATGTGTAAAGTCGTGACGAGAAGGAAATTTGTTTACTCATTTATTCTTTTTGAGTCGGTATTGGATTTGCTATGTAGTAGTTAAAACATTTGAAGATATGATCAAAGTCGAAAACAGACATTTTTGCCACTTTGAAAGGAATTGACAAAGCATTATTATTGATCGTACCTAGCTTTAGAAATAAATTCTTGCTATGCAAGTTTACCTAGTTATATTCAGACTCATTATATACGAATATAAATAGAGAAATCTAAATGCTCTTACGCTTAATATTGTATACTGCTATTGTAGCAGCCAACTCAATCTAATCAATTTGTTTTGCAATGTAGAGTTCTTGCGTGCTCTATTTCAATAGTTGCGTTTGATCTACTTATACGTTCTTAAATAAAAGTATTGAGCTCCTTAACTATTTGGCGAACCGGCCAATCAATCTAATGTGCGCTTTAATTTGTCGTAATGCGGAGTGATAGCATCGCAGTGGCTTAGCGCAGACGGGCTGCGCCGATCAGCGTGCATCCTGGGTTGTGCAGACCATGCACTGCGTTATAAGGGCTGATGCACACCATCTGATAACATTTCCGTTATGATTTTTTAACAGTTGGCATGTTTACCACGCCACGCTCAGTAGGGAATAAAAAGGGAAACGGCAGATGAACCCCAGAGTGACTGTGATACTGAATACTGAAATACAAAACCTTGATTCACTCTAGCCCTAAAAATTTTACGTTCTTTAGGGCTGGATTGAATCAGGGTTTCGTAATATCGCTAGCCCCTAGCCCGAAAACACTTTATACTTAAAAATGGTATTAAATTTTTTTCTGCATAAGAAATATTACATACCGATTGAAAATTATCTAACTGACTAAAATATTGCTGTAATTTTTAGTGCCATACGTTTAACAGTAAAGTACATTATTACATGTTACCTGATTAGGTCTAGCGTGCTTCGGGGGCTAGCGTGCATTCAGGCTAACGATATTAGGGTTAGCGTTCTTCAGGGCTACAAGGAATCGGGGTTTCGTATTTCGGTATTAAGTATTAGTCTTTCAAAATTCTACAATACCAATAAAACAAAATCTTAAAGATTAGCTGGATACCATTGAGCGCAGTGCTAACATCAAAGAATTTCTTAGTTTTCCGCCGAGTTATAAACTCGTAAACAATTTACGCGAGTCGCGTTAACCGGTTTTTGCAAGTACCGGTCCTTTTTCTGAAAACCGATGCCCACTGATAACCCTGCGCACGTCTCGGTATCAAATTAATTACCTCTATATTTTATCTCTTTGTCGGCCGCCGCGGGTGTAGTTGCCAACCGCATATTCGCGAGGTTTTGAACGTTAGTTGCGAGTTAGCGAGCCCATTTTCCTAATTTATACGATCGCATTGCGCGACGCGTTGATTTATTTGACTGCAATATGCACTTAATGTAACTGCGTGTTGCAGTGCGCCGTCGCAGCGCTCCCCGTACGTCGTTTGGGACCCTTCTATTACATTACTACATAAATAACCATCTGGTAAGCTATATCAAAGCTTAGTCGTAATTTATACGATTGTTCTATCTAATGCTGAAATTTTTGCTTTCTTATGAAATGTGTTATTTACTTATTGACCATATTTTAAAGTTGCTTTTTTATTTTTTTTGATAATTCATTTTTATAGCAGGAGTCAAAAACGGTTAACTTTTACCCGAAATGCTTAAATGTTCTAATGTGTTTTCTCACTTATTGTACAGCTCATTGATAAGGTCCAAGTTCTACCATACATTT
This sequence comes from Glyphodes perspectalis, assembly GCA_951394215.1. Lineage (NCBI taxonomy): Eukaryota > Metazoa > Arthropoda > Insecta > Lepidoptera > Crambidae > Glyphodes > Glyphodes perspectalis. The sequence goes on along the minus strand of OX596200.1, from coordinate 10,553,207 downwards.
TGATTAGTTACACACATCTTGCACGGCACATTGAGAAGTTATTATTTCAAACAAAACAAAAACCCGTCTAACGCTCGCGTGTTAAAACCTTCACAAATAAACTTGTACAATATTACGTGCGTACTAGCAATCATGAAAAAACCAGCGACAAATTGACTATTTCGAGGCGTGCCCGGCGGAGGCGGCGGCAGTCAAAGGCTCGCGGTGATCAAAGGCGCCGCCACCGCCGGCCGTAGCTTTGATCTCGCCGCGCGAAGTGCAAATTATGTTATAAAGACAGTGAGTGGCGCGCCCGCCGCCGAGCGGTGTGCTGCTAATTAATTCAGCCCGTCTCACGGAGCCCGTGGGCTGCGTTTGATGATACATCGCCATTATAGACTCGCCTTCCACTCCTCGCCGCGCACGCAACTACTACACGCGAAACTTAATTGACTTCATACACCTAAACACGGACATCAAGTAAAGCGTTGCTACAACATCGGCTTTGCAATAAGAAGAGCAATCAAGTTACTATTACCGCCATTTAAATGCGTAATAGAAAGCTTTTTGTTTAGCAGTACCTACTTGTAGAGATCATTAAATGTGTTAACAAAGATAATACTACGAAATGAACTGATCATAAAATAGCACTGTGAATTTAAGTTACGGAATAAATTGGCGGCAACTTTTGGCGTGCATCCAAAAAGAGTAGATTATAATGATGACGAAGGATTTACAGAGTTTTAGTACACGATTTAAACGCGTTTACGCGGCCATTTAGGAAGATAACATTGAGAAATCGGTTGGCATTATTGCAACTAGTTCCAAGCTTTATGAAACTAAGTATGTATTAAGAAAATTGTTTATAATACTATAATCGTTTATGTCAGTAGAGATCGTGAGAAACAAAATAAGAAATAAACTCTTCGTAGAAATAGCGCGAGATCTTTAGAAATCACAACAGATTTCAATTCAATATCAACGGTAATCGGCTTATGACAGCAATTACATTCGCACAAATCGCACACAGATAATGCGGAAGGCGCATTTCGTAGAATCACAAGGCATATTTCGTTCAAGCAATTTATAGCTATTAAACACTGGTCGTTTGTAAACAATAACTGGTTCCAAGGTGGTAGGTTTTCTTTGAGAGTATTTTGCGCGCGCCGACTGACTGCGATCGGCGGCCCGGACACTCGGCCAAACGAATCGGGTCTCGCTACACAGTGTAGAAACGAGTAGTTAGCCAGCTCCATCAAAACGCTCGAATGTGAAGGTGCCCTAATCAAGCGAATGATCGGTTGAGTTTTTAAAAGTTGTTGGTAAAACGAACTATTGTCTGGATAATGCAATTAAGGTTAACTACTGTTGATTTTTTTTTATAAATACAATGTTATCATATTTAATTAAATACACACATACATAAAAATACAAGCATCTCCATTATAATTTTATTATTTCGTGTATTTTTTATCAATAGAGCGCGTTGATGTCTTCTCCTCCCCGATGTCCTTGTCAAATGCACGCGTCGTTTGTAATGTTTGTAATAATTATATTTCCTTTTCTCTTCTCGTATATGTAATGTAAGCGTGTTCTTGAAATGGTCAGTTTCTATTATACTGGTCCATATTTTGATTAATAAACATTTTGGTATCATAATTATTTAATATCATTGAACAATTGCATTTACGATCTGGGGGTTAGCATGAATATTTTTGAGATATTGGCATATAATCATAGTTTAAATTATTCCTGGTAATCATTGAGACTACAAAGAATGATATCACAACATATGTCGATACAAAACATGACATTTTTATTTGTGCTTTCCTATAACAGATAACAACAGTAATAACAAATTTACCGCGTTAATGTTTTATGAACCAAAAAATCGGACAATCGTCAGACAATACTCAGCTAACTTACTTGCCTGTTGCACTGTGCGTGTTGTGAAGACGAGGGGGAAGGGCGAGCGCGGCCGATCGGGCCTCGCAGCCGCGTGCGTCGACCCGCGGCGAGCTTTTGATCTCGCCGCCCGCCTGTGACGACGCCGCCGAGGTCCGAGCTCGGCCGTCCGTGCTCCAACACTTACCTACCACAACAGACTCAACGCACACCTGCCTGTCCTGTCACGCACACGTACTGCTTAATTCGTGGCCAGGATGTTGTTTTAAATGAGTTAGACGCGGGATGGCACGCTAAAGGAAATTGTTAATTAAGATCATAAAGATTTTGCCGTGTACTCTGCTTGAGTGTGTATGTACCAGACCATGTCTGGTGGCATATCATATTGCTCGTTAGACATTACGTGGCACGCAAGTTTACGTAGAGGGAACAAGAAGTAAAAATATTAATATATTAATATGCATTAGTAAAAATTGAGGTATGTCTGTTATGTGCATCGTAGTTAAAATAATCTAAGTTTATTATGAGACATACAGACGTTCTATTGCTCATCCGTCATTGGCTTAGTAGTTGATTCGCACGAAATTCATTCGCCCGATTGTGATATCCCAGTTCTAATATACTTTGTACTTGGTATGTTGTCGAAAATGCGTAATGGGCTAAATATTTCTTGATCTTTTTGAATGAATATAATTATACGATACATAAGTATATAAACCTACAAATAACAATGTATATAAGCAACTCATAAAATTATTCTTATGCGCCTATGTTAAATAATGCTTATTAAACCGACAGTAATTGATGCACAGTTTACATTTTGATATGATACAAACTACATACTTACCAACTTTTTTTTCACCTTTCACCAGTGAACTTAAACAACGAAATGATACAAATTCTCATGTAGGTATACTCGTACACATGCAGCATGTAAAACTTCAGCTAAAACTTGCGTTGTTCGAGTACAAATATAATATTCGTTTAACGTAAGATGCAGAAGCGAGAACTCGTTCTAAAACGAATGTTAAAACAATCCCGTCGTGATTAGGAAATCATGGCGGCGTTTGCGGCTTATGCACTGTTATTACATTTTAATGGTTACATCTGTTAATTCGATTACATGCGCTGGCGCTGGGAGGACCACACGAACACATGCTCCATATCGCTATAATGATTTAACCAGAGCCAAGAATGAGCCTGGAATTGTAATTGAAACATTTTATGATTTCTCGTTGCTACGTTTATAGTTTTTTGTTTAGTAAAGTAGCTTCTATAGATGGTTTTAAGAGTTTGTTCAACTGCTGTAAACAGCATGTTTTATTTAACATGACCTAATAATAATACATTTATATCCGTATTTATACGGGCTACTAATAAAGACCGAGTTACGTTAGTTAGTACTAAGTAAGTTTACAAAAAGCTCTATATATAAGTATTAACAACTTTTTCCGGCCATTATAATGAAACATATTAAGTTTAAATGTATGACATGATAAATCTCCTAATTTATATTTATTAGGCACAGCAACGTAACTGTTAGCCATGTTTATAAATATGTGGTTATTTTTATATTTACTTTCATTATTTTGCTAAATACATTTTTTTACAGGAACAAAAATACATTAGTAGATAATTTACATGTATGTAATAGTGCAGCTACAGGAGGCAACACCCTGGTGCCCATATTGACATATTAATTTCGGCCTGCAGATGCTGGATAGCATAAAAAAACATTTTTATTCCATTATTGCCAATTTGTAAGATGTCAGACATCAAAGGCATCCCCGACGATGATGGGCCGGCGCGTTATGCGCCCGATACAATCGCGACCGCTCTACATCAGATTACGGGTATAAATAAACACGGCCCGGCGACAAGAGATTCGATGCAAGAGTTACTCGGAAGTTCTATTTCCGACATTCTACGAATGTGTCCTCTTCTATAACAACTTAACGTCTGTTTGACATGCACGAATTTGAACTCAACTGAAGGAGTGTAGACTGACACCATCAAATTAGCACAATTGGATGATTTTAATCAATATTAAACTTACAATTGTATGAATTAAGCTTTATTTTAATACCGCCTTGAAAATAGGCCATTTGATAACCTTGAATGAAAATTCCCAGCCAAAAATGAGTGAGATTTTTTTAAGTCGCTATAGCTATCACGTATCTATCACTGGAATTAAATCTAATTTTAATGAGTCTGCCTCAATTAGTGGCTTTATCACCCTGGATCTTCGTCACAAGCTGTAACTAAATGATTCCATTACAAGAACGCAAAACAAAGCGCATCTAATTAAGTCGAACGGTCAGCGTGGAGTCACATTGCCTATACCGCATAGTAATCAGGCGGAATACTATCCAATGGCCGGGTACTTAGTAAAATAAGTATGCATTGGTGAATTAACAACTATACGCGACGTAATGGCGACGCAGTGACCATTTAATGGACACTTATAATGAAACTAGACCCTTGGAATAATTTCATTTTACGACGCTCTCGCGACTCTCGCGTGACTAAACTAATGATAGCTCGGATGCCCGCCTCGGCGTGCTGTTTCTTCTTGTGTCTATTTCAAAATAGCCTACTTATTCTATAATTTTAATTCCTTTGAGAACATCCTGTTTTGTTGTTTTCCACCACGGAACAGTGGTTTTAGTCGATAGCATTTGTTATATTACCTATGCAGAGTTTGTATAAGTAAAATTTTTGAAGAACATGCACAAATAGTTATGTATGTGAATTACTTACGTCCTTCGAAGATTACGTAGCACCATATGCATTAAATAATAATGTATGATTGTTAATTTAATTTGTCCCATGTTGGTCTAGGACTTAAAAATAATGTGCCAACTGTGTTTCTTGCCTAGCTTGTCGTAAAAGGCGACTAATGGTATATGGGGTTTTGGGTGTGTGATTGTGTAGGCGACGAGCTAGACATTTGTTTGTTGTGTGTTTTCTTTTTGGCTGAATGTCGTTAAAGGGGCCTGCTGCCCCTTTGACTCTGCCTACCCCTTCAGGGATTATGAGCGTCATGTTATGTATGTTCCTGAGCTGACTAAAGCACCTCCTTATAAAAATTATCTTAGTTACCCCGTAGTAATTTTTAACAAAGGTGCTTAACAAACAGAGGGATTATACATTTTTTTTTGTTCGTAATTTTATATTGGTACATTTTAGGTGGGCCTAGGAGAATTGGAAATATTGAATCGTAGAATAAATGCGTATTTTGCTACTACGTGTGGTGGAATGCCGATCTATTATTATTTATTACTTTTGCGCAGTGGGGGCATGCGGCAAGCTGACCACAGACCGCGACATCTTCTTTCTTATATATAAAAATGAATTGCTGTTCGTTGGTCTCGCTAAAACTGAAGATCGGCTAGAAGATTTGGCTGATTTTGGTTTTAAAATATTGGTTATCTTCTAGGGAAGAAGTACGCCGGGCCGAGACAGCTAGTATTATATATATTTTCCGCTTATTATTAAGATTATAAGACCCATGATAAGGACCTGTGAATTGTCTCCTTTTACGTTCATAAACGTATTCTATCTTGCAAACTACAAGAAAAAGTGTAAAGTTTGTGTTAATTAACTACACTGTTACGTATATTTTCTGTTTCCAAATTGAGCTAGTCACTAAGCTCACAGATAGACTTTACACTGTATCGAATCTGATTGCTACGGATAACATACAGAATAAACGCAAAGCCTGGTATAGAAATTCTTACCCTAATCATAATAAATTAACTCTTACATTAATGAATATTTTTCGTTAATGAGTAGAAGTTGCGTTTTAATTATGTGTCGAAAAAGATTGGAATTAACGATTTCCAAGTAGGGCTAGTTTCCACGTGTTATATTTAACGAGCGGGCCGCCTTATTCAAATTACAGGTTTGAATGGTGCTATGCAGCGCCGCGGGAGAGTCGTCCGGCCGATGAGGCCACTTTCTAGGAAATTTCTAAATTCTTACCTGTAACGGGGCGGGCTAGCGCAATTATGGTTGACGCAACTGGTTCGCTAATTGTGAAACTAATTGCTTAATACTGTCTGTCTGTATTTGCATCTTTATCAGTTTTATGTCATCATTTACGAAGGTCAAACAAATGGACGATGATTTAGAGGTTGCATGATTGCATTTATCGATTCAATTATATCTATTAAAAATTGTTTACGTGAAGTATTACAATAATGTTTTAAACATGAGTAGATCCGTTGTTGTACAGCGAACCATTGAAAACCGTTGGACATTCAATTTATTCTATCGTTAATTGTTTGCCGACTTAAAAGATCGTTTCCAAAATCCAATTCCATTATCCGCCCACAAATTGAAATCGGCGTTGTCAGCTGTACCTACCTATTCCGTGCACTCGACGTTGAAAATCTAAATCAAATCTTCCCCAAAATGTTCCTATCAATTTGAACCCAGTTATATACATACACATCAGGTGTATATAACTGGGTTTACATTTTAATGAATATTTTGGTACTAAAAAATTTATTTAAACTAATTGATTCAACTTTTATATTGCATACCCGGTATGGGTAACTGTTGAAACTTATATAAATTATATGTAACCACCTTTTGTAACACAGTTTCTTGGCAATAAAAAACATTCTATTCTATTCTATTCTATTCTATACATAATCGGTCACATATCAGTTTTTATTACGTTACTTTAAAAAGTGTTTACCCAGCTAGTCTAAGTTCAGCTATCGGTTTTAGAATTTTTTTTGAAACAATACCGCTCTTAAATGTGAAGGTATTTGCCAATCCCCTAATACATATTTATTTAAATACTTATATGCCTTAATTTTTGCAAATAGGTATGTAAGTAGTTGTAAAAGTTGAACTTAAAAAGCATACTTTATCATCCTTAATATGCTATATCATTTATTCTTATGATAATGTATGGTAATAATACGTTCAGATAAAGTTGTTTATGTTATCAAAACTACCCCCAGTGTTACACAGTCGTCTCGAAATCTCTTTTATTTGTTTAGCTTTCTTTCTTATGACAAGAGTGCCGCTTTTCTATCGCTCTTTATCTATCAACTTGTGTAAACAGGCGGGAATCATTGCTATAGTGTAAATAAAGAAGAATTATTATCGGGCAAATGTAAACTTTCGGGGTATTATCACCGGCGTAATGTAAATAACTAAAAGAATTATAGTATGACTTGGAGAGTGTTTAATGTTTTCGTGTTTATGTATGTACATTACGTACATTTACATAAGCGCACATTGCATTTCTGTGATAGATACAACATTGAAATATCTTGAAAAGTAGCTCATGGCCGATTTGTGTTCAATGTTCAACTGGGTTGTTATACCACGATTCTTTTCTAAATACTACTACAATCTCTACAGGAAACTACAATCCCTATCTGAAAAAATATTTTTTGATTAGATGATTCCATTATGGTATTCTAAATATACATATTATACTTATAAGGAAGTTATTGGTTATACAGGTTATACTTGATATCCAATAAATAGATTTAAGTGTTAGCGGCGGAAAATAATATACTTACTACCTAGGTATTTTTAGTTAATATAACCAACTACAGGAAAGTCAAGAGATAGGGTGACGATCCTAGTAGTCCGTGTGTATGTACCTACACTATTACCATAAACTACTTGTCCGATTTTGATAAATTAACCGTCGTTATTACTGTCCGGGTAACATAGGCTACAATTTATCTGCCTGACAACTGACAACGAGTTTTATACCTTAAAAGAGCGATTTCACTATGAATACTTACTTTAAAGAACAAAGTTCCTACTTAGATATTTTGCATCTTTATATGCAGTGCTCGAGACGGACTATAAAACGATATCTTTCTTATATTTAGATAGGTACTATTAAAGTTTCCTACAGTAAATGTATCTCGTAATAAGTACATCCTAGTTGAGAAACAACATTTATTGTAAGACTATAAATACAAGCTACAAGAACTTGCATGCAATCCTACAACTGCGGTAACTGCAAACGAATTTTTTAAAATTAAAGAAGTGACTTTAAATTCGAATATGATCGCTTTAAAATTTGATTAAGGTTTTCGGTAGAATTTTCTTCTCTTGAACATTTCTTATATAAGTACATAAGAAGGAAGCAAACAGGATATAAACGTCGCTTCCGTCGAGTTTATTTAGTTAAGTGAGATACAAGCCAGCAGCCACCGCCACCGCTCGGGGTGAGCGAAAACCCTCGAGATGTGATTGAATTTACCCACTCAACTTCTCCACTTAGTACGAAATTGCCGACGTATGAACGTACGAGTGCCTACCCCAGATTAGATTTCCTCGGAAAGTAGACGATGTTATGTACGAAAAAGTTTCGTTTTGAACGAATATCGTTGATATGTATAAAGCTTGGAAAATAAGCATTTTGAAGTCTAGTAAAAAATCTCAACTCGATTGTTGGAATATCAAATGCTAGTATGGTTTCAGGGATTATTAGAAAAAAATGTTGCAATACTAATCTAATTTCTTCATGTGTTGGATCATTGTAACAATAATTTTGTAAGTACCTATATATTATTATTATTCTTATTCTGTATCAATATTTCCCAAATGTTATATTTTTAATATACTAAGTTACATAATACAGCTAGAATCTGTAAAAAACGTTTTAGATGCCATTTCAAGCATGAATTTTTAATCCACATTGTAATTATGTAACTCAATTTGATGTTAAAATGAAAGTATGTAGGTATCTAGATTGTCAAGTGTGTAGGTACCGTGGGTATTCATTGAAGCTAATAGGAACTATAAAAGACATTTGAGCACAAGGAGAGTTCACAAGAATTTTTGTTTTACGAACAACCCGTCGAGTAAACAGTGGGTCGTGTTGAATGGCTCCAGTATCGGATTGTGCCGCGGAAGCGAACGAGCGATCTGGATTCAATGCGAACTATAGGCCGTATTCATGCAAGGGGTCGGGCTTCGATATCCAATTCAATTCATTGTATTCGTAAAAAATCGCTTATTTTTTACACCACTGTTGTGACAAGAGATCGCTGAGAACAGACGAGAGTTAACATGATTCCGTCGAAAATCGCATCCTGTTCTTTATATTTATTAGCGCCAGTGAATGCATTTACGTCCGGCCGTGCGAGCTATAATCATTTCTGTCCAAATATTGATCTTTTTTCGCTTCCGTTCGCTCTAACGGCCGGAAAAGGGTGGATTTTAACCGACATATTGTAATCGATGCCTATCAGCGGTCACCCCTTTAATAAAGCCGAGCCTGACAGTCAATACCGAGTTGCGCAGTAATAAAAGATGCTAGAAATCAAGTAATAAGCATAAAAAATCTAGGTTTATGAAATTAAATACACCAGATATCCATTTCCACATAAAAGTAGGTACTCATTTTAACCGGTTTAGATAGAGGCAACATTGTTGAAAATGCCGGTGCAGCCTTTTGTTTCGGTCAGAGAATATTAAATACACATATAAACATAAATCATTGATTTCTGTTACAAGTTTTTCTTGTTGCTACATACCAACCGACATAAAACAGAAAAGCATTAAAATGGCGATTAGGGGTCGGAATGTTTCATCGATTACGAGAATCGATAATAACGTCGCATGCGACTATAATAATATGGCTGCTCGTAAAAACGACATAAAAGGAAAGATGGTACGGTTTGATTTAATGTTATTATTATGGCTTCTATAGTTTTAGGGACAAAAGTGAGGGATGTATACGACCAGAGACTAGGGATTATCATGTCTCCGAGACTGAACTATATATAATATTGAATAGATTCCTATATGTATGTATACGTATCTAAATACACCCTTTCTACAAACTTATTATAGTAGTTTATCGATACTTTTTATTTGTTTTACTTTTTTTAGTAAGTAACTATAATACATAGGATAGGTGATAAATTGAATTTCAAAAACGATTGTAAATAAATGAATCAGGTCCGTTGTTAATAATGAATATAAATATAAATATTTATATGAATATGAGTTAAATATTTGTATGTGATGGTTTTGTAATTTTGTTTTCCTAGAGTACCTAAGTACCTATTTATGATTTTTTTTATTTGTTTACGGCTTATTCTTACGAAGTTGAAGTTATCTGAAAATCACGTTACTTAATTCTTATTGCAATCTTATTGCATATACAAATATTTACATTTGCATATGCTAACTTATAGATTAAGTTAACATAGTCATTTAAGAATTGGATGCCTTAAACCGATGGTCTACGAGTGTCGTAATTAAATTGATAAAACCTATAAGTAACATTTACTATTGAAATATAATAATCTACTCTCGGCGATTTTACTGACTGATTAGTGAAGACCGATCGTTTACCCGTCTACACATGTAATAAAAGTCTGATCCGAATCGATTCCGTGCCGTTTTTTAAATAGGTAATCGAATCGGCATTCGTTCTGGAATCAGAAAAACTTTCTGTGCGTACAATTCCCTGTCGATGTAGCAGTCGGCACGTTGTCAAATGGAGCGGCCCGCGTGGATAATGGAATTTCTGGGAACAACCCTTATGCGTGTGGGGTGCGCCGGCGTGCGGGCGCGGGGCCGCCGGCCATCCATCACGCCGCGGGGGTGCAATTAGGCTAGAGTGACCAACCGCTCTGCTGAGCCAGGAGAGCCCTGATACTAAATGATGTTTAACTGGAAATAAATTCCTTTTACATACAGCATCCTGCCTTAAGTCTGAACCTATAACTGTATGTCATAAAAAAAAATCTATCTATATCAGAGTGTTACTAGCTATATTTTCTGTGTAAGCAAGCCTTCAGAGTTTCCAAGCTAGCAAGTTTGTTTACGTAGTAGAACTTCGAGATAATATCAGAGAGGTACACAATAACTTGTGCCAGTTTCATTTAAAATAGCTAAATGCGATGTAATGTTCATACAGTAAATGTACCTAATATAACCTGTAAAAGTAAATCAAAAATGTAAACAATTCATTTATTATTCAGTAAAAATAAAATAACGTAAACAAGTTTAGAATCGAACGTCCTCATTTAACAAACTAGCATATGCGAACAGCTAAAAAATCTAAGGTTTTATGTAACATTGCTTTTATTTAAACTTAAAGTCCCGATTTAACTGCACAATATGTGGACCCACCAAATTAGTCAAAATAGATGTGCTGACACGCCGCGCCGCCGACTCGCATAAGCCACGTCCATCTCCCGATGCTCGCCCAGTTCTCCAAATGTGACTCTATGCATATATAATGCGGTTTTAATTAGGTGCGTCTGTAGCGCAACACGTCTGGATATATTTACTTAAAATGAACAACTTGACCGTAGGCAAATAAACATAAGGTACCTATTTGACTCTATCCAGCTGCAATATCAGAACTTTACGTTAAAAATGCAATATACCTAAAGACAGCAGTAAAAGTATAATGTACATGTACATAATACTTTTACTACTGTCTTTTATACTGTCCGATCCAAAAATGTATTTATGCAGAATAAGTAGATATGTTTGTGGTAAAAGGGGCCTGCTGCCTCTTTGGCTCTGCTTACCCCTTCGGATTGTGGGCGTGATGTTATGTTATGTATGTAGTAAGTTAACAAGCAAAACTTATACTTGTAGATAATAACACTTATATCTCGATTCAAGGCATGTTTCTGTGGGAATAAATTGCTAGTTACAGACGGAATATAATTGTTCTCTCTTTCTCTTGGGAAGCCAAACAAAAATGGTGTAACTTATAGCTCTATAAGTAGCTTACCGAAACTGCATGCGGTTAGACCTGTCGAGACTTGGACCGACAACCACATCCTGTTATATGAAAAAAAGCTCTACATTTGAAAGAAAGAAAGAAAGAAAATAAAATGTATTCCGTGCAATACAAAAGCTAGTATAACAAATTCACGTTATTACTCTTACAGGGAATAATTTAATCTTAATATCACGTTTTTGCTAAAAAAATTTCAAGCACTTTTCTACTTTTGTTTGCTAACGGATAGTTTATTAAAATATAAATATCTACTCCACTATTTATTGGGTATTAGCACTTAACTGACTTTGAAATTCGCCTCGAACCTTAGATAGAGAGATAACTTATACTACTTAAGTATGCTATTAGTGTTGGTAAATTCATCGTGGTATTCAGCAACAACGGCCGTCTAGGAATATAAACCTATCTACGAACATTCCAAGCAGCCGGAGTCATGCTTTCCCATTATTTTGTAATCATTACATTAGGCCCTTTGTTATCTACTAGAGTAAAATCCTTTAATAGCTTCCATTTAGCGGTGGCAGGATCAGACGATGGCGGCATCGGCGCATAATGATTGTCGGTTTCTTTAGTTTAATTCTCTATAACATTTCGACAAAAAGTTAATGTCCATCCGGGCGAGACGGAGTGCGCGGGTGCGAGGGAGGGGGCAGGGAGGCGGCAGCGCAGTAGCAGCCGCCGATTATCCGCCGATAAGACACAAAAACAACTTTTTGATTTATGAAGAAAGCTCGAGAGTCGGCTACCGGGCGCCGCGCTCGCGTCTCTCTCTCACTGCACTCTAGGGAAGTCGCGCGAGACGACCAAGACGTCGATTTTGTATTTAAATGCATTTCGGTAATGTTTCTGAAACATTCTATAAAAAAATCAGCAGGTTTAGGACAAACTTATGTTAATAATGATTGTTTTTTATTCTTATAGGTAGTAGATGTAAGAGAAGATAAGATCTGATCATTACAATATTGTTAAAATGCAACAAGAATTCTTAAATATTATATCTATTATTTTAGAATTCTTGTTATTCCTTAAATAAAGTACGTCATATATTCATGCATATGTATATCTCACAAATACTACATGTATATGTACATGTACATGTATAGGCGTAAAGTTAAGTTAATCTTATTACCTAGTTAAATATATATAAGAATAAAAAAAAATCATCATTCGAATCGCCATTCCTTTCCATATTGATTGATATATTTATCTACTTATACATTCATGTCCTTGTAGCTCTATACTGTATGAATAAAACGTTAGATAAAAGTTTTAAAAATAGATTAATTTCATACTAAGCACATCATTATAATGCCAATACATATGTATAGAGATTTTATTCTTAAAATAAACAATGTCGACAGGTGTAAGTTGTGTACAGCACTAGGAGGGACGAGTCCGTCGCACACTCCGCTCGCCAGATTTTGAAACATATGTAAATGAGGCGGCCGCGGCCGGCCGCTCAAAGGCGCCGCGCCTCTACGGCAAGCGCCCAAGCCTTTTATTAGGTACGCTTTAATTGTACATAAATAACAACTATCATTCTGATACATAAAATATTGCAGATTATACTGAGACTCGGTTTTTTCTTTTCGGTTTGTTGATTGATTTTTAAGTAAGGTCAGGTCTTATCTAAGGGGTCTAAATTAAATAGCAGAGATAATGTAATATTGGGGCTAGGTCCCTAATCATCAATATAATACGTTGAATAATGATTTGGAATCTTTAAAATCAGTGAAAAGGCTCCCATCTCCTCTATCCAACGCAATGTTACAATCCTAGCTGAGTATTCTTCAGTACGCTTGGACCGTGATTGATTGTTTCATAAAAGCATTAGCCTCTGACCATTCAATAGTTATCTAAAATCGGCATTAGTCATATAAATCCGTATTATGTTCAAAAATCCGAGGTAAGTGCTAATATTTCAAATATCAACTATCAAGTGAGGCGCTATTTATATTCACTGAGCTCCACTCTTTTAGAGTAAGCGAACTTTGCCTTACACGATCCGCTAAGCATGACTCGGCGGCATCTGAAATGTCGTAATGTAATGCATTTCCTTGGTATGCGAGTGGCTGAATCTCGAGTTACCGAGTTGTAGAAGTTGGCGCGTCTCGGCGCCAGGCGGGCGGGCTCTGTTTGCCCTTCCAATTCTGCCTCTTGCCGGTGTTTGCATAGATCTATCAACTCGGACCTAGGGACGCAGTTGCGTTCCGTTTTCAAGAACACCCAGACATCTCATTAGACAAATTTTTAAAAGTAATATTTGGAGAACTTTTTTATTATAGTACTTAGGAAAGTACTTAGGTCTTTCAAAATCCACAAAAAGGTTTTTGCCTAATGTTATTAAAAACATAGAAGTAACCGTTTCTGTCACACAAAAGTAGGACTATGAGGTATGGCAAATGCTTTGTAGATAGATAGATACTGTCTACTAGATCTTTTCTACTACATACATCCAGTATTTAAAGACTTATATACATAACATCGTGATGCTATGTATCTATGTATGTAAAATTTGTTTTCTGACTTACCCTACCGTTCCTATCATATTACCTATTATTTCACAAGCTTAAACTAAACCTGAAAAGTCTCCAGTTTGATATTAAAAAACAGCAATATACCTACCTACATTAATTTTGGACTGGATTTCCTGGAAGTAGTGCCTACTATTTATCTGATATTCATCGTAGGTATATCAGAGGAAAGTTTTATAGCAATATATGTATTTATATAGGTACTTTGAAAACATTGTATCGTTAAATGTTTTAAGGAGCGTGTATGATTCACATAGACACTCACACTAAATCCTCATTGCTTATTATTTTATTCTACATCTAATTCATCTCTGAGAATCCCTCAGGATGACTCAATGCGCCAGTCGCCAAATTGTCGCCGCCCCCTGCGGCACCAATCAATCTAGGGCAATTACTTTCGGACGTGAGTCTATGCAGGGGTCGCACACATTTTACAAATGAAAAATCATAACAAAGGTTTATATTCGTGAACACTACATTTTTATGAGAAAAAAGCGCGTGTTAATAGAATCTCTGACGAACTTTTTGTTTTAATAATTGTATGAATCTTTAAATGCTTGAATGTTATTTGACAATTTATTTCCAATAAAAACCATTACATTTTTGTTGTTGTTTTATAAATGCAACTTTTTAGTAGGTACCTTTATAAGAGCAGACTTAGACTAAAGTTGATGCCGAATAAACTAACTAGATAGAGAGAGAGAGAGGGAGCTTGGGAAAACTTTTGTTATCATCATTATTACCAAATGGCAGCAGTGAGTAAACATAGTCGTGACGGCGGATGGCATGGCTGTTATATAAGTTTGTACGTAGGTAGATATTTTTTGTTATTTTTTTAATTTGAATACTGGTCGTAATTTCGTATTCATAGCCAGAGGTTACCGATCCCAGCACTAGGGAGAAGGGCAAGCCGAACAGTCCCGGCAGGTAATCACTTCCGACTGTTATCCTCACAGCGTGGGGCTGGACCGGATCGGGTAATGACTGTGCAAATACAAGGGCGGCGTAACTAACAAGGATGATGGATTCATATGTTAGGAATGCAGCGTGCGGCGTTCACGGTTAATTTTTAACACAAATGTAGATTAAGTAGGTACCTATGTCAAAAAATGTGGTGGCTTACTTATAAGAGATCTATAGAGTTCGAGTGAGTTTATATATTTTTATAGATTTTATAAATAAAGCGTACATTACATACATACATAACATCACGCCCATAATCCCCGAAGGGGTAGGCAGAGTCAAAGAGGCAGCATGCCCCTTCAACCACATTCAGCCAAAAATAAAGCCGAGCTGGGTTAGATAAAATTGTGAAAAAGCAGTGACAAGCGGCTAACCTGTCGCCTACACAATCACACACTCAAAACCCGATATACCATTAGTCGCTTTTTACGACATGCTAGACAAGAACCACAGTTGGCATATTCTTTTTAAGTCCCAGACCAACATGGGACAATGGGCTGGGTTGGATGGAAAGCCGTGAAAAAGGAGTGACAAGTGGCTAGCTCGTCGCCTACTGAGTCACATACCTACTTAAAAGCCCATAAACCATTGTTACATACATCAAAATTTATTTTATAAAAAAAACTAGCAGCGCCCCGTAGTTTTAACCGCGTATCTAGTTTCCGTTCCCGTTGAAATACGGGGATAAAATAAAATCACAGATAACCTCTTATCTGTGAATAAAGTCTTCATTACTCGCTGATAAAGTAGCTTTCTATTGCTCAAAGAATTTTTCAAATCAGTCCAGTAGTTTCGGAGTCTATTCAATAAAAACAATCAAAACTTTCCTCTCTAAATTAATGTAGATAAAAATCTATTTTAGAAAGAAAGAAAGAAAGAAAAATAATTTATTTAGTGTCACAAAATGTTACAAAATTACACAAAATACGTAAACACAAGTTCATAAGTGACACTAAAAAGGCATCTACTCAGCATTTGTCGGGCACCTAGTGGCGCCACGACGCTGGTCTTCCGTAGATACCTTCATGTGTGAGAGCACGGCCGTGCGCAGCGGCCTAATTAAAAATTACATAATAAAAAATAAAAAACATTTACAAAAACGACAGCAACACTATGCCTTTCTGTAAATAAATATGTATACTAAGTATTATATTCTTTAAATGACATTTCGAGCATTCTTAGATAAATTATATTATGATGTTTTATATATTATACAGTTGTTATTGTAATCCTAATAATTTAAAATAAATATTTCTTCCCTTGTATTCTAAGGTACTTACTACACAGCTCCTTTAAACATGTTTTTGCATATCTAGGAGATTTTATAATCCCTTATTGTCCTATGTTGGTTCGGGACTTAAAAATAATGTTCCTGCTGTAGTCTTTGCCCAGAATGTCGTGAAAGGCAACTAATGGTATATTGATTGTAGGGTGTGTGATTGTATAGGTGAAGAGCTAGTGACTTCTTGCCTTTTCACAGTTTTTCATATATCAACGATCAGGAAAATAATATACATTTTTTTACTTGCACTAAAACAAAGATCAATAAAGCGACGATAGTGAGCAGTTCAGTTAATCCAGTTTTTTTTTTATATGTGCATTTTCTGTAGCTCTGGAAAGTTATCGGCTAAATAAATGTTGGAAGCAATGTGCGTTAAAACATTTCTTTGCTTCAATTAATTTTCAAAAAAGAGTAAACTGTCATGTAAGTGTCAATTTGACACAAGTTGACGTTTTGGTTGACGTTTCCTTTCCAACTAACACCGCGGTACGGCGTGTAAAAGTGAGGTTGCTTCTCGTATCAACATATTTTCACGTTCAGTCATGGGAAAAGTTCGGAAAACTAAACCTGCGAGACAAAAAAAGAACGTAACCGTAGAGACTAATTCAGATGATGAAGAACAAGTTGCAGTGGACTCGAAAGAAACCGCAATTCAAACAATATTAGACCAGTTACAGGTTATAACCTAGAAATACTACTTTTATCGTAAACTATGACAAAAGTAAACAGTTTATATTCTAAAGTCAGCAGTCATGCGTTTTTTTCTATAGTATTTACTGTCAAGTTTATATGTTTATGATACTATTTATTTTAAAATGCATTTACATCGTGCATTCACTTTTCCCAATACCTCGCTTGTTTGGTTACTTCGCTTTGTATATATTTATTTTTATTATAGGCGGCCGGTGTAGAAGAAAAATATTGTGGACTACAAACTTTAGCGCTATTAATAGAAAACTCAGAAAATATAGACCAAGTGTTAAACAGAGGACTTGTTAAAGCAGCTGCTCCCCTGCTCCTGGATCCAGCAAGTTCTGTGAGGAACGCAGCCGCGGGTTCGCTCAGGAACCTGTCGGCAGTGAAGTTGGAAGTATGTGATGTGTTGATGGAACAGGATGTTATGACACCGTTAACATGTTACTATCATGAGGTATGTTTTAAGTTATTGTGTGACTTTTGTTTTAATGATATACAGTTTATTTTATGTCCTAAACATATTTTACCATTATAACTTATTAAAAAACATTTAAATGTGAATGTTTGAGTTAATGTAATGAAAACTTTAATCACTTTAATCATATTTCTTTGACATTTACAGCATGCCGCTGAATGGGTACCAGACAATAATTCAAAAACAAAAGAAGATGACACAGATACATTTATACAATGTACAAATTTACTTTTAAATCTATGTGAGAGTTCAGGTGAGCTAACAGACTATTTTTTATCATGTACAGTTGTTATTTTATACATTATTATGTGGTTTTATATTAAATTATAATATTGTTCCAGAGCTTGCTGTTAAGTACTTGAGCCAGTCCAGAATACTTGATATATTACCTAGGTATCTAAATCCAACTATTTTTGGCAGTGACATTGTTATAGCTGTATTACAATGCCTATTTGTGGTTGTAGAAGATAACCCCCTTGCAATGGACAAGATCAAAACAAACTCTGAGAAACAATTGCAAGAACTTATATCTCTAGAGGGAAGCGACCCAACTGTACTTCTTATAAAGACATTAGCTGCAGGAGTAGTGATAAACACATGCGGTGGAAATGTTAACTCATTGCCAGTTAATGTTGTGAATCAAGTTATGACCATTCTGGCTAACACTTTGTCCGTAGACCACAGACTGGCCTGTAATCAGTTGTCCAGTAATGTGCCCTTAGCTGACGGAGCAGGCAAAGTCAAAGCACCTAATGGAAATGAAGCTAAAGTTTTGGATAATCAAATAAAAGCTGTTTCTGAAATGCTAGATGCACAACAGAGTGCTATTGAAATTGTTGCTAATATATGCTCTGGTGAAGGTCAGTATTATCTTATCACTAATATTTTATTTTACTGCAATTTTTGAATTTTATTTCTTCAAAAACCAATCCTAAAATATAAGAAATAAAATACAGATAATGAAAAAAATTATCCTTCCCTTTTTGCATCTAAATTTGTATCAAAAGGACTATGAAAACCATATTGAATTTCTATATGTGATAAAGTACATTGACTTAAAGTAAATGTCTAATGATCACTTTTATAGTTCTTTAAAGTCAAATATAATCTATAAGGTTATAGGTACTTAATTAATAATTTTCTTGTTGCTTTTTTATCACCCTTGTAGATGGAGAAGACAATATAGATGCAGATGATTCAGATAGTGAAATAGAGGAAGATATAGTCAATAATGGTGATGAAACGGTGCTCTCTGAAGATAAACTGCCACCAGAAGTAATGGAAGCATTGGTCTCACTGCAAATATTCGAAAAGGTCTGGTCTCGTACTCAGCTGCCAGCACAAAATGTTATGTTAATAATTAAAGAATATGAGGGGACACAATTAATTCACAAAAAGTAAGTTATATTGGTTATACTATATTTAAGAATCTTGTTCATGTTGCACTGCATATGCTCTTGTATTACACCTAGATTCTTTTTATTATGTTTACATTGAGTAAAAGTTTGTGGTTTATTAACCAATGTGTTGCAATCATAATACAACTAAGTATTTAAACTACTTAATCTTCTCTTGTCTGTCATATTCACACAAACAGTTGAAATCATTGTTTTATTTTCAGATTACAGAATGTGCAAACACGAGCTTTACTTTGTATAAACAATATGCTATCTACATTACCAATGGAGAGCTTAGGTGGAGTTAAAGGAGTATACAACATTTGGGTAGATGTGGGGAAATTGGTCTTCCAACAGAATGCTGAGAATCTTAACTTGCTGGAATCTGCAACCGCTGTGATGCGAGCTTCCCTTGATAAAATAAAATTCAAAGAAAATGGAAATATAAATGATTGCAATTTATTCAATGATATGGCTTTATCAGACATTGAGGTAATGTATATACACTATGTATAGTAGCTGTAATGGAAATGACATTTATGTAAAAAGGGAGACACTCTAAACATTATACATTTTATGTTATTTTACAGATGATGTTAACAGGTATCAAGGACTGTCAAGTGCCTGAAATAAGGGCTAATCTTATTCGCATGATAGGAATATTGGCAATGTTACTGGTCAGCAAATTAAATGATGTGACGTCAAATGTGATTGGGACAATAACAGAATTCATTCTGGAGCAAGCCCATAAAGAAAATGAAGTTTGGGTATTGGCTGAAGCTATAGACACTTTGGTAGATCTGTATTCTGAAGATGAAACTGACATGTTGGCTGCAAAGGTGAAATTAGTTGACAAATTGGCAGTTTTGGCACCCATATTAAAAAACAAAGTAAGTTATAATGAATAATTTACAAATTAATTTATTATCCTGGTGTTCTTAGTATTATTTATAATGTGAAAATAACTTTATCAATAATGTAAGCGTAACAGATGGTACGTTTTCATATCAATGGCTTATAACTCTCAGAACTCTTGCCAAAAGTTTTAATTCTAAGGAGTTGGGTTAAAGTTTATCACGAAAAAATTATATATCCTGCAAGAAGCAAAACAAACAATACTGTAAAAAACTGAATTTAATGCGGGTGGACCTCCGGCAAAAGCTTGGGATACATTATAATTTTTATATATTAAGACTTATACATTTCTTTTTCTAGGCGAGGCAGCAAAAGAGGCTCCCGAAAGAATATAAGGTACTTGTCAGCACAGCAACCTCAAACTTACCTAGGTTTATTAAGTACAAAAAAACAAGAATTAGTAATTTATAATTGCTATAGTTAAAACTGGAGATTATATTTATTACAGTTTTATATGTACCTATCTATGTTTATATTGTAATATATTGCATAGATCTCTACCACCGTTTTTTATTGAGTTATATTTTAAATAAAACACATACTATTTGTAATAATTTATTAACAACGATTGAACTATTAAACTCTAATTCCCTTTTGAAAACATTTAATTTATAAATAACAGGATTCTTGTACATTTTCACACACTAAAGTGCGTATGACTACAAATGTTGTTCATACAACTAGACACATGATGTAGTGATTTCTAAACACATACACAAATGCTATTTAAAATATTCATTTAGTATTTCTAAGATGACGATATGCTTAGCTACATTCTTTGTCTAATTGATTAATTATTTACTTAATATAAGGAACGGTTAAGTAGGTATGTTATAGATAGATTGGTTAAAGATTAAATATAATAGGGATGTGTAAAAGACATCTTTGGAACATCCCATGAGATATGTAATGATGATATTAGGGATTATATTATGAAAGCTCAGTTATCTACATAAATTACATAATACAGTTATCACAATCAATTCTTAAACTACTCCGCGATATTATGGCAGATATCAGTCCCAAAATGACGTTGTTTCTATAAAAAACTTTTTGATGCTTTTACATATGTGTACACCATTTTAACCATTTCTTAGATTTCATTAGTCATGAATTTCAAAGGCACTGCTATTATATAGGCACATTTGTGTACCAATTTCGAGATCCAAACATTTAACTCATTTAAATATAATTACGAAATAGTGTAGTCTAATAATAAACCTATGTTGGAATATTGCCGTTCACTGGCGACCCAGGTTCACCGTAATGGCTCCTCCTGGGTTTCGGGATGGGGTTCGGGGACGAAGAGTCGGTCTTGTCAAATCTCCTCCTAATATCAGAAACGGAAAGTCTCGTTCCCGTCACTATATCTTCGTCGTCGTTAAGAGCTGAATTTAGCTTACTGATTTCTCTTTCGAGCTCTCTAGTGGCTCTGTCAATTTCCATGAATTCTTTTTCCGTACTGGAAATAGTGTCAATGCTTTGTTTACGTGTCGTCTCATCATACAGCTTACAGACGACTTTAGACGGCTCCTCATTGCCGTTCGCGTCTTTGGTAAGTTTCTCTTCGTTTAAATTTATATCGTAGGTTGTGTAACCGCAATCAAGAGCATTGGTCAAGCTCTTGCTTCGTTTGTTCGATAAAGCATGGAAATCCTCTAAGTTGCCGCGACGTAATCGAATTTCATCTTCATTAACACTAGAGTTTCGCCGATATTTCGCAATGTCAATTTTTTCGAATTCGGTTTTTGCAAGAATATCGTCTTCCGAGTCAGAATTTTTTATTTTATTTTCTGTTATGGTGAGTTTCGTAGCCTCGACGTCTTTATCATCGTCGTGAATCTCCAATTCTTGTTCTGAAGCTTCCACAGCTTTGTTTGACTTAATATTCTCTTTTACGTCATCGTCTTCTACTATTTTGAGTTCTATATTGAAATTGATGTCCTCATTATCTAATTCGCCATTCACATTCGACGCAGTGGATACGTTGGCTCCACTAATTTGTAACTCTGTAGTTTCTTGACTCGTCTGGAAAAAATATAATTATAAGTGTCATAATATTTTTAATAATACTTGTATAGAAATTTGTTCAAAGGCATTAAATAAAATTGTACGTAAGTAATTGTTCAATGTATTCATATTTAGTCCCACGGGTCTATTTTAGACCTCTGAAGGTGGCGTGTAGATACGGCAAGTAACCAAATACCTAGCTAGCGAACATATTATTCAAGCTAGCTTGAAACTTAGGCCTCTTTGATGATGTTAGCCCATTTCTTAATATGAGCACTGGCCACTGGACACAAGCTTTAAGTTTTAACACCAAATTCTAAGGAAGTATTAAATCTTGCTGTTATTTTCGTTGTTCGGTTATGTTAGGGGCGGTTACGTTATTTGGAGGCGCCAAATTGAAAATTGACTAACAAATATGTAATTTTGAACATAAACTCGGTGTGAAAATAGGAATCAGGCCAACCAAAACAGAACCAGAAACCCAATTTACGCCACTGGTTAGAAGGTCGAAACCTTCTAACCAGTGGCGTAAATTGGATCAAGTAGGTGTGTAATCAAGTAGGTACATACGTCGAGCGTGGAGGTGGTGGAAACGTCAGCAGTCACCGAAGGAGGTAGCGGCGCCTTCTTCTTCTTGCGGCGCGCTCGCACCGGCGGCACTGGGTCGTCCTCGTCGAAGGGGTTGGTGCTGGCCACGCTCAGCCTCGAGCCAGTCACTTCGCTGCGGGCCATCCGAGGGGTTGCACTGTAATTTCATAATAGCGTTTATGTATAGGAATTGATAGATTTAACATTTCGTTAATTAGGTATGATGCGTAAAATGACTCATTCCTATCAGTGTAAGGCTTCGCTAAAAATTGTCATCGTTAAATCGTAATGATGCTAGATTTGGCGAATTTCGTAGAAACAGGGTCATCTTTCTAGTTATCTGTCTGATCGGTTGTGTAGGTCTTCTCTTTATGATATCCTAATAATTATTGAAAATTTCAGAGTAAGTATTCAGTTTGTGCACCTACTGGCATCGCATATGAGGCGAGCGTTCGTATCTTTAACGCAAACAAGACCTGATCTAGATGACGAAGTAGATTTAGTGTTCGTACTCTCCTTTTCCCCCAACCTTTGTTGGAACTTTGAGTCTCGAATCCTGACTAGCTAGTCTTTCGGTACCTACTACTTAATAGCCACAGATTAGTATATGATAGTAAGTAGGTATAGCTTTGTTTGAAACAGATAATTCCTGTAACTTGTAGATTATTCTATTACGCGTTTACATCACAATTATCTGTGATTCTACTATTTGTAAATATTCATCAAACACGCTTACTACTTAAGGCTGTTGGCTTGTCTCCCTCTAAATAGTAGGTAATTGATCTTTAAACCCTATGAATTTATGCAAAATGCAAAACCGATTTTTAGTCAAAAATTCAACAACAGGGTCAAGGCCGACTTACCGTCCGGACGTTGTTGGACAAATCTGAATGGTGGGTAATACCTACTAAGCGAGCCCATAAGTGCGTGAATAAATCGTTTAATTATACATACTTCATTATCGGTTTTGTCTAAAATTAGGTAAGCTAGTAACACAATGGCAGCGGTTGTATGAATCTATAATAGGTGGGCACAAATATTTGCAACAGAAGTTGTTTGTCATTGTGGATATGACCACATGACATTAATAGGCGAAGCAAAAAACTGAGATGACATCATTTTACGCCTTAATCTTGCTAATGTGTAAAATACTTATAAACGCTTACGTTACGAGACGCGATGGCCAGAATGCCAGTTGGTTCGTGTATTGTTATCTGGTGAATGTTGATTCATGAAGCGTTTATGTAGATAAGGTATCTATTAATTATAAGGGCCTCGTCGATCTAATGGTAGCATGCACCGCCCAAACACCGAGAGGTTCCGGGTTCGTACCTGGCCGAGCGAAAAATTGTTGGCTGGTATTTCAATATTGAAATTACTCCTACCAGGAGTCAGAGAGTATGCAGTTTATCGCCCTTGTTAGTCCGGCGCCTGAACTCTCTCCGGTTATGTTAGTCTATGAGACTGAAGCAACAAAGAGTGCACCTGTATTTGTGCAGATACGTGTGCTCTATAATATCTCTTGCGTAGCTGGTTAAGCCTCGTTCAGTGACCGAAATCGGTTTGGAGGATTTTATTATATCTACCTTAGCGAGTTTACTTCATATTGGCTGGAGCTGCGCAAGCGCTCCTGGAAGCGCGAGCGGGGGAGAGGGGTGACCGAACCCCCGTACACGTAGCGCTCGGGTGAGGCCACCGTGCTGCGAGCCGCTGACGAAGCCGCCGAATCTGCGAACATAACGTGGCACTGATAGAGCATAAGATGTTTGCGTCTTTCGGATCAGGATCAGGATCAGGATCTGTGTCTCCTTTCTATTCAATTTCGATACATAATACATATGTAACACTTAATTAACATTATTTTACGAAAAGCTTTTTATGCAGGTTTATGTTATTTTTTAACTGTGTGTCTGTCTAAAACCATTTAGTTGTTTAAAGATATCGACCTACATTTACCTTAAGATATTAATTTATAATTTATAAATGAATAATATTAAGTAGGTACATATACATCAATTAGATAATTACTAATTTCATAAAATTTATATAAATAATCATACATTGTAATGCACGCCGGTACAGTATGGGACTGGTCTCTCCATTTGATTGAGATTTTTCGGTTTGTTGACCCTTTTTGCCCTTCTTCATGAAGGACCGGAATGCCCTGAAAAAAGATAATAATATAAGGTAATAAATAACTAAAATTGTTTGCCTCGATTATTTTGATCTGTTTATTTACGACTGACATTTGAAAAGTATGTAGGTATATCGCATAGACTTAAAAATAGATCTTAGTTGAAGCGGAGTAAAGTATTTTAATGAAGAAGCAATAATAGGTAATCGTTTTCCGCAATAATCGCAAGTTAAGAGTCGATCACTCGTGAAAATTGCATTTAATAGAAAACAAACCGTATTACCAGTTTGTAAGGTACATGTCGAGAGAGTAAGTGCGGCCGACCGCACGGAGCTCTCACGACCCGGTTAACGGATGTCTGTAGGCGCAATACTGACAAAAGTAATGGAAGTTTAGTGCACTTGATTCCACTTGAGCGGTCGCAATTGCGGCGTGACGGACGCGCGGACGGATGAGCCCGTTGCCCACGCGACTCGCCTGTGGCCTTTACAGGTAGATACAAATTTTCGCGGACCCCGTTTTAACACTAGTGAAAATGCGCTCCTAGAGATCTAAGATAAGGCGGCTTGACATCGACAATAGTGAATTATAAAAAAAAACTATCTATATTTTTCTAGCACTCTCTTCAATCATAATTCATAACATCATTCATTGCTACGATTTTTTGCGAATCCCATTAAAACACTCGTGAAAACATACAATGATTAATCAAGTGGCATCGATAATAATAAATCACTTTAAAATTATCATAAATTTATATCATACACTATGCAATGTTATTGGTTTTCCTAGTTGTAAAGTAAAATTCATTTAATTCCTAGTTAATTATTCTCAATAACGTTACTCTAAGAGCTGTACAAAACGGACAAAAACTTTCCTGTAAGGAAAGGAAAATTTATATTCATATGGTCTCAAGGACTATTCCGTCGTAAAGAAATAGGCAATAGCCAAACAAATAAGTAATTACGATTACGATGACGTCAATTTAGCTTTAACAGCCACCATATTGTCGCTGTCAAAGCTTCTATTGCTCCCGAATAGTTAAACATACTGTACTTAATGCATATCCTAGAATAATTATTCAGAAATATGACAGTAACCACATAGTAAAATAAGCAATTTCTAAGGTAGCATAGCAAAAAAGAAGTAAAGCTAAACGCGTTCAGGTGCAAGATGGGTAGGTAAATATACATTGCAACTGAATAGCATCGGAAGACACATTAAAGAAATGGTCCCTATCAGTATCTAGACACTAACATAGATTTAGAAATTATGCCTGAAGGGCGCTGAAGACATGGGCGTTGAACATCGGACGGTAAGTTAGTCACGTGTCTTCCGTATTCTTCCACCAATGTCAACATAACCAACATGATAAAGATGCGGAATTTAACTACTTATTTAGACTTAGGCGTACACGTAGATGTAATTACTTTGGCAAAACTGCCCCTTCATGCTACTTGGCTGAAGTACGTGAATGAAGGTTACATTAACACTCCAGTCTCAGGAGATAACGTGTGATTTACGAGCTGGGAGATCAAGACGAGTATGACCAGCGGCTGTTATATAAACAAACATACGTGGGCCAGCATGTGCATGACATTAAATCTCCTAGCTCGTAAAGATAAATCCAGATTTGTCTGACCTGTTCTTGAACTCACAGCAATTTGCGACAAACGTATCATAATTATGACTTCGCTTATTAGTCGACGTATATAACTTGTCTGTTACTGAATAACAAACTGTTTTACTTGGATATTAATACTTCGTTCTTAGCGCCGTTTTGGTAGGATATGGGGATTTCCCGATGTCTCTGTAAGTAACTACCACACGATGCCCATAGTTGTACCAAGTAAGAATTTGCGAATTTGTAACCATATTCGTATAATTTCGATTTATCTGTCTGGTCTTTTTGCCCTAATTTGGATATCAATATCAGCTATGATCGAGATTTTTTCGACCAAATATTTACATTTATTCATTCGAAAGTAATATACCTACCTAGGTAACTACGGGTTTCACCAAAGAATATCCAATTAGATTTTTATTTAATTTTTCATCGCTATTGGACTGAGATTCAAAGGGATTAGGGAAATCTTTGCTGGATCTTCACTTCTACGAATTTACCTGATGTTTATTTTTTGTTTATAAAATGATCGTTGTAAACTATGTAAAGGTATTTTTGTTTTTTATACCCACATGTATTATAACGTCTGTGCCGTTCAAGTTCACAGAGGACAAATGAAGGTAGTTAATTACTTCGCTGGATTCTAAGTTGTATTTTATTTGTGAAACTATTATCCCGTTTGCTCATGCCGATGACACGCAATTATTATGTGCCCAAGTAAATTGTATTCTCTAAACCAACGATTAGGTAGTCATAAACTATTTACATACTTGGATATCTACAAGTCTTAGTTTATATTAAGTAGAATATCGGCCTTTTCCCATTAGTGTGAGTGATTGAAATACTGATTTATCAAGTAGTTTTTAAATTATGTACCTACGAGTATAAAATAAATGTAATATCTTGTAAATTGTGTTGGGTTGATGTCAGGTTTGATATCAACGTCTGTTATTTCGTCTGGTTCGTCTAACCAGACCCAGAAGAGCAAAGGAATTGTAAGGATTGTAGCAAAACAGCTGTGTACTTAATTAATTATTTCAAGAAATATAATACTGTTGTCACACCTTATTAAAGTGACACTTATCAATGCAATAACGCTACATAATTGTCGACAAAAGAAGAGAGCATAAAACTTAGATGTCCGTTTGCTCACGACAGGATGACTTTAGTTTCAGTTCTGAAATCTATAATAAGTCGTCTATAATCGATTTTAGGGGAAGTGGTTCCGAGATATTAATCACCCTTCTTGTAGTCTACCTTTTGTCCTGCCTTCTCAATAGAATGAATCAATTTAAATTTATAGCGATGAGACTTCGAAAATTAGGAATGTGTTAAGACTATCTCGTTTTATCAATCTAAGTAAGATTACCTGTGTTTTATTTTCACTTAGGTAATACATATTGCGGTTCATATATTTCATGCTACGGGTCTAGAAGAAAGATCCTTATAGGTAGGTAAAGTAGATAAGTATTATAATACTTTTGTGACAGGTAAGAGAGGTCAACCCTAATACCTTTTTCTTTACAGGATGCTAACAGCATATTGGTAATTAGGTCGGTTCTAATCTAAAATAACCTCGGAAGGGCTAGGACCTTCAGTACATGCTTAGTGTTAATGAACAGTAAACTAGTACAGCAAATTGCTCATGACCCAGTTAGGTACACTGTCGAGATCTTTTATCAGAATTTCGCTAAACATATGACTCAAACTCTTATCTTTAAATAAACTACTCAAGTATTTTTCAGTAAAATAACATTAAGTACACCAAAATGTAGGTATGTGTCCTTCCGACAACATTTTAAACTGTCTTAGAAATACTTAGGTACAACAATTAAGTAATTTAGTAGCTTCTTATCTTTACCCACTTGCATGCACCTATTTTGGTTTGCGGTAAAAGGAATCTTACATTATTTCTTTGTAACATACACCAGATACACTATATACTAAATATGGCCTAATTTAAACATTTATAAGGCCTGGATGTAAATGCCATTAGGAAAATCTTAATGGCATTCCATTGAATAGGTATGCTAACTAATATATTTTTTATTGGCTCGATGGCGCATTCGGTAGTGACCCCGCCCCATTCGCCAAAAGTTGTGGGTTCGATCCCCACCCAGGACAACATTCGTATGATGAATACTGGTGTTTTTTCTGTGTCTAGGGCGTTAATATCTAATATTTCAGTACTTATATATTTGTAATACCACTGTTGATTCTGATATCCGTAACACAAGTGCTTTAGCTACTTAGCTCGGAGTCAGATCAAAGTATGTGATGTCGCCGGATTAGTGTACCCTTTTACGACATGTTAGGCAAAGAATACTGTTGGTTAATTTTTTTTGAGCCCCAGACCAACTTCGTGACTGAATATCGTTGCATTTGGCATTGCACTGTATATTTATCATCTTAGGCAAATGCTCGTCCAAGACTCGTTGTTTAGGTACATTCGCTCTAATTGTAATAACTACATACTCGGTGTCGGACCACAAAGAACGTTTATTATATAATTATCATAATGTAGGTAAGTAGGTCTCTGTAAATTCATTGTTGTAATAAAATACGGTCTATTGTCTTTGTTGCTACATTATTCATATGCTTAATATGTCGATATAAATAAGTATTAATAACCAATTTGTATATTTGTACTTATTTATATTTTTCTTTGGAGTATATAATATATATTACATTTATCATGGCTGCAATATAAACACCAGAGGCTAATTATTTATAGATCCAGAATTTTAGGTAGAGACAGCTAAATAATAATAGAGCCGGCCTAAAAATACAGACAAATCCAGTAATAAGGTTATTTTATATAAGACTAAGTTTAGTAGCTATAGTAGAGTTAGTAGTAGTATAAGTAACACTTTTTGACTACACTAGGAAAAACTTATCTTTCTTTTGCATACAACCCTAATAATGGTGGATTAGTAGGAAAATATATGAATAACCACGACTGTCAATGATGTGATCATCATTTATCATTGGTGTTGGTATTTATGAATATAGTTTAATAAATACCTATTGCCGAGCGCATGTGAGTAAATTTGATATTTCCCATACCGAGGGATTAAACCTATGACAAATTTTGTAGTACCTGATAAAAACGAACACATTTCATAAATACCTACTTTATTTTATATACAAAAATGTACCTGTTATATAAATCAGGAAAGTAGGTATTTAGGAAAGAGCCTGCGCCCGTTATTCATAAAAAGCTAATAGTTCATTTAAAATTGTCATTCTGAAAAAAGTTTACAACTAAATTAGAGCCGTTGATAATTTATAACTCTACACTAAAAAACTATAACTCTACACCTTAATTATTGGAAACAACGAAAAGCTGCCGAACAAAAATTATGCAGTACGTCTCTACCAAAAAATTCTAAATCTATGGTCTCTACATTTAGGTAGTTAGAACTTTTGTTACACACACTCTATAATGTTTCATATACATAAGGTAGTTTTAGAATCCAATTGCTGTAATTATTTTGTATGTAACCACACGTTATAGTCTATATTATATGTATATATACTTATGTCGGTCGATGCAAATTGGTATTGTTTCGTTTGTATTGCGCGAGTTTGGTTCAGTTGATCTTGAACTCTGTCAGTCGCATTGACTTCTAAGCCTCGGCTAATGTTTCTAACTATTGTATATACAATAAATATCACCTTGTTTATTAATATATATTTAATGAAGGTCAGATATAACCTGTGTGTAGGTTCATAGAAGGATAATCGAAAAAAATTCAAAGTATTTTCTTGTAGGAGCAAATAAGTTAGTTGTGAAGTAAATAGAGTTATGTATAAGTATATTATAAACTCACAATTTACCATCTAACCCAGCTGAATTTTAGTTTTGACTAAAACGAGATTACTGCACCTTAAACTCTTCCTACCCCTTTGGGTACTGCGGACGAGATGACATGGAAAGTAAAAATAACTAATACCACAGAGTAATAATATACTACGTACAACTAATACGGTTAAATAGGTTGCCTTCACTTAGCTTCGTTAACCTGAAATTAAGATTATGGTAAGGTCTCTAACATACACGAGTGATTCCTGTTCCAAGTTTATATGGGTTAGGTGAACACATGAAGATTGAACACGTTGGAGGAAGTTAGCGTTAACAATGATGATTTACTACTTAGTAGGGGAAAGGTGGGGAAACACGAACGCTGGGGAATCCCGAACGCATCAGTTCTACTATGTTAGAAGGAGAGGGCAATATATTGTATGTAGGCACTTCAAACATCACGTCACTCCTAGTGCCAGGTAGCGACGCAACACGATCGGGCGCACGTGTGGGTCAAGGTATGATTTTTTAAATTTTTTATGTGTATTTTATGTAATTTTTGCGTAAAAAGAACTCGATGTAACTTTATTTATATGAATAGTATAAAATACAACGTATGTGTGCTAGAATACTCACAATCTAAGCTTCCGATGGCAGAACAGCTAAAGGCATACGTAGACATAACCTATGTTATTTTATTACATTTTTGTATTTTGATACTGTCGGGCAATGGCGAACGGACCGTGGCGGGTAATCCCGAACGTTCGGGATTTCCCCTCCTATATTTTAATGATGAGAGATAAATTTGTATGTAATTTTTATTTTATTTGATTTAGATGCCTCGAAATTATATTAGGAAAACAGAAACAAAATATAATTTAGAAGATCTCAAAAAAGCAATCGAAGATGTAAAAACAAAGAAATTAAGTCTTGGAAAAGCTTCACAGATTTATTCGGTGCCAAAAACCACAATTTATAGTATTATAGTCAATCTATCTGATATTGCTGAATTACCAATTATGTCTCCTAAAATTTCTAAGCGGAATATTAGAAAAAAACAATCTATTATTATTACTAGCACACCTATGAAGGAGCAACTTGAAGCAAAAAAAAACAAGAAACAAGAAAAAGCAATTAAAATATCTGAAAAGAAGCCAAAGAATAAGACTGAAATGCAAAGACTAAAACGTAATGAAACAATAACCAGGAAAGTACGAAAAAATTTTAAAAATTTTGAAGACTTTACCATTTTGAAGACAGAAAAACAAAAAAAGAATAATGCTGAGAAAAAGGACAACAAGGAGAAAAAGGAGAAAAAAAATAAGGATGATAAAGAGTATTATTGCATTTTTTGTAATGAAAAATATAACAACTCTGAAACTTGGATTCAGTGTTACGTATGTTTGAATTGGGCTCATGAAAAATGCACTGATGAACAATCAACGTCAGCAGGCTACAAATGTGATTTGTGTCGTAATTAAAGGCTAATTATAGAATAGAATAATGTTAGTTCATAAGATTACTAATGAATGATCAACGTTAAGAGGCTACAAATATGATCTCGGCTGTAATAAAAGACTGATTATAGATGATTAATGTTAGTTCGTAATTACCCCCTATGCTGTTCGTAGTTACCCGACCCTTGTCGGGTAAACCCGAATGCTAAGGTTTTTGTGTTTTGTTTAAAATTTGAACTTTTATTAAAAATATGTAAATGTTTATTCTTAAAGTTGTTACTTAAATAGTTTATCTTGATTGTAATATGAAAAATTAAAGTGTATGTCATATATTTTTTGATTTATTTCAATTTTCTCTTAGGTGTTCGTGATTACCCCCCTTTCCCCTACGCGCATCCTAGTTACCACCGGTATCGTATCACAAGAAGTCAACCACAAGGCCGAACTAATGTAACTAGCGCATCATTTATTTATGATCTACGTACAACATCAAATGGGTTTTGCAATTAATAATAGCAAAATAGCAGTATGGTATTTCACCCTGATACTATGATAAATTAGCAGTATCTCATTTCATGAGCGCCAACTAGTTCCGCAGCTAAAGCCACTAGCAATTTTATGTATATCTTTTTTTAACAACCCTGCGAAAGTTGCTTGTCCTATTCTTATAATACTTATAGGTACTGTGGTTAGAGATGGATTTCCTCCCAAGCATTTCCGATTACTTATATTAGTTTGTGTGACCTTGATCGAAAAACGAATGCTGTCCCCTGTGGCATTCCAACCCTCAGCCAATCCTCAAACAATACCCTGACTTGCCATGACTGTCACAGATAAGTTATGGGGTGCCACTCCTATTTATTAATAGTGACGTGATCCCCTGCACATACTTAATGGACTATCAGAAACGTTCCACGTAACCAATATCAATATAATATAAGTAGGTGAAAACTCATATCAGTGCATAGAAATACCTGACGTTCATAACCGTAGGTCATATTTTAAAATAATACAATATGTATTGAACGCCGTAATAGCCTATGAGTAACTAACAAATTAATTTTAGTTTAGATAAACTCGCATTGAAAATCCTGGAAATGGGCCAAAGCACGTTTGCTTTTACATTGTACATAATATTATGTATGTGTGTAATATTCCATGAAGAGTAAAATAAATAATTAAGTTGGAAGGATCATAGACCGTTCAAATTTTTAGGGGCTTTCGTCCTTTAGTCTCAAGGGCGGTATATCCCATATCATAAACTAAACAAGTCAGAAAAGAGATCGATAGCGGTATTGTTAAGTATTTAATACGATATTTACTAAACAATATTACTTTTGTAAAAGATATATACTTACGGCCAACTTATCGATTCTTGTATAACTACCTACTACTGGGAACTATACACTTGATGAAGTGTTTTTGGTAAATGTTCCCTAAATACACGACTAGGTATAAATAATATATGTATGGCCTAATAAACTAGCCGTAGGTAGTGTTGTAGAGGCTAAACTAAAGAATTTTCCTTATGTCCTCTCATTTATCTACTTGTCTATAGCTACATTTGATTGAATGCGAAAATAGGTAGTTTAGATATTCAGTAGAAATAGAATTAATAATACATACAATACTAAGTTACAACAAACTAATACTTTTAACATTTAGCGTATCAGATACATAGGGTTACTTCCGCATTTATAATATATAGCGACCCGCCCCGGCTTCGCACGGTGAGCACAAAACAATATAAAAATATCTACATATAGACCTCCTCTTGAATCGCTCTATATATTGGTAAAAACCGCATCAACATCCCTTGCGTAGTTTAAAACATCTAAGCGAACAGACAGAACCGGCGACTTTGTTTTATACTAAGGTAAAGAAGTGAGGTTTACATGTCCACGATCTTACGCATTTATTCCAAATTTTGAATCGAAGCACGTAAACATGTTAATAAATTACCAATCACGTTGCATTTAAGTGTATAGGTACAGTTTGTATGTGTGTCAATAATGACTTCAGATCTATAAATACTACTGACGACATTTGCATTATTCAGTTGGACCTTAGTGCATGATATGATAACAAAGCGAAGACCTCGCACTAGTCGTCTGATTAAAGTTCCTATCTATACTTACTTATAATAAATCTGTAGAGAGGTCAATTCTGTACATGAAATATATTTTCAAAATAACTATCAGGGGGTGATTAGTGATCGATACTGATGCCAAAAATGCAATCAGTAAAATTTTTGTCTGTCTGTCTGTCTGTCTGTATGTTCCTTATAGAAACAAAAACTACTTGACGGATTTTAACGAACTTGGTACAATTATTCTTCATACTCTTGGGCAGGTTATAGTATACTTTTCATCACGCTACAATCAATAGGAGCAGAGTAGTGAAGGGAAATGTTGGGAAAACGGTAGAAGTTACTCCAATTTTTTAGGCTTCCGTCGCGTGTGCAGCCTTAATGGTTAAAGTTACATAGAAATCATGTATGACGGAAATAGTCTTTATAATATTAACCATAAACGCGGGTGACACCGCTGGCACAGCTAGTCTAGAATAATATCCATAATATAAGTTAGGAAATGATTTGGACAAATGGTTAAATGATCCTTTTATTTATATTTTGAATCAAAACACTTGACGAGTAATAATAAGGGGAATAACCAACATGGTAATATTTGAGGCGATATATGCAATGATGATTATACTTCTTATCATGATGATGGAAATAATTGGCCTACTTTTTACTATATGATATATTATTGAATGAGTGTTAGTATGCAAATCATTTGGTAAGATGTAATTTTTTTTATGATACAATCAATCAACTGCCAGGGGATGATACCTGGAAAGTATGTTCCAGCCATAGCGTTGCCAGGCCTCCGGATAAAGCCGGACATGATTAGGTCTTTTCAATGTATTAATAGCAATGTAACTTACTAACTAACTAACTAAACAACACGCCTATAATCTCCGAAGGGGTAGGCAGAGTCAAAGGGGCAGCCTGCCCCTTCAACCACATTCAGCTATAAATAAAGCCGAGCTGGGTTAGACGAATAATTGTGAAAAAGCAGTGACAAGCGGCTAACCTGTCGCCTACACAATCACACACCCAAAACCCGATATACTTACCATTAGTCGCCTTTTACGATTTGCTAGGCAAGAACCACAGTTGGCACATTCTTTTTTTTTGTCCCAGATCAACATGGGCCAAGTCCCAGACCAATATGGGACTAAAAGATAAATAAATAGCAATGTCCAAGTTTAATACATGGCGAAACTTGTAATACTTGTATGAAAGGCCACCACATGTTGAAGGAACAGAAAAACATATCTAGTGTACATACTTATTTACTTTTATTTAAGTACTTTTATTAGATAGACAGAAGCAGAAGCAAATAAGATGAGCGATAAACATAATTATTGTTATGTTTATGTTTACACATTTTCGTTAACCGTAACAGTAGATACCCCACTGCTGTGTAAATCGTATCAGGACGGGTTCTCTTACCAAAAATCGATGATAGTAGGACAAGACTCTTAGCTAATTTCCACTCCACTTAATGCAGTAGTTGGTATCTACGTAATGAAAATGATTGAGAGATGCGACTCGAACAGATATTATCAAGTGGAATGTTTCATTATAATCATGCATGATTCATTTTAGCTACGTCTTAGGAGCAGCCGCCAGCACACTTAATGGTATAGGTACCTATTCTATATTTCTGTTATAACAACCTTTCACGATGTGTTTTACGTTAATATACATAGTTAATAGGCTTATTTACGTCGTGTTATGTACTTTTTTTAGTCATACATATGATCGATGAATAGTTTGATAAAAGTAGTTCGTTTGCAAATATAGTTGATTATTTATTCACGGTTTATATAGGTACAACAGAATAATTTAAATACACCTGAATAGTTAATAAGTATTTATTCGTATGTAGTTTAGAGGTTTATGCAACTCGACAGCCAAGTAATTACATATTTCTCTATGTATGGGTTTGTGGTATAATAGAGAGGAGAAATTGTGGTGAAACATTTGTCTCATATGTCTCACAATTGTATAGTGTGCCAACGTACTTATTATATAATAAGTAATTAACTATCTATTTAAATAAAAGTCAAGCAATGTTAATTCTGCATCTTGCTAATGCTAAATTATTATTATTCTAGTACTTATTGATTGATGATATCTACGTAACTTTGATTACGATACGAAATCCAACTTCATTGTCATTAATAATATTTATGTAGATAAATTAAGTCACAAGATTAGAGCAGATAGAGAAATGTTGAAAACAACATTTTAAATATCACGCCTGCCTTCCATATTGTTAATGTCAAACAAAACTGTATAACAGTCGGTACCTCAGTTCATGGGTCAGTCCCAGCAAGAAAAAGAGATTGGAGGATCAGAGGACCACACTGAACCTTCTAAAGATTTGACGTTGTAAATACAGTCCTTAAAAACATATCAATTACAGTACAGATAGGTATTTAATGTATAATAAACTGTACGTACATACTAAGAAGACCAACGCCTAGTATTTATGTAAACGTAAGAACTCATTTTATGTTCTGTCATATGAAACTATGGCTTATTCGAGTGTAGGTACTGTACCTATACATCGCCTTGAAATATTGGCCACTTAATCACATATCGATATTATATGTGAAACCTTGTTACACTGCATTTAATTGTTATCACATTAAAAATACATTTGTAATCTTGATAGTAGATACGTCAATGAGGTTAAAAAAACAACTTTTTTTCTATTATGTTCATGGATAGATACACGTGTTTGTCTGTATAGTCACAATCACGATACCTACTATTGTGTAAATAACTTACACATATTTTCTATGTACTTAACATAAGTAGGTCGAGTCGGAAACATGTGTAGGTAAACAAAATAAATAAGAAAATGTCTAGATACTTCTATCGGCTGCAGAATTCAGATCCACGCGATTGGGTCCGATTTCACTAGCATCCTGCTTATTTACTGCGAAAAGCAGTTAAATTTGTTGTTAATTTAACTTTAAGTTAGATACGTCGTACAATTAATTATAATTCGAGGTTAAAAAAATATCGTATAGTAAGTGAAATCAAGGCCGTATTCGAATACCTATCTTAGTACCTAACAATCGATTGGTTAATAAAACAAATCTATTCATTAATTACATTATGTAAACTATGCTTAGATAGGTACTTACCATGAATTCTTAAGATCCTTGATCCCGGAGAAAGTGATGCTGTTGGATCGATGAAGCTTCTTGCCAATCGTCCAGAACCTGATCTTGTTGTGATTGTCATCCTCGTGGAAAGGGTTCAAGTGCTCAGGATAGTCGTGTATAGAGAAGGACTTCCGAGGAGCCGCCATGGTAGTCATGATTGGGGCCCAAGATACACTTTTACCGTTTACATAATACACAATACAGGCGTCAACCACTTCGTACTATCTGTTATCACACTGAGCTATCGCGTTTGATAAAATTGTACAGTTTTATCGCGCGCGCGAGATAATTGGTGTTTGTTTTCGCGCGGTGTAGACTGAGATCGGTGAACGTCGCGGCGCTCAGCGTCGCGCGCGGGGCCACACTAGCCGCAGCGCCCTGCATCGCCGAGCGCCGGCCAAGCTTGCTATCACATCTTCGCCTGACGCCATCGTGCCACCTCACCACGCGCGCCCGCTTCATAACAGTGCGTCAGCGCGTCACGGAGCCAACGGGCCGGCTTACATGCCGAATCGAAATCGTAACAAACGAATTCACAATCGTTCGCATTACCTAAGAGAGAATAACCATTACATGCCGCATTTATCGCACGCAATGTAAAAATTTTGCGGAAATGTCGGTGGCTATCTACTAAGTATATAATGACTCATGACTCATGTAAAAGTTATACCTATTACAAACTGGTTTCGTGTCAACAGACTCAAAAAATATTTGATGAAGTAGTTACTGCAAATTCCGTATTAAATAAGGAAAAATACATTAAGACATTCAACTACGGGTGCTAGGTAGGCCTTTCCTCTGCTCTTAAAGAAATAATTTACTCATGAGCGCATTAAAGACCAACGTGAATAGGTACTTTTATGGCGTAACTGAACTTAACATGACTGTTACTCTATATTAAAGCCAATATACGAGCATACCTATTTTATTACAGGTATAATAACAGCATATTTTTATATATCCGCCAAAAATAGACACTATAATTTTTTTAGATGTTCTTCGTATTTCACTATATGAGCAAACATCATACGTAGAGACAATGTCCATTTCAAAATTTCATTAAATTAAATTTAAGACTGTCGGCTATGTGAGACAGATTTATTGATGTGTGTCCAGAGTCTAAGTGTATTCTGAGAGTTAGTCTTCGATTGGTAGAGCACAGTTAAAATATATAATTAGAAGTAATAGTAATAGATTTTTTATTAAGATATAGGTTTCACTCGTTGGAATCAAATGTTTTAAGCCCGATACCACCTGAAAAAGGAATGTATTATTTAATATTATGTGTAAATAATTTATAACAATTACTTGTACCTATGATAAATATAACAATTCCAACATGACAAAGACCAGTTACCTAAATACCTATAATGATTTTTCAATTGAAGACGCTTTTAATTTACTAATAGGTATTCATAATTAGTTCCCTAATGATTCAACATAATTTTTATCTATGCAATAAGTTCTAAATTACGAATTTACCCCAGTCACAATACTAATAAAATTGTGTAATACCTACCACTGACATTTGCTTTGTTTTATTGTTCAAACTAGCCCACCAAAGTGAACAATCGATAATGAAACTTGATTTTGCAACTAATTTATTTAAAACAGTTACGATGACATGACAACAGTTATAAAGTGAGACATTTTATGGCAAGTGTTGGGTAAAGGTTTGTTACTATTTGCTAAAATCTGGTGATGACGCCACCCTCGCTGAGAATATGACGAGGACACGTCACCTACAGAGAGCGAAGGTCGTGTAAACCTTAAAATATCATCATATCGCACCTTCGAATATTTTACACACGCTGTCGGTTTCATGAGCTATTACGCAATAACGAATCAAATAAGTAAATCACGAATTAACTATTTTTAAAGATATCGTTTATTACAATAATTAAATGTTCATTCGTTATAGTTTAACTAACTACATTGCCGCAGCGACCGGAAGTGATTCTTGGCCCCCGATATAAGAGCCTTCTCGGTCTGTCCTGCGCTACCGCCTGCCAGCCATTAAAGTTTAAGTTTTATTTATTTAAAACAATGCATTTATTATGCACAAGTAGATAAATAATAGATACTTCTTTACGACAGTTCCATTCCATTAGAATTATAAAGATGGCAGTAATAATTGTGTACTTACTACAGAGATATACATTATATTACTCTGTCAATATGCAATATTACGTATTGCGATCCTACCTCTAAATTAATAGTAAATTCTTTTGTTAGAAAAATAGTTTATAGTTATATAATTTTTGTTAATAGTAGTCATGGAATAGTTTCTTCTGCACCAAAATATGATTATATTTCAACAATAGGTTTATACCCAATTTTGGTATATTAATTTAAAAAGATTATACCTAACATAACAAGATGAAGACAAATAGGTACCGTAATAGGTATTCATGCGGGGAATTCTTGATAGAGCATTCTAGGTGGTGCAGTTACCTATACCCACGTAGCGACGGTCAAATTCCAACTATAATGGACTGGCACGCGATGGTATTATCGATCCAGTACCTTTTCACCACTCCAACTTGCTAGAGAAACATACATTTTGTAGTAAGCAACAAAGGCCAATGTTTCAGAAGTAGCACTAGATAGAATTTCGTGCATTCGTTTTACTTTTTATCGAGGTAAGTGAAATGCTACAGAGTTGGCCGGTTGCCTGACTCTTGACAATAAACGCAAAACGACTTACTCATCGTCCGCTTTTGTTCTTCCTTTATTCGATATGTAGATGTACACAATGTGTAGTAGGTACATACATTAGCCACTCAAAACAAAGGTTCAGAAAACGGGGTCTTATTCTTTATGCACATCATAAAGAATTAGCAATTCGATTCATTATCATGCTACTGTTTTACCTCAAGCGAACTTACTTATTTAACATTGTAAATTGTGGGCCGATTATATATTATAGTCGCCGGAAAGTCTCTGATTCATCCTTTTTTGTGAAATGAAAAAAAATTGTTGGCTAAACTAAACATTGTAAAAAAGTTATCTTTCCGTTTTGATACTCGAAACACATGCGAGCTAGTTCAAACACGAACACGTCCCTCTGAATGTTTAAATTAAATTAAGGATTTATACCATTCCATTTGAACCGCGGTGAGGGAAAATATCAAGAGGATTTATTCAAATTATTATGAATGTGTCTTCAACCTAAAAGTTTTCCGATTAATATTCAGCAGGCATGTACATCTTAGGATTCTATTGTGAACAGTTATTCAGCTGGTATACAAGTATCCCAAGTATAACAGCTCTTCTGTGTTACTTGGGGTATTTGTGTGAGTTTGGCTTGATCATCGATGAAGCCAAACTGATACCAATTTTGGTATCATACGTTATACCAAATTTGGGACATACCACTTATACTTATATGAAATACCAAACCGGTCAATATATCTTGTAAAAAAGAAACAAACCTTTACTGAGCATATTTTTTTTAAAGGAGCGAAAATTTATGCTTGGTAGAATCCCATAAGTCTGTTTATGAGTTTATGGATTTTCTCTTAACTGTACATACATACATACTGTATATATCTATTTTAGTGATTTGTAATGCTGTTAAAATATAAATTACCATTATTTTTAATTATTCTATCTCTGAATTGTATCTAAATCTTGCATTGTCAACTGCTCAAACTATATCCAATTCATATTTACACTTCTTTAAAATTAGGATATAAGTTGTCAAGTACGATGTTTATTATAGCCTTGTAAGCTATATATTTATAATGACGGGACTGGGCCAGCACTCATATGGTAGGAATAAGCCGTGTGTACTTCGCTACTACATAGAATAGATAGCTAATCAGGAAGCTATCGTGCGTCGTAGATTACATTGCACCATCAATTGTGTCCAATATCGCCAATTCATTCATTGACTCTTGCTCAATAGCTTGTTGGACGGATTGCCCACTGAACTACGTATATAAAAATTATTAGTTTATTGTTTATTTGTCACGTATACATGTCCACCATTCGTATGATTACATCGAACCTAATTAGGTACAGTGAGGTGAGCTTTACGAACGCAGTCGTAGGTACAAATAAAAATTGTGTTCCCTTTTTATAGAATGAATCAATAAATAATTACCGTAAGAAAAATTATCAACTTTTGTTTAAAGTTATAGGTAGCTATCTATGTACAAATTTATAGCTGAATGCTTCCTTAATTTAAACTACGTCCCAACTTCGCACGGTGAGCAAAAAGAAATATGGAACTATGTCTTACTATCCTCTTCAATCACTTTATTGACTGGTGAAAACCACGTCAACATCCTTTGCGTTTTAAAACACCTAGGCGAACAGACAAAGCGGTGCCTTAGTTTTTTTATTATGTAAAGATAAATATTATTTACAGTAAGCTAGTGTACTTCAAACATTGGACCCTACACATATTTTCCGCTGCTACAGCTGTCTGTCAAGTCAATCGACCTTCGGGTCGCGTCGCCTGCCCTTTGAGACCTTTAAATATCCAAGTGCGCCATATAAAATCTGTAGGTACTGTAGTAGGTAACTGTTATGACTGGAAGGAGAGATAATTTTTAAAGCTCAATAATTTAATTTCTTATCATTTATTATTATTATTTTATTTTACTTGTAACATGAATTTTGCATACCAATTCCTGGTAAATGGTGTGTTTCCAATGAATGTTATATTATATACCTAATTGTAATATTAGGGAAAAGCGGGGTAACTACGAACATCTAAGAGAACATTTTAAAAAAATAGGAGATTTATGACAGACTTAAATTTCTGGCTTTATATGCAAAATATTAACTATTCAAGTAGTAAACTCAAAATCAAAAATCATATTTTGTAAATAAAAGTTAACATTAATAACGAAATACAAAACCCTTAACGTTCGGGTTTACCCGACAAACATCGGGTAATTACGAACTAACACTATAATTCATTCTTGAATTACAACAATCACGTTAGTAGCTTGCTGATGTTGATTGTATGCTGGCTGTACCTAATTACGTACTAATATTCATGATCATAAGTTATGGTTTTTGGCGCCAAATAAATTTAAGAAGCTTTTCCGAAGTCTACTTTTTCAAAGCTTTACCGCTAGCTTTTTTGAGATCTTTTATATTATATTTTGTTTTCAGTTTTCCGTATATATAGGGACATCTAAAACAATGGAAAGAAAAAGTAGTGCGAGTTTAAAAAAAATATAAAAAGGTAATTAATCCCTAACGTGTCCCTTAAGTTGGAATTTACCCCTCACTGTCCGTTTGCCATTACCCGGCAGTATCAAAAAATTAAATATAATCATAGGTTATGTTAGCATATGCCGGTAGGTAGCTACTGCTATTGGAAGCTTTGATTCGAGAGTTTTCTAATAGAAAAACGTTATATTTTATACCGTTAACTTAATTAAAGCTAAAACGCTTAATTCAAATATTAAAGTCTGGCACTAAGAGTGGTGTGATGCTTAAGATGTATAAAAAAAATACATAATGCAATCTCTTTCTAACATAGTAGAATAGCTGCATTCGGGATTACCCAGCGTTCGTGATTATCCGGCGTAAAAGACAATTTTAATATATACGTAAAATTTATAATAAATAAACAAATATCAGACTACATACATCAACAATGGTATTACAAATTTACACTTAAATATTAGATGTTAACACCCAGACACAGAACAAACACAAGTATTTAACACATGAATGTTTGTCCTGGGTGGGGATCGAACCCACAACTCTTGGCGCATGGGGCAGGGTCACTACCGAATGCGCCATCGAGCCAGTCTGTCGGGTAAAAGACAATTTTTCATACTATACGCGACACAGGCAACACCTAGCTAGACTGTGACTCAATTCTTACGTCAGTTAGGTCATTAATCATTTTTATTAACATAACATACCTATGGTAAAGTAATATTGTACCAATAAAATGCTTTATCTTAAATTCTTCTGACAATAGTTGAACTTTTACAAAGGATGGATTATTTATTATTATTAAATAGCTTTCGCTATATATGATGCTGCTTGTTGTCTTTCCCAGAGAATTACGTGACCCATGTTTGAAGTGATTGTGCATAATGTTATCGCATTTGACTGCAAAAAAAAGGAAGAAATCTTATATCGTTATTATTTTCAGAATCAAACGCCGTATTGCAGTACACCTAGGGACAGATAGTGCATTTTTCCCGCGCTTTCATTACTTTCGAGAGAGCAACGCGGCGACGACCCCTCTCAATAAATGAGTAATTAAAATATTGTCCATTGTTTTTATGAAACAAAAGAGAAAGTACTTGCCACGGACAAACTGAACAAATAAAGCGAAGCGTAAAACCAGACCGAGGAATTAGCATTTGTAGAAGTGTGTCATGCAATCTAGATTTCACTAGGTCTTCTTTGTGAGTGTTTTAATTTCGCCTAAACGGAACTTATTACGGTTCTGTGTTATTAGGGCGAGGCAAGTGCGAAATCGATTTTAATTGCCTTCATAATAGAATCTAATTTCTCAGAATTGTGGTTCGACCGATTTAGATCTTATCCTTTTCAACCATGCATTCATGAGCCGGCTATAGCTAGTATGGAAGTAGTAGGTAAGTATGCGTTTATATATTGAAATTTAAAAAAAAAATCCATGCTTATGAGGTCCTACAAATTTCAAAATGTATAATATGTATTTATTATTACTTGGTGGCACAACCTACAGTACATTCTGAAGAAACTTGCGTTTTAGGTACTCCCTGATAATCTATGCCCAACTAGGTATTATCTATCTGATTCTCCTGTCAAAACTTTATTAAGTAGTTTTAGACATGGAAAAAATCTCAAATCTAGAATCAAAACAAAAGAACAATGAACCCCGTCAAGAAACGGGGTTAATGATAGGTAAAATTATTTAATAGCTTTGCAGCACGAAATGTCAAACTTGGTACCTACCTACCTAATGTGGATTAGTGTGCCTATATAGGTACTTGAATAACTTCAGCAACGTTGCTCAAAAGCCCAATCCGTGGGCTATATTGTGGAATAAATTTCGGTTCCAGATTCAGAATTTCATGATGTTGTTTTATTCTGCATGAGTTTTATGTACCTATACATATTGATTTGCATATAATTAGAACCATCAGTAGCTCAACGTAAGAATTGGAAACATCGATTTGGCCCGCCTATTATTTAGATATTAAGTCGAGTAGCCTTATGCTACA
The DNA here is from genome assembly GCA_951394215.1 of Glyphodes perspectalis. NCBI lineage: Eukaryota > Metazoa > Arthropoda > Insecta > Lepidoptera > Crambidae > Glyphodes > Glyphodes perspectalis. The sequence continues at coordinate 10,509,243 of OX596200.1, read as the reverse complement.
GGGGCACAGAATTTAAAAGAAAAAAGTTGTTTAAAAGTCAGCTAAGCCGCACTACATATATTAGCTGTGAGCCGCGGCAGACGAAGGAAGCCGCGACTTATCTCAGAAATTGCAAGGCGGATGCTGCGCCACAGTCGACATTGACGGCCAATCGCGCTCAAATGGTCGCATCTTGGCTGAGGTGAGCCGCGGCTCGTTGCGCACTTGTTGATACTGATTAGTCTTTTAAGTGACTGCTGCTCTGCCTTTTGTGTATGTATTTATAGCAAGCATTGTATGAGGCGTTGCATTTATTCTACGTCGCTTATGGACCGCCTTTGTTGCAAGATAACTCACTTAAGATTCGTATACAACCGTGAGAGGCAAGGCCTCTGTAGGGGCTGAGTTATCAAGTCGTAAACAGAATTATCTTTAGTTGGTCTGGGACTGAAAAATAATAAAGATACCTACTGCTGCGTTCCTTTGGTATTGACCAATGACTGTTTTATTAAGAGAAAAGTGAACCGGCAAATATTTGTAGATTTTTGCTCATTATTAGAAATACTTAAAAAATACACTAGGAGTCTTACTTAATATAAATAAATGCTCCAGACTGACACACCAACTTCTCCCCCAAAACACCTCGCAGTTGCTTACGACGTGTCGTCGTCTTCTCTGGGGCTGCTTGAATGAAGTGAATGCCCTTTTAGTCACCTCCTACGACAGGCAGGGATACCACAGGAGTATTCGGAGTCGCCCCCTGTAGGACGACGCCGGGCTAGACACCATCGCCGCGGCAGCCTCGCTTTCTACGTCGTGCTAGGTGGTCGAGCTCGCGCTGACGTTCGGCGGTCTCCTTCGTTCGGCACCGCCTCCCAGGAGCACTCGCTAGCCACCATGGTAGACACCACGGATGGTAGTGAGAGGTTCTATCCGTTCGCTTAGTATCCATAGCACAAGAGTATATCTTAGTTTCGAACTAGGGCTAGTTTTCGAACTAGCGAACGAAGGAGACCGCCGAACGTCAGCGCGAGCTCGACCACCTAGCACGACGTAGAAAGCGAGGCTGCCGCGGCGATGGTGTCTAGCCCGGCGTCGTCCTACAGAGGGCGACTCCGAATAAATAAATAATAAATAATAAACCACTAACCACTCCTGTGGTATCCCTGCCTGTCGTAGAAGGTGACTAAAAGGGCATTCACTTCATTCAAGCAGCCCCAGAGAAGACGACGACACGTCGTAAGCAACTGCGAGGTGTTTTGGGGGAGAAGTTGCCCCACCCTTGAATGGGCCGCATGGATCGGCTGCGGCGTAACGTAGATTTCGCGAAGAGTCCCGTAGTGGAGAGCCCGGAATCTGCCACGCCCGAAGAATGACCACCGTGAGGTTTAGTCGGTAGTGGAGTGTTTTTTTCCAGACAGCTATGAGTCCGACACACCCTTGTAGGCTAAACCTAGGTTTACCTGCACGGTGCGTAAATGCATTTCTCACGTTAAAGAACCTATAGACATACCTAAATACGTTTATATAAACATATAACATACTTGACTCGAGTATCTACAAACGTCCATGTTCATCACACGAAACATTTGCCCCTAGCGGGATTCGAAGTCGCGACTCTCGGTTTCGTGGCGAGGATCTCTGACTACTCGACCAGCGGGTCTGTCAATATGTATATGGTTGGAGGTAGACCTTTAGGACAACAATTATTCAGCCTTTTGAATATATCTACCACCTACAATCATAATAATGTTTACCCATACGTCTGAACTATCAAGGTGTCCTCGATTACTTAGACATACACACACATTCCTTGGCCCTCCTTGACCTGACCTGAATACACTGGCTGACACTGGCTATGTAACCATGGCAACGCCGTTTATTTACAAACGATTTGAAGTTTGACTTGAAGGAGGGTGTTTATTGTATAATTTTATTATTTAGTGATTTTATAAATCGTGATATCATTTTAGGTATTTTTTTCTCTCAGACTTAATTATCATGGCAACTGTTTCGCCTCCAAATATTTCAGCCCGTATATTCTACGGTCTTCGAACTGATATACAGTAAGTATATAGAGATAACTTTTCCTTCGGATTTACTCGCTTTAACGTACATAATATTCGTTGCAAGGAATTATAATGCTGGACGACGACTCTAAAAAAAAATTGAGGTAGTTACACATTCATTTTCGTTACATGATTGATATACAAACTCATTTTATAACTCATTTTCTCATGTATAATATTACGTTTAATTATATCTTACGCCTCAAAAGAAAGTACACTATGTAAACTTATATGTTTTTACTCTCTTAGGTACAATGCCCACTATTTCTCAGAATCAGAAATCATCTACCCAGCTGGCGGAGTCATCGTAATTCATAATCATCTTCAAAAGAAACAGAAGTTCATCCGACTGCAAGACAAACACAAGCCAATCAAGTCATTAGTTTTAGCACCAAATAGGTTAGTTCTTATTTAGGTACTAGCTGTGCGAGCGGTGTCACCCGCGTTTATGGTTAATATTATAAAGACTATTTCCGTCATACATGATTTCTATGTAACTTTAACTATTAAGGCTGCACACGCGACGGAAGCTTAAAAAATGGAGTAACTTCTCCCGTTTTCCCAACATTTCCCTTCACTACTCTGCTCCTATTGATTGTTGCGTGATGAAAAGTATACTATAACCTGCCCAGGAGTATAAAGAATAATTGTACCAAGTTTCGTTAAAATCGTTCGAGTAGTTTTTGTTTCTATAAGGAACATACAGACAGACAGACAGACAAAAATTTTACTGATTGTATTTTTGGCATCAGTATCAATCACTAATCACCCCCTGATAGTTATTTTGAAAATATATTTCATGTACAGAATTGACCTCTACAGATTTATTATAAATATAGATGGTGGCATGTAGGTATTTTTATTAATTAATATATGTTGCAGCGTTGCTTTAATTATGTACACCTCTTCGGAAGTATGGTCACTAACTATACCTACCTTTAACTATCTATACAAAGTTATATATATCTTGAAATTACGTACACTACGGCGAAAAACGCAAACAAGTCTCCTGACCCATAAAAACATTTTAATAGGATTTTTACTGTTAAAAGCCTCTGTATCATTTGCAGACGATGGTTAGCATTAAACGAAATAGCGGAAGAGGGTCAGAAACCAATTATAACCATTTACGACTTGACCACATATAAGAGAAGAAAAATCTTGACGGTCCCGTTTGAAAATTCTACAGCGAGAGAATTCGCATGCGTACAGTTTACTTACGACTCGAAATATCTAGTCGCAATTACTGGAGAGCCTGATTGGTACCTCTATTATTATAACTGGGATAAAGGGAAGGTGGAAAGTCATGCCAAGGCACAAAATCCGAGCGGACAAGGAGTCGTTGAGAGTGTAAGTGTCTTTAGTATCTCTTTCTTACTCTATTTGTAACATTGTCTTTTTGACTAGGATTACTCGACAAATGGGGAATATGGGTCTTTTTGATGCATACCTGAATAATACGTATATTTATAAGGCACTGTAAGTTTAAATGTTTACAGGTGGCGTGCAACCCGTCAGATGCAACACTGGTCGTTATTACAGGTCCTTACACATTTCGCATCATGAACGTTTCGGAAACAGTGTGGCGACAATGGGGTTGGTGTAAAGCTGAAAACGTAAGTCTGTTATCTACAAATAAGCACTACACCGGTGCATGCGATAGTAATATTATCAATTTATCAAGACAACATATCTACTTGTCGTTACTTGTGGCAAATACATAGGTATTATACATTGATATTGAAATAATTCATTCGAGATTCAGCCCCAAGGTTTTGATTTATTTATTTTTGGATATAGGTAGATATTTGTTATTTAAACACACTAAAAAACTAAATAACGTTTCTTGGTCAGGCTCATTAGAAAAAATATTATTACAACATTCATTTTTAACTGTGTAGAAGTCATAAAAATAGATGAATACTTCGTTATCATATATTATATGGGCTTATTTTAAAAACTCATCCCTATAGAAGAGTCTGACTGGCAGCCAGCCCACTGTTTTAAAGACTTTTGGCTTTATAAAGGAAAACTAGTAAATAAAATGGTTAGAACAAGAAGTAAATGGGTACTTAGTTGAACGAACTTGAGTTCAACGAGTAAAATTTAGCGAAAACTACTACAGCACAGGTTCCTACCTGCTCGAGCGTTGGGCGGAACGATCATTGACTTCCTACATTAATTTATGTCTTATCGCGTTGACCGCGCTACCTAGTATTTTTATTTTTACCCACTAATAAACCTCGCCAAGAATTACCTACATACAACAATAGCGTACCTAAAATACAACCAACGGTATTTAATTATTTAAAACAATACCTACTGCGAGTAATACACTCATATCATTGTCCTTCAAAAGATGTAGACATGTATTAACGTATGTTGTCATTGTTATTCAAATAATTGACTACCGAAATGAAGAAGAAGTGCCATCTATGTTCCTTGCCTAGAATGTCATAAAAGGCGACAAATGGTATATCGGGTTTTGGGTATATGATTGTGGACGCGACGAGCTAGCCACTTGTTACTACTTTTTCACAATTTTCTATCTAACCCAGCCCAGTTTTATTTTTGGCTGAATGTAGTTAAAAGAGCTTGCTGCCCCTTTAACTTTGACTCTGCCTACCCCTTCGGGGATTATAAGCGTGATATTATGATGTATTTAAGAATTAAATATTTTACAAGAATGCATTTAAGGACTGAACATTTTTGAATTGATTTGTCAGATTAACATAACGAGTTGCATGTGGCTGACAGCTGACCGCATCATGTTCGGCACAGACAACGGCGTCATCATGGTCGTTGAGAACGGCGAACTGAGACAGAACTGCATTTTTAAAGCCGCTGAGGTAGTTGAGATGTCTGTTAAGAAGGTTGAAGCTGAGTAAGTTCTTAATCACTCTGTCTGTGGTAATTAGTAGATACTCGTCACAATCTCCAGTCGTCAGAAGCATATTAAAACTGAAGGAGTTGTCTGACCTTCTGGTCAGACAACGACAATACAAAACGAAATTGTGTCTATGTGAAATAAAATCGATGGGGACGACACATATCTTTTCCAGTTTAGACGGGAATACATTGTTTTACAACAATTGACCAGGCAACATAATGCAATCTATTTAAACTTTAACAATACCACATATTATGTCTACTTACTACATTACTAAAAAAAATAATACCCATAAACCTATATTTATATATATACCTACTCGGAATTTTAAAATGTTACCTCTCTCGATTAAATGATCATAGGTATTTTGCATTTTGTAAATAAGCATAGTTTTTCCTAATATAACCCAGTTAATTGTTGAATAGGTACTTATTTTTATCTGTAAATGCAGTTAACCTACAATGCTGAATTTGTTTTAAAATTTTAGAAACCATTTCTTAAACTTATTATGCTTTAAATTTCCCGCTAAGTCCGGAAGCCGCAAAACCAAAGTAAGTATCTAGATGCGGTTTTAATATCTCGTTTGTGTTCGAGGGTGAAATCTAGATTGAAACTTGACTGGCTCGATGGCGCATTCGGTAGTGGCCCTGCCCCATGCGCCAAGAGTTGTGGGTTCGATTCCCACCTAGGACAAACATTCGTATGATGAATACTTGTGTTTGTTCTGTGTCTGGGTGTTAATATCCAATATTTAAGTATATATTTGTAATACCACTGTTGATTCTGATATCCGTAACACAAGTGCTTAAGCTACTTACCTCGGAGTCAGATCAATGTATGTGATGTAGTCGGATATTTAAAAAAAAATTATTATATATATTTTATTTTATGCTTTACCATCTTTATTACAGTAATTTTCTTAAAAGTTTACTTCTTCTTTAATATATCATTATCATAATATGTATTAGGTATATACATGGTAAAACATTATTTTGACACACTTTAACTGTGAATCCTACTTGCATACCTATTATTATATTCAAGAATTAAAATATGATACAGGTGCAGCATTTGCTCGCTGCTCCGCCCGTGTGGAGTTACGTGGCATAGTGACTATCTAGTATTCCACAGAATCATAAGTAGGTAGATTATGACCATTCACAAGAATAAATTATATTAGTGAGAATAGCAAGATTTCACCATTTACTTTATTCAAATTATACTTACTCAAATATGTTGTCAATTTTTGAAGTGAATTTTGAAAACTAAAATCAAATTTAGGGCAGAAGACGCCGAGAAGGCGAGCACATCAAGTAAGGAGGCCACGGACGAAGCCGGCGCCGGCGGTGGCGAGCTCTTCGAAGAAACATATCCTGTTACTAATTTTGTAAATTTTCCAAAAGGTATATTTATGCATATTTACTAGTTTCGAGGTATACCTAGTGTAGATCAGACGAACTTTAGATGAATATCATTTGGGAACAAGAACAGAAGGGGACGTTTTACAAAAATAAAAAGGAAAAAAGCATTCAATTTCAAAGAAAATCCTACATAAAAGTGCAATGAATATGAATGCATCAATCTTACTAACACAGGTTTCGCATTTGCTTGCGGGCCCGGTTATGTGCACATGTTCGAGAAAGAAACGCCACATCATTGGAGGAAGAGAAATCTATTTAGGATTTCTAAGAAGTCTTACAAGTACGTTTAGATTTTAATATACCTAATATCTACTGATTTTTATATCTACAGTAAAGAGTTGATTTATTTATCTGTTAACTTATTATATTACTATATTGATTTGTTATTTATTATTTAATTTGATATGAAAACAACGTGTAATAAATACGCCACGAATCTATCGTCTACTTTCAGCAGTAGGTACCTATCTATTGGCTTTCCTAACAATTTTGATAATTCCATTTACCAGACATACACGTGAACACCCACTGTGGTCTCCACTTGATGCAATACAGCATATCGCCATTGACCCCAACCAGGAGACACTGCTCATTACGACATTACGAAAGCAGTTGTACTATGTCAAACTATTTGGACAGCACATGTTACAGGTATGTTGTTAACTGGATTTGTAAACGTAATTCATACCTCTATGCCTCTTTGAATAAGAGTTTTCGGAAGAAAATTTGGCACCCATGTTATATCATGTTGACGATTATAGGTATAAGGAAAATAAACGTGAATAAAGTATAACTTATATATTTTTCCTTGAATAGGTGCGATGAAAAATCGACGCTCAGGGAAAACTTGAGCATTTTTCTCCTTTGCTATTGCTACCATTAAGATAAGACCTAAGTGATTATACTACGGATATTAATTTATAGATAATTATTGTAAATATGAAGAATGCATTTATAAATTTTTAAGACGGCCAATGAAAATGACGTAGTGGAGGAAAATAATTAAGCATTAAATAACAGTTTCAACAGTGGCTAGCTATATACCTAGTTGTAATAAATGGATTTTGATTCATGTTTTCTTCTACCGGTAGAATCCAGAGATCTCCTTCACGGAGCTCGGTCCAGCCATGCACTACGGACGTATTAACTCTCTGTCGATGTGCGCATGGAAACCAATCTTTATGACGTCCGGCGAGCATGATAAGAGTATTAGAATCTGGAATTACATGACAGATGACATTGAGCTGATCAGGCTGTATCAAGAGGAGATACACTGCGTGTCTTTGCACCCTACCGGTAAGTAAGCCAGCTGATGAATTTCATACAGGAGCTATATAAACTAGATTAATCAAAAGTTCCACTTTAATCTGGGTAACAAGCTGTTTGATCACGACACACTTCAATGCCAGATTTGTCAATAAGACGTATAAGTAGTGTCTAAGCTCACTGCAGATTTTAGTCCTGCATTATTAGTACCTTATAAAATGTAATCCTGCAGTTGTTAGGTAGGTAAGTATATAGTGTTTAAATATTCCCTCCCAAATGTATTTAAGTAAATCTACATACCTTATTCTGACAGGATTATTCGCAATCGTTGGCTTCTCGGACAAATTGCGTTTTATGGTGGTGCTCATCGACGACTTCGAGGTGATGCGCGAGTTCCCTATACGGAACTGTAAGCAAGCCAAGTTCAGCACCAACGGGCACCTGTTTGCCGCCGTCAACGGACAAGTCATACAAGTGTTTTCTTCGGTCTCCTTTCAAAACGTGTACAACCTGAAAGGGCATAATGGAAGGGTTAGTCTAGAAAAATTATAATAGCTGTAACATTGAAGTTAAATTAGTTGCTATATTATAAACTTGTTACGGTAAATACATTTATGACTCTGTAATAACGGATTTATTTATTAAACATTCAGATAGTTATGGATATAGACCGATAAGAGAGAAAATACATTTTTTGCTCAGCTTGATCAACCGGGCAACAAATTCCTAATAGGTTATTTGTCATTGAGTATCCTTTCAACGATGTATAACATCCGTTTTGTAAATGGACAGTGATAAACGACACATTTACACTGCAACAAGGTCAATTGGGTTTATCTAACTAAGGTAAATAGGATCGGTTGATGTTATCATCACATTGTTTACTTACAAGACACCAATTAAATACGAAGGACTGATCAACAACATAAGCACATTCATGATACTTAAATAAAATATATTCTACATTGTAGCTAAACTAATAGCAATCGCTAGATTACATTAATGGATAGGTACATAATGTGTTTGTAAGTGTATAGTGTCTAATAGAGTTAGAAAAAAGACTGATAGCCGAACCATTTTTAAAGCATTTTTAAAAGGGACTTACCTGCTAACTAATTATCTGAATAAATAATTCCCAAAACGACACAAATTGAAGTTTTGGCGATTATTTATTCAACAAACAAGGAATATGATATCTGCTTGCGGAGTCATGAGCATAAGCTAATCATAATCATAAATTATAAACGCGAAAGTTTGTATGGATGGAAGGATGTTTTTTTTGCTTTTGTACGCAAAAACGCACATTGATTATTTATTGTCGATGTACCACGCGAGCGAAGAAGAAGAAAATTCCAAGATGGTCTGGGACTATCCCATATTAGCCTGCGACTTTAAAATTGTCTAGCAGGTCGTAAAATACGATTAATGATGAGTTGGGTTTGTGATTATGTAGGCGACAAGCTAGCCACTCGACTGTACCCTTTCTATATTTTTCATATAACCCAATCCAATAGTTACTAGAGCTTACTTCTTCCTTGGACTCTACCTGACCCTTTGGTAATTGCTTATCTAGTTATATATCTTTGTATGTGTTGTAGGTTTCTTGTCTCGCCTGGTCCACCAACGACCTGACCCTGGTGTCGTGCGGCACGGAGGGCGCGGTGTACGAGTGGAGCATGTCCAGCGGGCAGCGCGTCGGCGAGGTGATCCTCAAGACCAACCAGTTCAACGCCTGCGCCGTCAACAGGTTACCCCACAGTTAAGAGTAGGGATAAGAAATAGAGAAACCACCCACCTTTGGGGGGAGCTACGGGTTGATGCTGTACAACAAATAACAATAAGTTATTAATTACTCTTGGCCAACAGGTTGCTTAACTGAAGAAATTTATAAGCGCAATTTAATTTAGTTTTCTCTTTGTGGAGAATAACGACAACAATCCTATTAACACAATAACATAAAGGCAAAGAAATAAACATGTGCTTTATATTATTAACAGTTCCGTGCTACGTCTGATATCTAGAAATTCTTTTCTTCAGGTGTAGTTTTATGAGATCGTAGGCTATAACTAAGACAGCATAAAACTTGTCCTTCAACAAAAATATATTTGCTGATTTCAGTAATGGAAAAACTACCTATGGATTGGGATCTGATGGAGAAATTAAGGAGATTGGACAAAATACAATCAGGAGGAACTTACCTCTAATAGGATGCGCGCTTGACACAATCGTCTTGTCTCGATCAGACTTGATGCTATTTATCACCGGCGGAGAAGGAGGGGTCACGAGTGTACAACTTCCTCTTCTAGACAAAGCCATATTTAATGAGTTCCACATGCACAATAAGAAAGTGACTGCTATTGCTCTATCTTATGATGATCAAACGCTAGTGTCCGTAGCTGAAGATTCCTCGATATGCCTGTGGAGGTTGACTAATGCGGACGGAAGAGCAATAGCTCTGGACAAGGATTTTGCTTATTCTAAAGAAATATTGATAAGCAAGAAAGATTTGCAGGAAAAAATAAATAGCATTAACGTAAGTAAACCTACATATTTTGTTCGAAAAATAATTTTATACCGAAGTAGGTAATATTACCATATAGGTATATCAACATATGTATAAAGTGCATAGTAACAGCGTTTGTATTGTATTTTGTATTTTTTATACAGTTTATGCAGTCATGTCCTGTAAAAGGTCAAGGGTAGGTAAATATTTAGTTATTTCTGTCGACTCTTGCAGATTTTGAAATGTTTTATCACCTATCAATTTCGTTATAGGAGAACAATTAGTAGCTGGCAAATAAAATCAAATGGATGTGATAAATGATACAATGATTTCAGTTGCTCAGCACGAGGATGAGTGAATTGGAAACAGAGCACACTTATCAGCTGCGACAAGCAGAGGCCACTCAGGCTGAGAAACTCAAGGAGGTGCACGAAGGGTACTGCGCAGCCATTGAAGAACTCAAAGAAAAGAATGAGGTAAGGTCTTTACGAGATATAAGCAAATAATAATATGTAGGAAATGTTATTTTTCTTTTTCTTTACAGTTAATATTAACATTAACATGAATTATTTGAAAAAAAATCCAACTTTATCCCGAAAAACGAAATCTATTCCAATACCTGTTTGGATAAAAGTTGGGCACCTCTGATTACTCTACTTTTAAGTTATGATTTAGATTACAAGGTATTTGTTTATACTATTCAGACAATGGAAAACGAGCACACGCACGAGATAGGCATGATCCAACAAGACATCCAAAAACTGCGCTCAGGACACGAGAGGACACTACAAGGCTTGGAAGCGGACTTCAATATCAGGCTCATCAGCGAGTATGATAGATACCAGGTGCGAATACTTACCTACATCATGTTTATCTGCAGAAAATAATTGCAAGTGGTCTCCAGCCAAATGAGATATTAAGCTATAACGAAACACTATTCGTATAAATGCCTGCCTGGCCTTTGACGAAAAATTAGAAAACCATTGAATTTATCGTGAATGTAGTAGTACCTAAGTATTGGTATATTTTAGTTAAATAATACTAGTAGCACAGTTCTCTGACCTCTTAAAATTTAAAATATTGTTAATATAAAAGGTATGGTTTGGTCAAGACAATACTATTTTAACGCAAAAGATACCAACCGTAACATGCTTTAATTATATGATTTTAGAGTCTTGAAGACAAAACGGCAAGAATGAGAAAAGATTACGAGCAGCGTCTGGAAGACCTGGCAGAGAGCAAGCGTCACGCTCTGAGAGAGATGAATAGAATGTTTGAAGCTAAACTTGAAGAAAAGGACCTTTTGCTTCAAGAGGTAAGAACATTACCTATCGATAGGTTGCTTTTAAAAACAATTAATATTTGCAATTATTTCCCACATATTGATTGAGTACAACATAATAGTTAAGATTTTATGAGTGAAATGGGATTGTATAGCTTGATGACGGCTGAATGGTCCCAGATGAACTGGGAGAAGGGCAAGAGGATGATGAATGGTTAGAATTTGATGAAGATGGTTGATTTAGTCGTTAAGTCTACCTTTTCCAAAACCTGTGAATTCTCATAAACTATTCTATGTTACTTAGTTTTCCTAAACAAATGGGTTTTTTGAAATGTTTTTATTAATTTGGAAACTACCTATAAGCTAAAAATGATTTAAATGGGTCACATTATAGCTTCCATTTATGGCCTCTTTCCGAACAGCTTCAAGAACAAGCGGACATGGAAACTAAAGAGCACGAAACGATTAAAGCGTCAATAGAGGAGGACGCTGATCGTGAAATAATAGAAATCAGAACAGCATATGAAGTTCAACTGAAGGAGGAGAAGGACGCCAACGTGCGCTTGAAGGGCGAGACAGGTCTTATGAAGAAGAAGCTAATCAGTGCGAACAAGGAAATTGATGAGTTCAAGCATCAGATCTCACAGTTGAAAGGTAACCTCATTTCTTTTATACTTACCTTAATTATTACAAACAGATACAAACAAGCCTTACCAAGTTATTATTGAATATAATCTTCCAAATTATAAAATCTTTTACAGCTGAACATAAACAATTTCAAAAAGTAATTTCTACACTGGAGAGAGATGTTGCCGATCTCAAAAAAGAAATATCAGAACGAGATGGCACAATACAAGATAAAGAGAAGAGAATATACGAATTGAAAAGAAAGAAACAAGAGCTGGAAAAATACAAGTTCGTCTTGAATTTCAAAATAACGGAACTTAAAAATCAGGTAACTGGGTCGTTTTAAATAGAAGATAGAAGACGTCGCAATTTTGAAATAACAGCAACAAACGTAGTTGAACACTTTCAGTGTTAATTCTTAAGTAAATAATAACTAAATGTGTTCAGCTATTTCTGTTGCTGATCGTCGAAAATTTAGACTTAAATATTAAACCTTATCAATATCTAGATTGAACCCAAAGAACGAATTATTAGAGAATTGAAGGTGCAAATTGACGATATGGAAAATGAGGAACTAAAATTACTGAATGTCAAACACGACCTCGGTATGATTCATAAATGGAATAGATGTAAATTTTAGACAGATAGTAATCATTACCTACTTACTCATTTGAGCCGAAAAAAAGTTACAGCTGTGATCCTTATTTCCTGTTTAATTAACTTCAAATAAAATTAAAGTGCACCATAAACCATACAGCATTTTAATTGCAGCAGTCTTTTGACGAAAACGGGAGAAAATTCTTATACACGATTAATTATGAAACTAACTCATACATGTTTTATGTTAAACAGATAGAACCGCTAGAACGTGACATCAAAGCGAAAAAGTTGCGTATATTAGAACTGGAAGTTTCGCTAGAAACCCTTTTAAAGCAAAGATCTTTTCGCGGTAAATTTATAAATCCAGTATATTTACCAGTTGTAATTTTTTCTCGACGTACCATCATTGTTTACATTAATGTCATCATGGTATCGTCACAAGAGTACCTAGCACTAATTAGTACCTAGCAGTAGTAGCACATCCATTTTGTTTTCAGTACTTAATAAAAATCACACGTAGATACTCCGAAGTAGACAATTAATGCTAATTATTTACTTTGTAATAAGAAAAGAACACTAGAAAAGTTACTACAGCTACGTAACTATGTACTATTTTTAATCGGTAAAGATTATTCCTTTCAGAACTTAAAATCAACCAGCTGAACGAAAAACTAACGTCAGCTAAAAAAGATTATTTGAGCGAAGCAGATAGAAATTTGACTTTGAAGAACACTTTGAAAAAGATTAAAATCGATCTGCATAACATGACTGCCAATTTCCAAGATCCAACGAAACTGAAGTTGAATGTCAAAGTAAGTAGGTACAGTATGTATAAAATGAAAGCGTCTTTCCGTAGGTAAGTAAGTACCTATTTTAATGCCACCAGAATATTATTTCTTAAGACGCGACTAGATAATCGTCTAAGTTGGATGAGGACAGATGATACTCGTATTTAATAGCTATAGGTACTTTTAGCTTTTGTTTCACAGACAAAGTTTTAATGAAATGAAAAGCTCCTTGTTTTCCATAGGCACTTTTCCACAAGTACGTAGAGGATATAGATTTCGTGCGCAGTCGAATAGCGGAGGACGAGGCCATCCGCGAGTTCAACCGACAGCGGGACCACCTCGAGAAGCAGGTGGCTGCGCTCAAGCAGCAGCTGGCCAAGTCCCTCGGCGGCTCCAAGAGCGATATCGGCAAGATCATGGACGTTAGTATAAGAACCAGTACCTAGTGTAGCATGGTAGGGACAATGCCGATAGGAGAATGCGGCGCAGGTCGGTCGGAACTTTTTCGGGAGAGGCAAATTTTAAATTACTGACAAATGTGCAATTTTTATACACATAATTATCAAATCCCTGGTCCTGGGTGACACTGATTGGAGAGCGGCAAATTTGAATTTGCTCCCTGCCTCCGGCGGCAGAAAACAACGCTACGAGAACCAACTGCACTGAGAACAGTAGGTGATGAAAATAATATAGGGAGACGTAGGTGAGCTAAAGCAGTGATTCCTAATCTTTAGTGTTCCATTAGATAGGTAAACCCCCCCCCCCCCCGATATGACACAGATGGATCCTTCGAAAATGCGACTAGACATAGGTAGGTACTTATATGCCTAATAGAGCTATTAAGAGAAAAACAACGAGGGTCGATGCAGGGGGTCTTAGTTCATCCGCGATTTTTAAATACCTATGGTGTTTAAAAAATCAAGTTACGAGTATACCAACCTACTAGCCAAAATTATTGATATCTTCTAAATGCAAAAGGGTTTTTTGGTTTGTGATCAAAATTTATATATTTTCTTATATTTATCCACACAGGTTTTATATTATGTAGGTGCCTGTTTTAATGACCATAATAATAATAAAAGTAAACACTAGAAATATATAAAATATAGGTAGATATTATGCATGAATGCATAAATAAGAGAAGACTTATCCACAGTATCGACTACCTCTGACGTGGGTATTTAACATTCAGAGAATACAAGTGTTTATTTAATTTTATTTGCTAAAAAATACTCAACGAAGCAATTCATTTCCGTATTGCGTGCTTGGCAGTATTACCCATAAATTTTAATGTACCTACATAAGAATATACCTACTTACTACGCAAGTATCTAGCGAGCACACGTAATTTTTTTTACAAATAATATTATTTGCGGTTCAGAGACGTCATGAGACTACTATTTAGTAGTATGTATATAATTAGCAATATTTCCATTAGAATAATAAGTTTTGAAAACACTTTTATGTAATAATTAAGAATCAAGTGCTTACACGGTTGCCAAATATTTATTTACGATAAATATAAGTATACTTTAAGGATGGGTCTGACTCTGAGTAGTTATAATGAAACCATGACAAACCATAAAACTGAGTGACCGACCGATTCTGGCACCACAGACGAATAATTTAATTGAAAAAAAGAGGCCAAAAGGAAGAGGAAATACTTCCAAGACATTTGTTATTTTACAATAGGTTGATTAAATTTTCAAAAGTGACTAAAATCCCTAACCTGCATTGATGTCCCTTGTTCTATTTGGAAACAAGAAAATGCAATTTTTTATACAATAAATATAGCCACATTTCAAGAAAACTGTTTGAGATGTCACGGCAAATATTAAATTGAGAAGTTAGAATATGTTAATAACATATGTAGCTAATAGGTAGGTATTTAATATGAAATTTCCATTTTCTTATGAATATAAGCGAGGATTTTTTTATTGTGTCATCGTTGTAAAGATTCCATATGGCGTTCGGTTCTCTCTGCCTACCCCGCTAGGGAAGTGGCGTGAAGTTTAGTTAGTTAGTTAGTTGTAAAGATGCCTGTGCGGGATAATGTGTCTGCTGTGTGCTAAATATAAGTGAAGACTTCACATCATTATTTAAATACAGGAGAACTGCACCCTATTGGCGGAGATCAACAACCTGCGTTCAGAGCTCAAGTCGACGCGCACGCGCTGCTTCCAAATGGAGTCGATCCTGGGGCTGTCGGCGCGGTACATCCCGCCAGCCACCGCGCGCGCCAAGCTCAAGCACGTCACCGAGGACCGGGAGAAACTCGACGAGAGATTCAAGCAGAGAATCGAGGCAAGTCTATATTCAGATTATACTCGTATACCTATAACCTTATTTTTAGTATATCCGAAACCTGTTTTTTTTTTGTACAGAATCGTTTAGAATCGACTGCAATAGTTTTTATACAATGTTAAATTTAGACGAAATTTTTTTACAAACCCTTAAATAAGCTTACACCCAACTGAAAACTGTATGACGCGTGTGTTATACAGTTCTACACTAGTCTCCTGTATTATTTCTGTAACGCATGCGTTTACTAGCCTATTGGGTAAGCACGTTCTTTTACGAAACCAACATTTGACACTCAACGGATATTGGTTATTGCTTTGCAAATTAATTTATTACCTGAAAAGAGTTGGTATTTGAAGGACATGATACGAGAAGTCAGCGTTAAACATGTTTAGGCGCGTCACCTATATCCGTTAACAAAAATACATACGACATTACAATAAATGAAGATTCGCAACAAATACTTACCTAGTTACAACACCTTTGCTAGTGCGAGTGCTCCGTTCGCACAATAATTTCTTCACATAGTAACGCTCACGCACCAAATTCCCGTTAACTATCTTAGTCTGCATTAAAATGCTCGTGGTGAGTGAGCGCCGTTTTTACTGCCAATTCGACTATTTTTACACATTTTACATACTATTTTACATATATTGCTAACCATTTAGAGGTATCATTACTAATATTAAGTAGGTACATATCTATACAGTTACCTGTATAATTATGACACTGTGATTGTAAAAAAACATGACATGAAAAATACCAGAAATCAGTTACAAAATCCATCAATATGTTTTAAAAACAGGAGAGAGAAGAGATTATCGTCGCTTTAAAAGAAGAAAACGACCGTCTTTTGGGAAAAATACGGTGCGAAGAACCAGCCAAGACGACAGATTCCGAACCCGCTATGACGAATACAGAAGAATAAGATTATTTTTATTAAAACTACTTACGCTAAAGCATTGTTTTTGTGTATTTTTTTCTAGTTTTTTTTTTCTAATACATTCTAGCTGGGAAAGGCACACGAAAACTTTTTATAAGCATAAGCTCAGATTGGTATTGTAACATGTATTTAATTATTTATATTTTACATTAAAACAAACATCTAAAATTTATTTTTTGAAATATAAAACTTTGTAATTATAATCGACATACAAAACATGCAATCTTAGCAACCTTTATTTTGCACCAATTTCTTGAAATATTGCCTTTTGGCATCTATACAAGAGACTCATACTAGCAGCACCCCGCGGTTTCACTCGTGTAGTTCCCGTTCGTGGGAATAAGGGGATAAAATATATACCTAGTAGTTTATTCGTTACATACATACACAAATAATCTTTCATCTTTATAATAATAGTATAGATTACGAGTATTTTCATATTACCTTTACTTCAAGGAAAATATTTCAATGTAACCTAGCAACACTAACCAAATTTCATTAAAGTTTTGTGTTCCAAGTAATGAGAAACAAATAACATGGAAATATAATATCAAAATATTTAGATAATTATTACTTAACTATGCAACGGTACTCCGTTTCCTCGTTTTAATTTTTGAAACAATTTTTACAATGTTTAAACACACAAGACGGCATTTTAAAGAATTAATTTAAAACACAGATGTTACGTACTGTCAACGCAACGCTTTGTTTCGAACTGTCTTCGAGTTTGTATGTATTTGCTTTCGATTTTGTATTTGCTTTCCCGGCCGCACTCTCGTGTCCGTTACGGGTCTATCTGCCTTTTGTTCTGTAATCTAAGAGCATAAGTATTAAAGTAAAGGCTAATATGAGCAATATAATATGCCCTTATTGATTAGTTTTCGTCCAGTCTCGAAGACTGCATCACGAAGAACTATTTAGTCGGATTATTAAGAGTAAGGTAAATTGTTCTATAAATGGACATGGGCCCTTTAGTTTTAAAAGCCGTTGGGGTAAAGTATTATTTTACGTGACTTTATCCTTAAATTTTTTAAATGCTATCGGTTTTCCAGGACGATTACAATAATACATTATATTTTTAAAAATATCTTTAATGACCAACATAAATGCACTGTTTCCCTAATTGTTTCGTTTGTTATTAACTGCAGAAAGGTTGAGAATAATATCGAATTTTTATTTACAACAAAAACAAAAGCTTCTAACTACCATTCTAATTTTGAAAACAAAAATATCATAGATTACGCCCTTAGAACTAAATAACTCCGTTCTTTACTCATCTCTTTGCAATGCTTATAAAAAAATAAAGTAAAAAATTTACATACTCTTTGACACCTTATCTACACATGTTATCCCATTCATTCAGTAATAAATAAACCTTATCCCATTTTAGCACTAGCCAACCAACACCTAATCACTGCAAATGTATGCACATTACATTTCATCACTCAGATGGTATTACAATTGTATTGGCCTCATAAGCTGATGAATATCAAAATAAACAAGCTGTCTAATTTAAAGCATCCATCGTCATGACGCGCATATTGAAATATTTGACTTAGAGAATGAATGGCAATATTGCTTTTCGGCCTTTAGGGTACTCGGGGAATTCCTTTTTATAGTTGCGGTGCTTTCCGATCGCCCACACGGCCATCTGATAGAAACCGGCAGCAGCAAATAGTCCCGCTGGAATAGAATAAAACAAATGATTTCCAAAAACAATGTAATGGAAGATATAAAACATGTGTGTTAATGGAAATAATGGCAAGTGGACAGCAAAATGTAGGTTTGCTTTAGAAGACCAATGAATAAATTTATATCTGGAATACCCACACATATCTTACTAATACTTTAAATACTATTAATTTAATAATAGAAGTATGAATGTTTGAAATTTCAAATTCTGTGGCATAAATTAAGTGCCTGGAAATTGCAAGATATGGTTTTCTTATGGGCACATAATCATAACCACAACCTGATTAAGAATCACACAATATTAATGATTTTTTATCTTAAGAAATGTTGGTATAAAAAACTTAATAACTTTTAACAACTTACCTTGCCAATTGTTACGATACATATGAATAAATTAATGTTCTATGCAAATCAAACTCACAGGGACTAAAGGTCATGGCATTGTTCAATAATGCATTATTGATGAGACATAGACTTCCAAATGTTTAGTTATCGGACAAAATTAACAGGAATGTGCATTTAAAGAATACAAAGAGTACCATGAATGAGACAACACTGCAAAAAATCTATAGAATTAACAGATTCCACAAAAGACTTTGCTCTTTTAATTTACCCATGAGCACAGGTAATATAAAAAAAATATAAAAAAAAACTGCTTACCTGGAGCACATTTAGTCATGATTGTGAAGAACAGCCAGGAGCCAAACTCATAGGTGTAATTAGGACAAGACACAAAGTTAAAGAGCTGGGAGAAAGGGTTGCCATCAGGCATCGGCACCCTTCTTACTTTGGTGCCAGGTGGTCGGAGGTTCTTCAGTAAAATGTGGATGCTCAGATTCCCCAATTCACACAACTGAAACAAGTATTCTAAGGTAATGATTGGATGATAATAACATTGAAATGTATTGTAACTAGTCTTATACGAAAGCAACAAGTTAACATACAATTTCTTTTCACACAATTCTTGACCTCCAATACTAATTAATGTTGGGCTGTATTTAGTTGGAAATATTTTCATAGAAATATAACAAAACAATTATGAGGGAGGAAAACTAAGTCATACAGTCCATTAAAATAGCTGTATTCAAATATAAATACAACAATTATAAGGTATTTACAAAGACCAGATTAACTTGTTATTAAACCAGTTTAGCTTTAGGTGGATAATTCCCAAAGCTTAACTGGTTTTCAGTGAATATAATGGATATAATAGAAAGTTCCATAATAATCACACATGAAACAGTACATCAGTGATAAGACATTCAGTGATAAAGCAAATCCATCATAAATTAAGATAAAATTTAAAGAAAAACCTAACATTAAAGCCCCTGTCCATTATATTTGGTATCGCCCTAGCAGCTAACCTAGTTTCCCAAAAACACAGATAGTATTTATGTTATTATAATATAGATAAATATAAATATAGATATATCATCATATGTATTTAGATAGGTTTCTTACTACTATCCTAAAATATATAAAGAATAAGAGTACTACTTACAGTGAATCCAACTAATCCCACATAGAACCATGAGTCACTAGGGGGTGTGTAGAGAGGGTGGTTGACGTGATAAGCCACATACAGAGTAAACAACCAATAGTAGCTGCAGTTTTTGAACAGATTGCGAACTGGCATCGTACCATGAGAAAAACGATGGACGAACAATGTTTCAAAGAGCCGCTTTGCATAGTGAGCAGACCAGCACACTGCTGCTACTCTGTGGATCAAAAAAATTGTGCCTTCATGAATTAAAGCATCCAGTATACTTTAAACTTCATTTCCATCAAAGCCATAAGGAATTTACAATCCACTATCAAGTATGAAAGTACCGTTTGGTTTGAATTGATTATTGAAGTAATCTAAAATTAAGGTTTTTTTTCAACACTTACGTAGCAACACTTCCAGGAGTAGAGTTTTGGGAACCATACAACACCCATGGCCGTTGATAAGCCCACAAGTATACAAGCAGAGGTCCAGCATATTCAGCCAAAAATACATTCCTCCAGGAAATCTGAGGTCCCAAATCTTTAACATACAGTTTTGCACCATTCTGGATGTTTAATGATTTCATAGACTCCTCATCTTTTAGCGCTTTGCCTTTTGCTTCTAATTTCACAGCTTGGCGGTCAGGGTACAGAGATTTTTTGACATTCCGATAGATCTTTTCCTTAACATCTTTCACGGTAGCGTCCTCTTTCAGTTGAATTTTACCCAGTGGTTTAGAACCAGAAGCATTTAATATTTCAATCTAGAAAAAAAAATATTACTCAAATTATGTTCTATAAAAAACCTGATAGAATTGACCAGCAATAATAGAAAAATACGCATACATACTTCCATTTTCTTGATGCCTGTATTGCTCACTGATCCGCAGCAAGACTCGGTAGGTACCTACTAACAGTGTAAAGGTCACCAATAACTTTATTCAAATATTCCTGGTCTGTAATTCGAATGAAATGACACGTTTCGTCGTTACTGATTTTATATTATTCGTCTGCTGTGGTTACTGACAAGCAATAGCGAAGTAACTCAATGCTCGCTCAATGGAAATTATCCGTGAGGGAGGCGTATTTATCGTAACAGTAAGAAATAACAGGTATTTAAATATACGTATTCGTGTTAAAAAAAATAACAGTTGTTCCTTCCGAACTGTTTAAATGAACGTGGAAGTTAATGTTGTTAAAACACAACATTCAATACTCCTCGCAGATAACTGTTATCCGCCTCGTAACTGTTATATAGGTTCTATTCCCTCTAATTCTCGAGTAAATAACAAGATTCTGGAGCAGAAAGGTGACCATAAAAACTCCACAATAAAACGACACAACCCCAACGAGGTTGGGCTTGTTTGAATAGTGATGTTGACTGGCAAGTCAATTGAGATACTTTTTAAGAGCTGTCAAAACGAAATCACTTCATAGATTTTGTATGGGATTGTCAACGTGTGACGTCATTAGTTCGTATAGTCAACTGACATAATATTAAGCAGTTTTTGTAAAATTGAAAATCTTAGACTCAATATAATTCAAAATCAATAAGGCTTAACAGTATACTATGATAATTTCTTTTTCAGAATTGATATTTCAAAATTAAATATAAATGGTGTCAACATCCCTATTGCATTGACGAGTACTTTGATCCTTTAGCTGAGGTTTGCAGAGAAGGTCTTCTTAGTGAAACACGTCTTGAGTGTAGAGAAGAGAATATTTATTGATTGAAATGGTATAGAATATATACAGAAAAGTAGCTTACAACTAGTGGGATGTAAAATGAGTAAAACATAAAGTGTAAATATAATATACGCTAGAAGGCGTCGCGGTGCACGATTGCGCGTGCGCTATTTCCGTCTCGCTTCAACAGTCATCTCGCTCTCGCTCACCCTTAGCTGGCGGCGTGCAATATTACGCGACACGTGGCGTCGCGCGAGACTTCCAGTGACCCAGCGAGTGGTGAGGTGAGCGCACGTCGGTCTGATGGCGGGCGGCGCACGGGCGCGAGTCTTGTGCGCTGCGCCGCTGCGCGTGAATGTAATTCATGTATTGCAGCTACAATCCTATATGGTAACCAGGGTCTGATCCTGGATCTCGAAAAGGCCATAAAAACTCTGGAATAAGACAACGATTGAGTTTAGGCTCGTTTGATTTGTATTGACGAGTACTTTAATCATATATTTTAACCAGGTCTGATGCTGGAGCTGGAAGGTGGCTATAGGAACCTGGCAATTAAACGAGACAACCCCATCGAGTTTGGTTTAATAATATTTGTTAGGTTGGTCAGATAATATCCGTAAGCAACCCCATTAAATTAGGGAAAATAAATTCGTTTAACCAACCATCCAGCGACCTACCACCACTCCTTTTAAAAAAAATAAGTAAACGAAAAATAAAAATGGAACTGTTATTTTTAAATAACAGTAACAGGAGTAACAAGTATTTAGCTTTACCTGTTACGACCAATCTTTAATGGAAATATATTTTATTAATCCGTTTCTCGTAAGATGATCCCCGTGATAGGTGTCAATACACCTTTTCAGGCATCGTACTTTCTACAAATCCAAATAATGAGTTTCAAACATATTTAACTTTATACGCTAGTACTCTTGTAAAAAATAATTAATAATCTTCATTTATTAATATAACACGATTCATCAATTTATTTAAATTTATTACTAATTTAAATTTAGAAAATATATCGTATGAATTGCTTACACAGATAACCTCCAAATAGATACCTACCGTACGTTCACTATTTTTAGTGATGCCGATCGATAGTCGACTATTGATAGTCTATCGATAGTCTATCGATAGTTGACGTCATATCAATAGTATCGATAGCCTATCGATACTATCGATAGTATTGTTCCTGGTAAATAAAAAACTATCGATAGTATCGATACTATCAATAGTATTGTTGCTCGTAAATAAAAAACGATAGTATCGATAGTTTAAAACTATCGATAGTCGTTTTATTTTCGATTCTATTGTTTAGAAATTATTGGTATAATGGTCACTAGTACCTGTAGGTTTTTTTACGGTAATTAATTACTATGACTTCATTACTTCTCTAGCGGTAATGCTGTATAATTTAGTTTAACCTAAAACTCTAAGTAATACTAACGAAAAATAAGGAACTATCGATAGTTTAAAACTATCGATACTATCGATGGTATCGATACTATCGATAGTTTTTTATTTACGAGTAACAATACTATCGATAGTATCGATACTACCGATAGTTTGGTGATATCTAGCCATAATACTATCGATAGTATTGCAAGTCATTAATAGTATTACCCCAATTTGGGCTATTGATACTATCGATAGTATCGATAGTCCTATCGATATTCTAACTGATTTTCGAGGTCAACTATCGATAGCGAAACTATCGATAGTTCGGCATCGCTAACTATTTTGTTCTAGGTTCAAGTCACAATATTAGGAGGTAGGAACGGGGTGCGGGGGACGTAACACTCATTCATCTAGTGATGTCCAATTGTATTGTGCAATGTCTATAGTTTTATCGATACATTTATAATTATGTAACGGACAATTAATATTTATTATAATTTTATCTCATTAGATAAATAAATTAAAGTTTTTTAGGGTTCCGTACCTCAAAACCGTACCAAACCGTACCAAAAAAATATTACCAGTATTATTAAACAATAAATCATAGTTTGAAATAATTTCCATTTTAATCAGGAACTAAAATGACAAGCTCGATGGCGCATTCGGTAGGGACCCTGCCCCATGCGCCAAGAGTTGTGGGTTCGATCCCCACCCAGGACAAACATTCGTATGATGAATACTTGTGTTTGTTCTGTGTCTGGGTGTTGATATCCAATATTTAAGTATAATATTTGTAATACCACTGTTGTTTCTGATATCCGTAACACAAGTGCTTAAGCTACTTACTTCGGAGTCAGATCAATGTATGTGATGTCGTTGAATATTATTAAAATTAAAAAGTATATTTAACTGCCTTTTAACTTTTTATCGAAATGCAAAAAAAACGAATGGCTGTCAAACGTATGCATAGCTATTAACGTCAAATTCAAAGTGTCACGGAACTCATCATAATTATGTGAAATGGATAACGAATCAATAGCCAACCAAAACTGACTAAAATCCACACTTTAAAAACCGTAGGACGTCACTTCACTCGCTTGCCACATGTCAAAACCGGCAGTCATCAATATCAAAAAGTAGTGATGCCTCGTGATAATGACTATCGATAGATAAAAACTTGCAACCTAGGTACATGTTGCCACATATATACAACAGAGTGGCAAAACATTACGATATTCTTCTACTTTCCATAAAAGAAGCCAAGACACTGATCCCATAGTTTTATTATCTTTGACTTACGACCAGACCGAAAGCCTAATAGATAGAATATAAAATGACACAAATAATCTAAACCAGTGAATTCCTATGAAACGGTATCATCAGACATAAGCTAATACTAGATTAAACATAAACACATTCCACGTCCTCCTTCGTAGCAAAACCACTTACATATAAAAACATACATACACACGTCCATTTATATTCTAATGTAAATACACATTTCTTTTTTGTATTTTTTCTTTCTATTATCTTGTTGAAGCCCGTAAAAGATTTTTATCTTTTATTTTGTACTGCATTAATTGTAAACAAGATCTGTCGCAAAACTGTATCCTTACACCCAGGTGCCCACGATACAGGACTTTCCTAGTGTAGAACTTCAGGTTTTGATCTCCGGTATTGCTGCTTCTGATTTATTACTTAAACCAAAACAAAACGACTACCTATTTTTAAGATTCTTAAAAATAAATTAAATTAAGAAATTATATGTAAGTAAGTAGTTAGCAAGTTACAGTATATTAAAGTTTTATTGTATATTTGTATTTGTAGTACATCAGTTAATCGAATGTCTTATTATATTTTTACAGAAAATCAGTCATTGTACTACTATTGGAAACGGAAATATATGCGGTATTAGATTTATGGAAAAGCAAGTATTGCCCACTTAATATTACCGTATTATATATATTACCTATATTGAATTGAATAGTCTACGCATTACAATGCTCGAAAAAGGCGACTAAGTAATTAAGTGCAATATTAATACGAGAATCAAAAACTTTGTCCCTCTTTTTACGAAAAATACGCGGACGTAGGAGTATGCGATTTGGCTTGGCACAGTTGAAGTTTATTTAATTAAGATGTGCAGAAAGTTAATATTTTAATGAATAATCTATTAGAAATAAGTACATTAAATTTATAAAATAAATAAACGAATTATGGTCGAATTTCGACCGGGCGACCACTAGTAATAATAAATGCTTGCATTTCTCGTCTGTGAATGCTTGTATGAAAAGCATCATCAAGAATGTTGGAGAAGCTAGTGAGGTGTGTAAGAAGTTAGGAGCTGTCAATGGCGTTCAGTCCTCTCTGCCTACCCTGCTAGGGAAATGGCGTAAAGTTTAGTTATAATAAACCAACTTGTATATTCTTCGTCCGAGCTTGTATACATACCTCTGAGTACTGAAACTAATGGAGATAGCATAACTACGAAAAAGTGAAGCCCAATTTGAGTGAGAAACAAATATGGCGCCTTTGTGTAGTGTCATTCCACTTTACTTATTTACATACTATAAATCTCTGAACAATTTATTTATGACGATGTTTTTGAATGTTACAAGTTAGATTATGTTATAATTACAATTTTTATCAATATTGGCACAATACACCGCATATTCCACTGACATTGACAACTTAAAGCGAGAAACCAAAATGGTAAGCCGGCTTCACTTAGGTATTTCTATGACGTCACTTGATGATGTTACCGAAAATAGTTAAGTCAAATATATTGTTGTCTCTTTTTACGTGCAGTATTGTAGACTTGTTAAAAGAGATAAAAAGAGGTTTATGAATACAATATCGATATTAAGCATATTTGTATAGCAGATTGTTTGTATAGAACATTTAGTCGTCTCCATTAGTTTCAGTACTCAGAGATACATACACAATAAAATATTTGAATTTGAATTAGTACATGTGACACGTAGTTTAATATTACTCTCTGATGTTACAAATTATTTAGCTCACATAAGTTTGAAGTCGTATGAATTTAATATTACACGCAGGGTCGTTTGATTCTTCTAAATTCTAATAGATTACTAGTGTTTAAAAAGTAATTAACGGTACTTTTATCTTAAAAGTAAGGTTCCGCAACACAAGTACTGAATTGAGTTCCACGCAGAAGTCGTGGGCAATGGCTAGTACCAAACTACTCCAAAAATCGATATACTCTTAATTTTTAATAAACTAACACAGCTTCAAGTCCAAACGCTATGAAATTAGTACCCTGCATATAATTTATAGCAAATTATTATTTAATTGAGTAAATGAAGTACATCTCATCAATTTTTATTAGAGGGTAAAACCGCATCAATTTGATTATAAGGATAATAACATTATACTAATTCAAAATTCATTAACTATCGATAGTGAAAATATGGACAGATTTAGTCTAATCTAAAGTATAAATAATAATATGTTTGTTTTGTTCTACAAATTTTCTAAAGAGAATTTAGCTGTCTAGAGAAATAGCTATATTCATATTCTTTCTCAAATAAATTCGAGTGACAAATAGTTATTATTCAGCGATATGACAGCAAAATTAATAAAGATCTTTTATCGATGCAGCAACTCAAACGATGGTTACTAAATGCTAAAATAAATTTTAGCGTCCTCGGAATTGAACTACTTACTTTTAGCATACAATAGCTATTTTTGAAACAGGTAATATCCGTTTAATAACTTCTGTTACATAAAGGTGTTGGTGCATGGTTGCGTTCATACGTCTTGATATTTTGTCAAGACGTATGAACGCAACCAAATAAATAATGTTCCGGTTGGTACGCAAATTTGACAGATGTGTGTGTTTATTGCTTTGTGTGCTGTGCAGTATGCAAATCTTTTATGTATCTTCAATGTGTGTGTAGTTAATGGCGATTCGTGAACAGAGAATTTTATTTCGATGTGTACAATAAGATTCAAGTGAATTAATACGTTAAATCCTAAAAAAATATCATCTAGGCTTATATTTTACCAGTCAAAATGCGTTCGGTTGTAGAAATAGGTGCTAGTGTCCCAGCTTTTCTTGGGAAATTGTGGAAATTGGTCAATGATTCTGAGACGAATCATTTGATATCATGGAGCCCTGTAAGTATTAAAATGTTCGGTAAAGACGTTTATATGTTATTTGAGGTATCAGTATTTTGGCTACAAATTGCTACAGATAGATATTTCAATCTTGTTTGGAGATAGGTACGTCGTAGGGAAACAACCTAAAATGTTGTAGGTTGTTGACAGTCCGTCATTGCATACCGATTAAATACATAAATATATATCCTCACGTTTTATTCCATGCTTTCAGCCTCGTAATCAGTGTTGCCAACTTAGTGGATTTTCCACTAGATCTGGTGGTTTAGGCATGCCTTACAGCGAGATTTTTTTGGTTTTAGTGGCTAGTGGATTTTATAGTGGATTAGATAGTTCCAGTTAGTGGTAATTTACGTAATTTAACCGCTAGTGTGATTCATAAAATGCTCTGTATACGTTATAGTTAAAAATGAGCATTTAGGCCCGGAACTTCGAACATGGTTTAAGTTTAGGCTGTAGGCAACATTGCTCAAATCAAATCTGTCGGGTCGGGGATTCCCCGATTATTGTCTACAAACTTCTTGAATAAACGATTATGAACGTTATTTGTACGGTCATTGGGTTAAGTTTAGTTTGATTTGATTCACGAAACGTACCTCCTATTGGTTATTTTATTGTCATAGCAAATCAAAATCTAAGTACTCTATTTTATTATTTTTAATTATTCCTACTCTGTTTTAAATTTAAAATCGAATATTTTCCCGCTTTCCTTCACCACACCGCGAGTTGAACGCCCTACCGCGTTTCAACGGGCGAATTAAAGAACCTAGTGATTTTACTATAGCGAGTTTGCAGCTCTATAACACTACGCTTAAGCACGCGACATTTCACAAGTATCGCAGATGATTGTCGCTCATGAATAAGTAATATTTTGTGTCGCACTGTAATTTCTAGTGGAATTCTGGTGGTTTGAGAGCCCGACAAAGTTTAGTGGTTTTCTGGTGGTTAATACGGCCTTATTTGGTGGGTTGATAAAAATAAAGTTGGCAACAGTGCTCGTAATGATTGCTTCATATAACTTCTACGAAATTATAAATCTTTGTACATAACATGACTCCTAATTTAATGACAATATTGGTGTTATGTCTGGAACCTTGATCATATGAAGAGACTGAAAGACCTTTCTTTAGTGGGGAGAACCTATTTGTTATTTTTCCATACGGTTAGGAGTTTTGATCACTTAATAGCGTTAAATCGAAAGCGTGCTGAACAAATAGTCTTATTGTAGTGGAACATTTAAACAATCCCTAGTGATATTGTATATCTAGGATCTGCATTTAGCAGAGATAGAAGGTACTCAGCTGTGTAGAAAGAAGAGTGAATGCAGGGAATAGAGTGAATTGAGCGTTAGAAAAACTTCTAGGCAGTAAAGTCTTAAGGCAGAAGGCCCAGCTCGCTATACACAATGCGGTGCTCATTCCTACGCTAACATATGGAAGCGAGAGTTGGGTATGGCAGAAAGAACATGAAAGTAGAATAAACGCAGTCAAGATGCGTGCACTGCGGAAAATCTGCGGTGTATCGCTCACAGACTGCGTTCAGAGTGATGGTGTAAGAAAGAGAGTCGGTCTGAAAGACAGCGTCGGGGTTAAGGTAAGAAGAGGCATACTCCGGTGGTTCGGACATGCGGAAAGAATGGATGACGAAAGATTGACTAAACAGATATACAATGCGAAAGTGGAAGGATGTAGGAGACGCAGAAGGCCCAGGCTCTCCTACCACAGCCAGATTGGTCGTGTATTAACAGAAGGTGATGTTAGGAGTCATAAAAACCGTAGAGCTTGTATGAAAAGGATCATGAATGTTGAAGAGGCGAGTGAGGTGTGTAAGGATTGTGCCATAGGGAAGTGGCGTGAAGTTTAGTTAGTTAGTTTACAATCAATATTTCATCATTAAGCATCTTTATTTTCTAGGGAGGCAAGACGTTTGTCATAAAAAATCAAGCAGAATTTGCTCGCGAGTTATTGCCTCTTTACTACAAACATAATAACATGGCTAGTTTCATAAGACAATTGAATATGTATGGATTTCACAAAATAACTTCAGTTGAAAATGGAGGATTACGCTATGAAAAAGATGAGATTGAATTTTCCCATCCATGCTTTATGAGAGGCCATGCTTATCTCTTGGAACATATTAAAAGAAAGATAGCAAATCCCAAGTCCATTGTGACCAGCAGTGAAAGTGGTGAAAAAATATTGCTTAAACCTGAACTTATGAACAAAGTGCTGGCTGATGTGAAGCAAATGAAAGGTAAACAAGAGAGCCTTGATGCAAAGTTCAGTGCCATGAAACAAGAGAATGAAGCACTTTGGAGAGAGGTGGCCATCCTTAGGCAGAAACATATCAAACAACAACAAATTGTAAATAATGTAAGTTTTGGTTTCGTCATACATACTGCTGCTAACCAGTTACCAGACCTTTAACCAGATATTGTTAATTTTTCTCTGCAGTTTGGTTCTATGGTGGTCAAAATGACATTAAATAATGACACACTTTTGCATGAGTTTGACCCTTCTCAAGCTCAAATTTAGATCTTTATCTAGGCATACAAATGGAGTGTTTTTGGTCCCTCTCATCTAGGGTTGCCATCTCTATAATTTGGCAACCAGGACAAGATTTGGCAATCAGGCGGCCCAAGACTTTAAATTTTAAACCCGGACTACAAATGAAGTCCCGCCCGGACGCTCCCCGGATGCCCTTTAAACTAGGACAAATCCGGGGAAACCCGGACGGATGGCAACCCTACTCTCATCACTTTTTCTGTCCCTACTTTTCTGTAGTATTATGTAAGATCTTGAATAAGTACTTAATACTGATTGGGTATGTTGGATAATTATCTAATTTCTATGTACATACTAAAATATTTATCTGTTTTTTACAGCTCATACAATTCCTAATGTCCTTGGTGCAACCTGCCAGGCCACCTAATGCAAGTGGTTCTAATGTTGGTGTGAAGAGGCCGTACCAGTTAATGATCAACAATGCAGCACACAATTCTGCTGCTGATAGCAATTACCCCAACAAAATGAAAACCATGAAGCTTGACAAGGAGAGCCTGCTTGAAGATTTGAATGAAGAAAACTTGGTGTGTATTATTAGTAGTATTAAAACATATGTAATGGGAGTAAGGCTTTTGTTAATTTCCAAGTAGTGTATAAGAATATTGGGGATAGTTGTCAAGTGAATGTTATTTCACATATTTTTTATTTTGTTTTACAGGAAGATGGACCTACGATTCATGAGCTAGCTCATGATGACATATTGCATAATGAAGCTTCTCAGGACTCATTAGATCCTGCTAATTTCGTTACTATTGATGTGCCCAATAACTATGCAGGAGCCACATCCAGTCACAGCCCTTCGGATCCATCGGCTGCAATACAATACCAAGTCTCCATGGAGGACGGTGATGATGCAGACACAGGTAACCTATTTATAAATGTTAAATAACATGTATGTAGAAAACATTTGTAACAATGATATATTAGTATCGTATCATGAATATTCGTTTTCGTTTTACAGATGCACAATCAATCAGATTCTATCCCATAAGTAGGACAAACGGAAATTTACAAACTGGCGAATCTATTCCAGTAGTTACTTCTCCCACAGCTGCTGGTCCTACTTCCCCAGAACATATTATCAACAATGTCATGGCATCTCCCGGACCTTCTAAACCCAAAGGACGTGTTAGTGCTAACAAAGTACCATCAACAAGTAACAAGACTTTACTATCTCCTACAAACTTCAATAATATGAACCCATCAGCTGATCTAAAACTTCCTGCTGAGATATTTGCAAGTGACGACTCGGTAAGTGACGCAGGATTGGTAGCTGTTGAAGATATGGGTGTACAGAATATACTACAGGATACAATACTTGGTTCAGACTTCTGCGAACCTTCTACTAAAGATAAAATGTTTGGAGGAATTAATATAAAAATGGAAAAATCAGCAGAAGCTTCTAAAGCTTCTAAAAAATCCAAGAAGGCTGCTAAAAATACCAATGTCAATTTAAATTTAGCTGATATCAAAACGGAACTGCAGGATGATTTAGATTGGAACAACATGACATTGGCAACTGTCAACAACAACACTAATGTGAACAGGTTTCAGTCAAGGTATGATTGTGTTTTATTTTTATTTTAGGATTTTCTTCAGGATTTGATATTTAATTGTAATCTTGAATATGTAATAAACTAATATGAAAAAGTAGGAATCAATGTTTTATATGTGTAATATGATGTATTTTGATACTCAGGAATAGGAGAGATAACATCGCCCTAAATCGAGAAGACTTAGCTTCTCTATTTGGAACAAATGGGAACAAGTATGTGAAATGAATGATATTTTTAAATAATATTGTTGAAGGCCAGGCCTACTATAAATATTTATTGGAAATGAGGTTTATCTGAAACTCACATTGTATCAATTATGTTGAGCTACGTTTCTATAAGTATCTATAATAGACCTAAAGCTTACTGCTCTTTCATCATTTACTTCGCAATTAATATAACTGTTGAAATCCTCTAATAAACAATAAAGTATTATTTGAATTTGGTAAAATTTCCTATATTCCAGAATTAGATGTTATGTAATTAAATTGTTATATTTTATGCAAATTGTAATATATTATGTGAGAATTTTTTTCTATAAAAGCACTATTTATGGAAATGTACTTCTTGTAGATTTGAGAATTTAAGTTGTAAAGTAAAACGGAGTAATAATAGAGATAAACATTATCTAAATTTTGGTGACATTTTTGATGAAGTAGAGTAATTGTAAAAAAGTTTGACAGTTAAAGAGGGTTTAAGTTATGGCTATGTTTTGGTATGTTGCTTTGAATTAACTACTGATTGCTTTGAATTAACTACGGATTGTATTATAATGTATGCTTAATAATAATTATTTTATCACCACCGTGGGGTTGATTGTGACTTATTACCTTAAAATATTAAAATACAATAATGTAATAACACAATTACAGTTCATATAAAAAATTTATCATTGTTAAGTAAATGGTTAATACAATTTGTTTTTCTTTACAGGAATGACATTGATGATCATTTGGACTCTATGCAAACGGACCTTGATTCTTTAAGGGAACTATTACGAAGTGACTCTTATGCTCTTGATACCAATACTTTAATGGGAGTAAGTAAAACAGTTACACATTTTTTTATCATTTATATTTATTACAAAAAACTTTTGTAATCTTTATAAAGATTTTGCACAATATAATACTAATAACCCAATTTTCAATAAAGTACTTGTATTATATTATTGATTAAAAATATTAAAGTTTCAATGGTAAATTGTGGTGAAATAGTAAAATGTTTACATTAATATCTATAAAGTCGTAAGATAAGGGCACCGCAACCGCGGGCTTGATTCAAATACTGCCGCTTCCAAGCGAGTATCTATACGCTGAGTCACGCACACTAGCGCGCGGCGCCGATGTAAACAATGGCACTTCGGTCCGTTAGGTTGGCATCGCCGCGCCGAGTCACGTTGCAGGCAACGTGTAGGAACCTCGTGCGGTGCCTTGTGTGGTTCGGCCAATTTCACACTCACACAGTTGCAGCGTCAATATTGTGGGTCGACTTGCGACGTCGCGACAAAGTATCTCGGCGGCTTTTATGATTACCTAATCTATGACGCCGTTTGTTTGCTACAACCTGTTATGCCGATATAATTTTTGAATACGAGGGCAATTAAAGTTTTTATTTTTGTATTAAAAATACAAAGCCATGGCAGGCTAAAATTTGGTCAATCAAGAAACCACAATAACATTGTTTTATGGGAATTTCTGTAGGATTATTTTTATAGATAATAATTATCTTATCTATAAAAATATTCCCATATGAAAATTTGCATAACTTTTTCTTAAATGGTAAATACATCGTTTTGGAATCAACATCTTTCTATGTACATATTTCTAGTTAGGAACAA
The DNA here is from genome assembly GCA_951394215.1 of Glyphodes perspectalis. Classification (NCBI taxonomy): domain Eukaryota; kingdom Metazoa; phylum Arthropoda; class Insecta; order Lepidoptera; family Crambidae; genus Glyphodes; species Glyphodes perspectalis. Next base: position 10,476,216 of record OX596200.1, on the reverse strand, counting down.
TATAATTTACAATAATGTCGAAACTTAACTTTAAATTAAATAACTCTTTTTTTATTGGTTTATTTGAGTAAAATTAAAACAGCTCGTGGAATTTGAAAATTGGTCTGGTTATTACTTTGAAACGATTGCTATTTAACCTTCGTAACCCTTAGACAGGAAACCAGACAAATACATAGCATCACGGTTACACATCTCGAGTTATTTTATGTACATTTTACTTCATATACATTACATAGATTCCAAGTAAGTGACATATATTTAAAATAAAAAAAAAATAAAGGTTATCGGGTTTGACCCAACACCCCTTACATGTTGGGCCTATATTTATTAATCAGCCTCCGCTTTATGCATGTATAAATATATTTTTTTCCAAACTCCGTTATACATACTTTGGTTATATATTTATTTACACATTTTCATAAACCCATGGCATTTAAAAAGTATGAAATAGGCGCCCAGTTTTTTACAATATACAAATTTAAGTGATAAATCAATCACAGATGAGTTATAAATTGCTTCTGACAGCATTATCGTCTAGAAAAGTACAAGATAGTGTTGTAAATTATTACATAAATCTGTTCCGAATACATAAGTATTGTCCTCATGACATAAATATTTTTCTAGGCAATGTCATGAGGTGCAGCTTCAAATGTTTATAATTACCATTTAGGGATGATATTTCTTTTTGCTATAACTATATGTATGTGTTATTCAAAAAGGTGGATACATCATCAAATTATCACAGAATGATTGCAGGACCACCTGAGCTAAGCTCATACAACAAGGTACATACTATAACTATTACTATATTAATGTTAGGTTGAATACCTAAAGTGTATTGCCTTCAGGAAATTAGGAAAAATTATATAATGCCATCATATGAATGGAGTTGGGAACATAATGTTGGAATAAAATATTATCCATCACTACCATAATACAGATTTAAATATAAATTCTATATAACATTTCTTTCCAGTTACATGTGCTTCAAGTTAATTATTATATATTCTAAATTATAATTATTATATGTATAAGATTCTATGATCTATTAAGTATGACCAGATAACTATTAAATAAATACCGATTTTAAATTGATATTGATACAAAGCTATTTAATGTGTAACATAACATAATTAAGTATGGTCATAAACATTGGAAAAATATGTCTTTAAAATTTAATTTAATTTAACCGCGCGCAAGGACGAGGTCAATATTTGTTCATGAAACAGGTATTTGTCCTGGTACAGGGATCGGGTACTCGTATTTATCTAGTGTCTTCGCTGATTATATTTTTCATAGTACAAGTTTTTAGCTACTTCGTCGATCAATGTAAGTGATGTTGTCTAATCATTACCTATCTTATGCTATGATCCGGGATTGAGCGAGTCTGGTAATAGCATTGAAGCGACAGCGTATCTGACCTACCTAATACTTTTGTTCGATATCATTTTAAATATGTGGTACTTCTATGAAATATAACAGAAACTACTTGTATAATTTTCTTTATATTACCGCCTGGCCATACTTAACGATTACACTGGACTTTTCTGATGTATTGACTACAAAATTTATATTGTGGTAGGATAACATGTCTGCTGTATGAAAAAAAAATAGCTGGATACTAACACAGTAGTAATACCTAAAACAGCTGGTCAACCTTTCGTTATATTGAAAGGATATTGCCGATAATAATATGATGAGCTTTATATTTTGATTAAATGCAAATGTTCTTTTTATGTATTTAAACTCTTTTTCAGCTCTTTGGGTCTGATGATCCTTTCTATGGACTTTCATACAATAATATGGACGACAGGGCGAAGTCTTCAAATGGTGGTAAGTCTTACAGATCTTTGTTATATGTCCTATAAAGGTGCTTTCTAGTAAGTACTGCATCTCTAAGTACTACGATAAATTCAAAAATATTAAATAGACAGGTAAATCTTGGTATTCCATTGTATAAATTAGCTGCTGTTATCGCAAATAAATAAAAAGTATTGGTGCCTTCGACTGTTTTGTTTATAATTGTCTATATGGTTACTAAAAGAGGCAGTGATTATCATATAATTGTAAAAAATAGACCTACTAGATGTAAGTAGTGTCGGCTATTTTACATCGTGTGTATTTGTAAATTAAAATTAAGCTCTTGTTGAAATAATTTGTTCAAATTAACCGTAAAGGCTACAGAAATTATTGGAGATTTTTCAAAAGTACTATTGTTTTCAAGCATTTTTCTCTAAGTGATGAACAGATTTAAAATATAAATGCAATACCAAGGAAAATTACTCATCTAGCCCATCCAGCTCTTTGTCCTTTCCGTCCGCCTCTTTTCAGCTATTAACATGCCCAGCTATGAAAAGGTTTAGAACCTGTCTGCAGTTTTTAAGTTATATTCACATTTGTGTTAATTGTAGATACAACCAAACAGTATCCGATGATTGATTTTGATTGGCTGATCGGTAACTGTGAGGCTTCGTCTCCAAAGTAGCCTGTTACCACTGCTACTCAACTTTCAAGATTTTTGCAAGAAATTAGTTTACGTCATTTTAAATGACCAATTGGATATTTTGGGTAATGGGGTAATATAGTTGTGGTGGTTATAACTAGTGATGTGACTTGTCGTGACGTCGCGGCAGAAGTGTTTGTTGCAGATGGTGAACATGTTTCTACCTCGTAACTGAACTAAACAGTGTATCAGTAAATTAATACAACTACGTAATTAGAGTAACAACGCCTACATTTTGTCAAATATTAAAGAAAAATCAATTCTGCCTAAGTGAACCCGAGTACTCTTTGATTTTTCTTTAATTCTTAATTGCTTCTTTCTCTACATAATACTTTATAATTTATACTTTCTCGTTGAACGTAATAGTTTATGAAGCACTTTTTAACTCTGCTAGAGTGACGTCCAGAGATCAAATTGTATTTGTATCTACATTGTCAGTAGCTCTACAATAGATTGTACCTCATTTTTTATAATTATTTCTGTTACGCACAAATTATCCATACATAGGCATGACTACAAAATAATTCTCTTGCGTTAAGAATGTTTGATGAAGGTGAAAGAAATCACCACATTTATGATAGATCTAATTGTTAAAATTTCGATTAAGTAAACTATACATATTTCTTATTATTAATTAAAGCAAAGAAGCAGAAAGGTGAAATAACGCATGTAAGCGGAGACGAGGAAAATGCGGAGAACCTGTGTACGGAAGATGACGGTACATTATAGCAGTTTTGAAACTTTAAATTGCACGATTTAAAAAGTAGCTTGATCCGCTTATTATATAATATGCTGTAGCAATAGCGTCGGGAACCGGGACCAAATGCGTTGGACAGTGCAATACTTGCCTAAAAGTAGAGTTAAATATAGATCGAATATGATATTTTACTTCAAATTTTTTTATTTTATGCGCAAAGGTAGTTCGGCATAAACAATAGCGGTTGCATTTATTGCATGGACAAAATGTTAGCTATTAATTCGAGTGTAGCTATTAAATTTTATTAGGTAGTGTTAGGTAGGTACATACTGTCGATATTAAGGGGTTCGTCTTTGTATAAGCGATAAATATTGGCGTGTTTTTGCGTCTTCCACAATGTAGACTTACTTTGTAAACCCAACATAAGTTTTTGTAAATAGTTGATTTGGATTTTGTTGTTTACAACATTGATTTTCTTTTGTGAGATGTTATGTTTACGATTTAATTACTAGTCAACAAAATTACACTTTTTTTTTTGCCACAGAAACTTTATTAGTTCTTCTACTGATCAGTACGAGCATAATACAATTTTGTTATAAACATTTTCCCATCACGTCACAATTATAAGTTATTTAACAACAAACATAAAAAATTTCAATTTAAAGGTTTTTTTTTTTATTTATTTGTCAATAAAACGTGAACATTGATTTGACACAATTGACACAAAACGCGATTGATAGTTAAAAATGTAAAAAATATCTATATAATAGATATTTACTTCAAATTATGTTTCTACTATTTTTCTATGCAAAGATATGGTTAATTATGCTTTACCATAATTTTTGCATACATTCTAAGCTGTGCCTTTTATATGGACAAATTCTGTATACCATTCTAATACGAATTATTTTGCGAGTCCTTAACATAGCAATATAATTTACATTGTTTACAAGACGGATGATAGATATGAAACATTTAGTATTTATCAATTGATTTATTAATATTGAAGTCGGACCTTAAAGCCAATTTTGGTAACTTTGTTCTCAAATATCTCAAAAATGTGACCTGATGGGCAAATTTGGTCAACTGAATCTGAATCAGATCAGTCATTTTTGGATGACAGATCTGATTCAGATTATCTGAATGATAATAAATAATTAAAAAATGATGATTAATCATTTATAAAAAAGCAATGAGCTGATTTTATGAAAAAAATTGTTGACTATTTGTAGTGTTACGGAAATCTGTCAGACAGGATTTCAGATAATAATATGCTGTGATAATAATATGAAACTTATAACATAACTGAAATTTCACTGAATGTGATACTAAACTCATCACAAACACATTTTTTAATCTATGATTGCCGAATACCAAAATGAACAAAGTGATATGTTCGTTTATTTTCTGGTTACTATTGTCGAAAACGTCCCAAATTTCTCGCTTTAGCTCGAGCCCATTTCAATTAAGAATATTGGATTAAAATAAACTATCTTCGAATAAGAATATCTTTAAGAAATATGTGCAATGTTATGATGGCTTTATAAAGTGACGTCAAAGAGTCTCATTAAAAAAAAAATGCTTATTCGTTTAGGTATCAGCCTCGATAATATAAAAGCATCTTGGCGTAATTCGGACATAATTTGTGTATATTTAATGACAGTAGAAAGGGCTATCTATAGTAGAATACAGTTATACTTAATTATATTTTTAATAAATATACTATTTCATTTGTAAAAAGTATCTTAATGAATACAGAAATATGCTTCTTATTAATTATGTGAAGATCATAACTTTAACCGCTAGCTGCATCTGTCTCATTTGGGCCTGTGGTTGATTTGCAATTTAAAATTATATTTTAAAATTATATCGCAAGTTATTCGTTTTATGATGTTCGCATGGTTTTTTTATACAATATTTATGTATTGTGTTATATTATATTTTGTAATGTAAACAACTTAATAATATAGTAATAAGTGACGTATTAGAAAAACACTTTCACTGTCAAATTAGTGAAATATTTTGGAAGTCCCATTTGGGTAATATCTTTTTTTAGAAAAAAATATATTTAATAAGCATTATCTTTATCTCTATAATTTGGCGGTATGGAAACTAAATACTGTTAACTACTGGATATTATTATATTATATTTCACTAAATTGAAGACGTAACTGTTCTTAGCGGCTATTTCACGGTCTTTATTGCATTAGCACTTGTTTGCTCTAAAATTTACATATTTTTTTAATGTCAACTTCTTTTTCTTGGGTGACTTTCAGTTGAAGGGAATCAGCTAATGTCCTATACAGGAAATATTCCAGACTTTGAGTATATAAGTATGCCGGATTTGGAGGGGGACAATTCCCAGGAGACGTGCGTGTCCCCCGGCCCCAGCAGTTCGACGCTGAACACCCCCCAAGTGCAGATACAGTCGCCCCTGAACACACTGCGGCCGTGAGCCACGCCCAAGAGGCGCAGAAAGCGCTCCTGTTAACAAATAAACTGTGTGACTCAACGCATTAGGACATAAACACACGTGTAACATATTTACAACTCGGTAATACTGCTCATTAGATATTAGCCTAAATTTATGTATGTATGTTTGTATATGATTGTACAGTTGTTTGATTGTGTACAGTTTCAAAATTTATTAATTGGTTTAATTTATTTAGAGAATGTAATTTAAAATTTTCAATGCGAGGCAGACCACTAGATTTGCGCTACGAATGTGAAAATGTATATCTTTTTTTAGTCTTTGTTGAAGATAGAAATGATTTGAATATTCAAAATTACTGGTAGTATTGTATTTATACACTACAGGTACCTATTTCGAATTGCAGTCGATTCCTTTGAAATGATAGATATAGTATTCATAATGCCTAAGTAAGTGTTAATAGATTATTGTACATAGAATGAAACTGAGCCTTATGATATGCTGACCTAAACATCACATAACCTGCTGCTTTTGGTGCCTTATGGGAAACAAACATTGTATAAACTTGTAAATTTATTTATTACGCCGTTAAGCGTTTGTATCTATAGGCAATTGAAAAGTTTTTTTTTTTACTATTTTATGTTAATGTTTATGATTCCAAATATGAGCGTTCTTTTTTAAAGAAAACTCATGTTATGCAGACTGAAACTGAAATCAATGAAAGCTTTCGCTAGTATATGTCCACAATAATTATTAATTTAACTATAACCTTATTTTTATAAGGATGTAAAAGAAACGGTTTTCACAAATATAGATATTTGTATTATGTTAGTATGTACGTACATACATAAATATTTTATAATATTATACTCGTTCCAAGTGTATCAATGATTTCATTTTCACTCTGTGTAATCAACTTTGAAGAATTAATCTATAGCTTCATAATACATGATTTCGAAATTTTGATTTAAGCATTTTATAAAAATGTTAATTACTTATTAAAATATTGACTGCAATTTATAGACTGCGCCATAATAGATGGCGATAAACAATTATGCCTATACTATGTAGGTTTTTAACGGTTGGGTAATTGGTAAAAAAAACAGATCTTGTTTTTACATACATAAACAAATAAGATCAAGTTGAGTGCATGAAAGATATCATACATACTCTAATAAGCATGTTTATATGTCTTACAAAATATTCCCAGGTAATTTTCATGTCAAGGGAAGAGTACACAGTTTTCTTTTAAGAAACAATGTGATTTAGTTGTGTAAAATTTAAATTACATTTTTATTGGAATGATATTATTTGATTATCAATAATTTATCTCCAACTGAATTTACCGCAAGATTTCTGAATCGACAAACTTATTATTGAATTTTGGTTGAGATCTTATATTCTACAATAACAAGACAATAAACTAATTTAATTTTTAATTAATGCCATTTTTTAACATCTTGTAATATTGTTTCAATATAAATGAAAAAGTTATATGTACTTGTTAAAAAAAATATTTGTTTTATCATACATAATTTAAATTTGACAAACGTAACATTGTTTTTAAATTATTGTTGCTAAATAAAATTACATGTTATTATTTAGTATACTATGTTATGTTTTGAAACAGGGATGAATAGTATATACTTGCTGCTTAAATTAAGTAGGTAAATTTTAACCTTCACACATCATGAATTTGAGAAGCCTTTTGGTTGTTTTTGACTTTTGTCTGGATCAACACAGTGAAATTTTGTTTGTGTATGTTCATGCGTCCCTTTATTATAAAGATGTTGAGAGTTAATTCCAATGCCCCAACCTTTTAAATAAATTTGTGGGCTATTATCATTTGTTCATGACAATTTCGGAACACTTACCGTCATTCGTGAATCAACAATTAATCGCTTTTTTCATTGACAATATGAAGCGGTAGGACATCTTAGTTATTGTTCATAACATTGAAACACATTAAAGTAATTAAACGTAGAATATTTATCTTTATAAAATTACTGCTTAATATTAAAAATATATATCTTAATTGTTAATCCCAGTATGAAGCAAGTTCCTCCCATGTTAATTATTGTCACTAAAATAAACAGGGTTTACACGGCAAGTATACCTACATTCATTGCCATGTAAGATTATTAGAATTATATTATTTCATTCATCAACTTACAGTCGTGACTTCTTAAATTTTTATTTTGTAATAAAGTATTATTAATGCATTTTTAAGTGAGAAATTAAATCACACTCGCTGATTGGTTAATTTTTGTCAAACTTATGTACCTACTTTATCGACAAAATATTTGCAAGTTTAATAATTTTTGCAGTTATTGTTTAGAAATATGAATATTATACCTAGCCGTAGAATGTTCGTATCTAATGTTACCTAATATACTATTGAGAAATATAAATATTATTTGGCATTTGATTTGATTAAACTTAAAAAAAAATTAAAAGGGTTTCATATCCATAATAATTGATATGCTTTGCAATTTAGGTAACATGTTTTTGATATTTTTTACTCTAAAACAATATAAATTGCATAAAAGTACCCGCATTTCTTTATAAATTGTTTACAGTATTTTTTTTATTTATAGATCTCACTTAACAATATTCTATCATAAACTTGAACGTTACAAACAGTGTAAAAGTTAAATAACAAGGTTTTACAGGGTTCTGTAGTAAAAAAAAAACTGTATTTTGGCATGAAACGTATTGATCACGCCGACCAGTGGTAAATTAAAGGGTATTTTTTTAACTACTGAACCCCAAACTGTGTTTCATTCATTACGAACCTGGCAGTTGCCGGTTTTTACTGTGTTCTATTAGATCTAGGTCCTTGGCATGTCACCATAGCTACTTAATAAAAAATGCTTTTATTTGTCCGACAATGCCGATTTTATTAAAATAAACGCAACTCGCACTGATGTAGTCATCACAGTATATAGTATGTGCCTATATACCAACAGACATTGTACATAACATTTTATTATAATTATTATGAACAAAGTTTCTTAGTGAGTAGTAAAAGTATATAAGAATAGGTATACCTATATTTAATTGGTAAGTTATTTTTTAAATAAATGTATTGGAATATTATCTTATTCTTTTTCTTAATGCCCATCACTCCTCAAATGCTTTATGCAATTAATACAGAAAATGGTCTCTTATTATCCATTATATCACCTACGGGGGTATCGCTGATGTACCCAAAAAAAAAAAATGTAAGTGCCCTAACCAAATTTAATAAAATTGATTCAGCCGTCTTTTAGGCTTGGCATATACATTTAGATTTTATTTTTGATTTATAACGCTAAGATAATCTATAAAATATGTACCTAATAACTTGAGGGAAATAGCAATGTACCTATAGCGAAACTGATGTGGGGGTAATAATTAACCTGTCGCCACCTGCGGCCGGGCTGGCCGCATACGCTGTAGCCCGGCCACAAAAAATGTTCTTTAGCTGGTGAAATACGGCGTTACATTTTTTTTCCTCTTGAGTACAGAAAAGATCCGTACAATTGAAAGACATTACCACGGCCTTTTTTGGCGCCGTGGCCGGGCCAGGTCGTAACACACGCGGTAATCTATACTTATAATAAATCTATAGAGAGGTCAATTCTGTACATGAAATATATTTTCAAAATAACTATCAGGGGGTGATTAGTGATCGATACTGATGCCAAAAATGCAATCAGTAACATTTTTGTCTGTCTGTCTGTCTGTATGTTCCTTATAGAAACAAAAACTACTTGACGGATTTTAACGAAACTTGGTACAATTATTCTTCATACTCTTGGGCAGGTTATAGTACCTATACTTTTCATCACGCTACAATCAATAGGAGCAGAGTAGTGAAGGGAAATGTTGGGAAAACGGGAGAAGTTACTTCATTTTTTAAGCTTCCGTCGCGTGTGCAGACTTAATGGTTAAAGTTACATAGAAATCATGTATGTCGGAAATAGTTTTTATAATATTAACCATAAACGCGGGTGACACCGGTGGCTCAGCTAGTGGAATAATAAAATACTTAATTATCATTTATACTATACCTACTACAAGTAATATATAGCTTTAACTCATCCACTAATGGCTAAAGATGATAGCACGATTAAAAAATAATATATTTGTTTTAAAAATGCTCATGTCCTTTTCTCTCTGAAATAATAATAATAATTCAAGCCAGCATGAAGACGCACTACCGTGCTTAACAGGGCAAAATTCGTAGAATTTGGTAGGTAATTAAATAAAAACGGCAAAATATAATGATGAAGCAATAGTTATTTATTTCACAAATTTGTACTGCACGAAATACAAATGTTATCACAGAAAATCTAACAATCCTTTGAGGAAATTAGTAAGAAAAAAGAAAACAATGATGAATTATATCATTAAATACATTACATAGGTTACATAACATAATAAAATAATTACATTATTAAATATGTACATATTTAAATAAGTACTTACATAATATACATATTTTATGTTCTGATCACGGACTAGTAAAAAAAGAAGGACTCCACGCTGTCATACTATAGGGTGAAGCCACGTTTATGAATGTGTGAGTGAGATGCTTATGGATACCAGATATCAGATATCTGTCATTTGGAGCACTTATTATGTCAATGTGTGGCGTAAGTTGCGTGTCAAGGTGGAGTACCTGAGGAGCTTCAATGTCTAGTTAGTGGCGCGGAGTCCTTCTTTATTTACTACTCCGTGGTTCTGATTATCATTTGTACAAGACGTGTGTTAAATATAGCTAGGTATACGTAAGTTTTGCATACAAAACGCTTGGATAATTAGTGCATAGGTATGTAATTATTTGAATATGGATGAAACTTGGGTGCACATGATTTTTAGCTATCATCCATTACCATAATTCAATTCCAATAACACCGATTCGCCAGTAGAGTGGGTATGTAAATTTATTTCAATGCTATGTACTCATTCGCATACATAACTTGTTCAGTTTTATTATATGAAAAAAAGGTATAATTAAAAAAAACCTAATGTCTGCTCAAAATCAAATATGTAATTTACAAGGCAGGGCAGATTTTAAATATCATGAATATCGTAATGACATTGAACGGTTTAAGCATATTTTCTGGTGATTCGGTAAACAGGAAGATATATAAATAAATTATGGTCAGCAGATTATTTTGTCATTACTAAAAAAGAAACTTAATAAAATACAAAGTACCTAGGTAGTTAATTTACAATAGTTCTTGGACAAAAGTGACAAAAAGGTATCTAAGACATGATTTATGTAACAAATAATATAATCTTTTTTATAAACTGTGACATTGATTTTGCCTTTTAGCACATTGCCTTAGGCATTACGGTCACTGCAGGGGGGGCTCCGAATACTCCTGAGGTATCCCTGCCTGTCGTAGGAGGCGACTAAAAAGGCCTTTGGGATCGTGGGGGCTAGCGGGGGAGCCTTCTAGCCCTCAATCGTCCCCAGAGAAGGCGACGAAGTAGACTTTTCGAGATGAATCCCGACAGTGGGGATCCCGTTAGTTTTGCGTTCAGCGCCCGAAGAATGGCAGCCTTGAGGTTTAGTCGGTAGGGGAACCGGTGTTGCCAGCCGGTTCCGAGCCCGACACACCCTTGTAGGCTCTTACTCAGGTCTACTTGGACGGTGCGTAAAGGCATTCCTCAGTACAAAAAAAAAATTACTATATATTAATGCACCAACCCTTTATGTTTAATATTGGTATTACACATATAGGGCAATTTGGCATTGCCGACACAAATACATATTCTTACATGCTGCTTTGTACGCAATATACTAATGTAAGTTTGACAACGTTGTGGGATAAAACTCATGATACGGGTGACAATGTTCAATTTAATTGAATTATGATTGATGCTACGTTCGGCTTGCCGTAGAAATTTTGGCAACATTATAGGACATGTTATATGTTTACTTACAGATTAAATCCTTAAAGAGATGATGCACAATATTTATCAGTGGGAAATTAAGATATCACATATTAACACTTTAATCGGCTAGATGTAGGTAGGTAGGTACCTATTTTGTATTAAATTATTATATCTTCACAAAGATTTAAAAATGGTTTTTATACATATCTACATACATGTACTTACTTAGATCTAAATTATTTATAGGTAGGTACAAACATCTTTTAATCTTTTGGTATTTAAAAATAAGTAACACGGTTTTATTGAAAAATATGATAATGATGAATATGAATGAATGCTCCAGAGGACGGCGAAGCCTAGGCGTTCGCCGTCCTCTAGAGACGTTAAAAGGGGTATGTGGAGTCATAAGTTTGAGAAGCCCTGCCCTAGAGTGATGAGAAGAATTATGTGATGACTGGTGCCCAGGACCGTTTCAATTATTATTTTATAGTTTTTAGTACATTATCTATATCATTAGGTATCATATTTTTCAATAAAAACGTTTAACTTAACAATTTTTATTTACCTATTTTTTTTTTAAGTTTTTAGTTTTATTTTGTTATTTTTATTAATTTGTATGATTCCGCATGCACTTTATGTTCTACTTTTAAGCCTTTTTATTTGATACCCACATTGAGGCGGTTGAACAAAAAAATGTAATCCACCATTTTGTGGAGGCGGCTATTTTGGATTTACAATGATACTGGATATACCTAATTGTATTGTCATTAGAACTAAAGGTGTGTATAAAATTTCAGATCAATCGGTCAACAGGAAGGGGGCAAAATTTTAAGTACTAAATTTGATCCAACAACAAACAGGACAAGCTAAATAAAACAGTTTAAAAAGTAAAGTACTTGAAAAAGCACATTCATGATTTTAAGGCAAAAATAACATAACCTAACCTACCTATTATTTTTTCCAATAGTTAAGTATCACATACACATGCTATGGCTACAAATGTGAATAATATTGCGATGAATTCGTATTTTTATTATACCTACGTTTTTCTGTTTTTTTATTATGAACAATATACGACCACCATACACCAATTAAAATTATATTTTTTAAATCGTTTTTTGAATTAATGTAGGTACCTGTACAACTTATTTGAATAAATGGCTAAAATTAAGTTTTTTAATTTTTAATGACTACTTGTAAAAAGGTGTTTATTGTTTTTATGAAAATCAATAGGTACAGAAGTCAACTGAGTAAATAATGAGTTTATAAATTAGTTTTGAGTACAAAATTTTATCACATAATACCTACTTCCATAAGATTTCTTAAAGGAAAAGTTTTACAATCACAAAAAAGTATGTCAACTGATTTGTGCACAAAATGCACTAAGTAGGTACTTAAGTAGAAAATTATAACATTAATAAATGCTTTAAAATGGTGTGTTGTATTATTATTATTTGTAACTAATGTGTATCAAACAATTACTTCTAGTTAATTACTGGTAATAAGCAAATAAGAAAATTACGTGTTCGCTCTATGCAAACAGCGCGCGGCGTTCCATAAGCGTCATTTCAAATTTCGATATTACCGTAAAAAAAATATTTACATAATGGGTAAATATTTTTTCATCAGAACGATTTCTAAAATTTTTCAATGTAACAAATTGTTTTGGCCTAGAGTACTTATCTACTGAATTATTAAAATATTCTTAAACATTTAAATTTAAATGATACATACAATATTGCACTAACAAAATATATAAACAATATAATGTGTGATGCAGTAAGGGGTCAGTAAAATGTATATATTTTGTTTGTACTAATGGTCCATCCCTACTAATATTATAAACGCGAAAGTTTGTAAGTATGGATGGATGTTTGTTACTCTTTCACGCAAAAACTACTGAATGGATTTTTATGAAACTTTACAATGATATAGCTTACACACCCGAATAACATATAGGCATGTCTGGTCAGTCACATTCATTTTAGATTTCGTATAGACTTGACACAGACAGATGTCGCTACGGCATCATTTAGACTGATTGAGAGATAAAACCGAATAAAAACGTTATTATTTCACTTTTAAAATATCCTTTTTATCATAAAATAAGTTATTTACCTACGTAATTTCTTAGATAATTTATAAAATTTAGGTGAAAAACATGAATATAAAATATTTTCTTCAGAAACAAACCAAAATAATCTTTGTTTTAAAACCGAATTTTACACAGATGGCGTATTATTACTAAGAAAAAACTAACCTGTGCTTGTAGCGCCATCTTGTATTATTCCTGACAAACAGTCTAAACTTTGCTGTAGTTCCAATTACTCACCACTGTCGCTGTTCTTGCGCGAGTTATAGCAGTAACTTTTCAAGTATGGGCAGTGACCCTCTGTTGTACGTAGTATATTATTATTCTATGATATAGGCTATGATTTATCAATGTACCACGCGAGAAAATCCGCTGGTAGAAGCTAGTAGTTTATAAGAAATTAGTGTAAGCGTAATTTTCTCATCAAAGCTGGTAGGAAAGTAGGAGCTGGAGACCTTTTCTTTAGTTCATCTGATATATACGGGCCAGGCTTAGACATTAAAACTGTATGCAGCGTTGGTAGGGCACCAATAGAACAGGCAAATTCTGGTGAAATGTTGCGACAGCCTTGTACATCCAAGAACTTCAATTTTTCACAATGGGCCTGGACAGCTTCAAGTGTCTTATCAGTTAGTTGATTACAACCCTGAAACATTATAGATTGATTAGTAAGATTACTAATGATAGGAGTTAGGACTAGCTATTTGGTGTACTTAAGACCTTGGCCATGAAAATCAAAGACTCGCCAAGAGCACACAACATTTGTGTGATACATACTTAGGTATAATAAAATGTTTCAGATCAGTTATCAGTACAGAAGTTTGAATATATTTAAGTATGTTGATACATTATCTAGAAATGCAAATAAATGCAAAATTTTAAGCTTTGTTTAGTCTTTTAAATTTTTAATTTTAAGCAATAAAAACAAAACTCTCATCGTCCTACGTTCGTAAAAATATGAAAAACATCAAATTATTCACCCTCAATTCCAGTTGTTGAAGTCTCCTTAGACCCCTTACTATTTCCGTGACAGCATCATCTTTTAAGTTATAGCAATCAATTAAATTAAAATATTCAATGCTTGGACAATTCTTGACTAAATGTTCGATTCCTCCGTGAGTTATTTGCTGGCACCTACTCAAATTCAGATTGATAAGTTCCTTGAAGTTATATGCGTAAGTCAAACTTACATCTGTAATTCTATTACAACCACTGATATCAAGTTCTTGTAAACCTTTAATGCGAGCCAATGAATACCCGCTGTAGGTATCTAATGACAGCTTTTCACACATTAGCATTACATCACGTTTTCGTTTAGCATCTCGTACAATCTCCTCCTCAGCTCTAGAACCCAGGTGTATTTTGTGATCGTGTGCAGATTCGTCATAACTAGACATTATTGGACCATCATTGCTTGATTCCTCCACTTTTCCCATTCCTGTCAAACCCGCATCGGACACTTTATCACAGTGACTAATTTTTAGGGTTTTTAAATGTATTTGGTTTTTAAATATTACCTGAATGGAAATATCAGTCACAGCATTAAAACAGTAACTTATGTCAAGTAAGTGCAAGTTAGGTAGCCTCTCTGAAATCATTATAAGAGCTGTTTGGTCCAAATTGAGTGAGTGTATATCTAATTCTTCAAGGACTGTATTCTCCTCTGCACATATACCTTTCTCTATTCCATCTTTAGTTATCAGCTCACATTGGGAGATATTCAAATATTTCAATTTTTGTAATTTTTTCAGTTCAGTAATACCTAAATCAGTCACTGCCCGGCATCGCTGGATATTAAAGCGTTCTAAATTGACTAAATTTTTACAAATGTGGACAAGTGATTGATCTGTTACTCTTGTGCATAATCCAATATCAAGTTCCTTCAAAGTTGTTTGATGTGTTGTCAGAGATAAAATTCCAACATTTGTGAGCTGATCACAAGAATGCAATTCTACACTCTCTAATTCCAAGTCCTCAACTTCTGATAATGCTTTTAATGCTGATCCATCTATTAGAGTGTTTGAAAACAACAGCTTTTTAATACTTTGGGCTCTTGAAATAATAAACTGCAGCACAAAATAAAAAGTTAACACACTTTCAGAGGAATTTTGGAATATATCAGTGCCTGAAGGATAAAACTTTTTCACAAGACCCAGGTGAAATTGTAAAGAGCATCCAGACAAGTTTAGCTCTTCCAGTGCCGGAGAAGCTGTGACAAATCTGTTGAACAATGCATCTGTAAGATATTGGTTCCCAGATAGACTTAGAGATTTCAAATTATTTAGATTGTCAACTAAGAGACCCTCTGTTTTCCCTTCTAATAATCGTCCAGACATAAACAGCTCCTTGCAACTCTGAATGTTAAGAGCTTTCAGATTCCTACATTTTTGTAGAATATAGACAAATACTTTTTCACAAATATCACAGTTCTTAAATGTCAATGACATAATATTCTCCCCCAACTTGTCCCAAAATCCATTTAGTTTACTTGATATTTCTACCTCATTAAATAAGTAATTGTAATAACATATTGATGAGTTTTCAAATATACATGTTGGTGATGAGGTTTCTTCATTCAAGAGTGATTTATAAAATACTGCTACTTTATTTTTCAAGAAACAGTGATCATTTGCAGCAAGATACCACAAGCGGCATGTTTCACTTGCTGCCTTTCGATCAGATTTTGGCAAATACTTGAATAGATAAACCAAAACCTGAAACGAACAATAAAAAAATATATTTTAATATAATTTAGTAATATCAGTTTGCTATATTTAACATCTATCTTTGAAAAATAAATGATTCTCTGTATGTTAAACATTTTTATTTAAAATATTATAGCTTTTTACATTAGTTAAGACTATTTTTGGCCTATTCATAAGTGTGCATTCAAACAAAAAAAAAACAATACGTTAAGCAATTTGATATGAGAATAAAAAGTTTTGAAGTTTAATAAGTTTAACACCAATTTTAAAGATTAACAATGATCAGGCCTAATAATATAATAATGATTTAAGAGTGTATCTCGGAGTTAGTATGTCGTTACTTAGGTAGGTGTATATTATCAACATTCAAATCACGTGAAAAAATGGTGTAAAAAGCAAGAACAAAGAAAACAAAAATATATGAGGAAAATGTAAAGAGAAGGATTTAATAGTTGTCCAAGTTAATACTTTACCTCAAACGGTAGATCCATTTTTATTGATTTTCACTATCGGTAGGAACGAGTTACACTTAAATTTTGTCATTAAGCCCGCATAATTTAGTAAAAAAGAGACAAACCCTTCCGCATAAGAGTTTTGACAAATAACACCTGACTGACGTGACGTCTGACAATGACATCGACGTATGATGTGACAGTTCACTTGCGTTCAATAACATAAAAAAGTGCTTCGTAGTGAAAGGTGGTGAGCGACCTTTTTGTAGTTGACCGGTAGCTACACTTAGTAGACAATAACAACTCAACTTAATGTTGTTAACGACCAAAGGATAGAAAGGAACTTTACCGTTTATAATGGTCAGGTAAGCATCGGTCGAAGAGTAAAAAACAGTGCACATTACGATTAAGACTTAGTTTTTCCCAATTATGTACTTACTTATAGAATAGTTAATTATGCTGCGAGTAGTAGGTATTTACGGTTTTTATTGACTTACCTAAGTAGGTTTAGAATTAGAACTCACGGAAATGGTTAGGCTGCAGAAAATTTATTAAAGTGGGTGCTAAGTAGGTAATTTATCCAGTAGACAGGACAACTGATTATTTATTTACATCTAAAAAAATATTTTAAGTTACATACCTTAACTCGTTTTAATATCTACACATATTACAAAACGATTAACGATTATATTCGTTTTACAACACGATCAATTAAATTAAATAATAAAATTAAATTCCTGATAACTTTAACAGTTCCTACAAATATTTATTAAGATTTATATCTATTATTTAGATATTTGTTACATTGAGATCAGGATCAACATTTTTTAGAACGAAGAGCAGGTAATTTTTCAATTTTCGTCTATCTATTGTTTATCTATTTTTTATAAACACAAATTACAGGCTTTTTAACTGGTTTCCATTGAAAGTCACTAACTGGAAACTCCACGTGTGATCCATTAGATTATAATTGAAATCTGATAATTCAATAGGTAGGTACTTTTCAAGGCCTTTGTTTTTCTCTTCCGCAAGTTATACCATACTTTTAGATATAGAGTAGACACAAACAACACTACCTTAAGGAACTTTTATAGCGGTTTCTACAATCTGTATGATACCTGCGGTTGTGGAAGTTCGCGCATAATATGTATATAGTCTCGGCCAGGCCAGTAGATAGGTACTTATGTTAACTGGTCGCGTTCCGACCGGTAGGGTTCTCGGTTCCTTCAACCTAGCGCTGATCGCGGTCTTCCATGAAAGTTTAATCCGTGCAGTTCGGACATATCCTGCTCTGCTGCTCCGGAGGCGCAGTGGAATTTGAAGTAGGTAAATTCACCTATGTAAAAAAAATACATAAGTATTGCTGTATCGCACAATAGATCGCAGAATTCATATTCCGAGAGCCTGATAGCGGTAACTATCAATAAATGTCTGTTTTACTTATAAATACTTACCCACTAAAGTACTTGGTTATAATATCGGACGGAGTTGTTATTTCACTTCTGAAAATAATCAATAACTTAGGTACACTAGCGACATGATGATTATTACTAATCTAAACACTTACCTATGTAATTTTATTGCACTAGAAGCCCACTGTCGTTCCAGTACTATTTTCTTTAGAACATCATAATGGATTCTCTAGTTAATATTTAATACTAGCTGTGCCAGCGGTGTCACCCGCATTTATGGTTAATATAATAAAGACTATTTCCGTCATACATGATTTCTATGTAACTTTAACCATTAAGGCTGCACACGCGACGGAAGCTTAAAAAATGGAGTAACTTCTCCCGTTTTCCCAACGTTTCCCTTCACCACTCGGCTCCTATTGATTGTAGCGTGATGAAAAGTATACTATAACCTGCCCAGGTGTATGAAGAATAATTGTACCAAGTTTCGTTAAAATCCGTCGAGTAGTTTTTGTTTCTATAAGGAACATACAGACAGACAGACAGACAGACAAAAATTTTACTGATTGCATTTTTGGCATCAGTATCGATCACTAATCACCCCCTGATAGTTATTTTGAAAATATATTTCATGTACTTACAGAATTGACCTCTACAGATTTATTATAAGTATAGATAAACATTAGGTAAGATATATCTATCTACTTACAACTTAAATCACGGGTAGACTTACCGTAACGCATTATATATAATAAGTAGATACTAAATTATATTTGTTATGAAACTACAGCGAGTTTCGAATTACAGATGGTAGTTGTCTAAAGAGCAGAAGATAGTCGAAGTTCGGAAGAAAGTGCAAGGAGCGGCGTGCACTTATGAGTTTGCGCGGCAGCAACAATGTTGTTGTGCCACTTGTTGGGCGCCAGTCCGCCAGTGAGCGCGGGATGGGCGACGCGGCCGCCCCCGTGTCCTGTGACCCTTTTATCCGCATACTTTCCCGACAAACTTTATTGCTACTTCGCGGAGAGTAAAAAATGCCTCGCAGACGTCGGGTTTGCCGGAAAACTGTTTAAAGTGTTTATCCTTGTGTTGTTGATTGCGTGAAAAGGATGTCTCGACGAAAACAAGCTAAGCCTAGATCGCTCAAACGTAAGTAGTTTTTTGTAGCTTTTATTGAAAGCCTAGACTTTTTAATTTTTATTTCAGTAATAATTTCCTCTTTATAGATAACTTCCTATAAATTTAATCGGTTAAATACCTTCCAAGATACTCTTAACCAATTCAGATAAGGCAAAATACTATTTAACTAGGTAAGTATTATATGATAATACTCTTATCTAAATGTGTAAAATACTTAAACAATTAAGACATCCTATTATCTCAGGTTCCACGAAACCACTTATGAAATGTGGCATCAAATAAGCGAATCATACAAAGTGAACTAGCAAGAAACTAAATAAATAAACTACACAATACACGTTGACCTGTACACCAAAATTTGGGGCAAAAAAAATTACCACTTCCAAGACGGCAAAAAATATGTAGATATACGAGTATGTAGATTATTTCAGACATTTTAAAGATAATAAAGTATTTTATTTGGGAACCTACCAATAACATAACTACAAATGAACAATAAGTGGTAGCAGTAAATTGTATTCTCAGTTTTATCTAGTAGGTACATACTTTCTCAACTGTAACGAAAAAATAATTAAATATAGTATAAACATAAAAATTTAAGTTTTTGCACTTTTTCTGCTTTATAGTTTACTATTATGAATCTTTAAGAAAGCCAGTATAAAATAAAAAGATGTTTTCTTATAATTGGCTACATATACAAATACTAGAAAAAATTACAATATAAATATTATTAAATGGGGCCGTTGAGTCGGTAAAATTTTTGGAATGGACATAATTTTAGATTTGCTATCTTATCTTACGATCATCATAAATTTGTTGTCAAACTGTTTCCGATTTGCATGTTCATATTAATAAATAAATAAATATAATAATAATCATTGAAATATGAGATAAAGAATAAAAAAACTATAGAAAATCCGAACAATTAAAAACTATAAGACAGTAAATCCAAGTAAACTAATATAACAATGGTACAACAAACACATCTGATAATTTTTGTTTGTCCTATTTAAAAATCTTGTCCACTTTGTGTTCTATAACTAAGCTACTAAGGATTTTATGTAAGTAATCATACAAACTTACTAATAAAGAGGAAAGATTTGATTGTTTGTTTGAACAGAATAGGCTCCAAAACTACAGGACCGATTAAAAAAAAAAATTTCACCAATGGAAAGCTTCTTTATCAGCAAGTAACAAAGACTACCTATATTTAATTCTCGTTAATTCCCACGGGAACGGGGACTACGCGGGTGAAACCGCGGGGCTCTGCTAGTCTTCTATATTCATAAGACGGTTCATAATAAGTAGTATTAGTAGTAGGTATGCAATATCAGTTAAGGTGAAAGGTTAACGAAACAATCCTTTCGGTTCCCTGCAGAATATTTTATAAGAATCAGTCTACTGCCACGTGTCAATCTGTAACAAAAGTGCGCTAATCTGAACTCATTATCACGCAACATTTCAAAGAGGTTGTTTTGCTGCCAATTTCATTGAAATGTCCAATTAAGTATATATGAGCAATCGTCAAATTGGGCCCACTAAAATGAAGTAAATAATACACTAGCGGTGTACAAATAATCTGTTATATCTAGCGGCCTAAATTCAGCACTAATTCTCAGATTGGAGATGCAATCCCTGTAAGTTTCGGATACAGTTTATAAAGTATGAACACGGCACATTGTTGGGGACCGCGACATGTGCTCACCTCCATATAATCCGATATCGCGTGTAGCGTTCCGAGCTATGCCCCAGCCTAACAATGTGTTTCTAGCTTAAAGGTAATGAATAGTGTAGCATCAGTAGCAGGCGGCGGCTGTGATGGACCGCTGCGTCGGCGACCGCGGCACGGCGCCCTAATATCAGCGTTTTATCAGAGCCCACCGCGGCGCGGCTTGGCCCGCTCACTGCCGCGTTGCGACGAAGACTAATCTACTTACTTACTTGGTTGTCTTACAAAAAACTTAAATTTATTGTTTTGAAAAAAAGTGCGAAAACATATCAGTAGGGTTTTTGTCCGATTGCTTACAACTTTGACTTATCTAAATTGATGATTGAACCAGTAGAACTTAAATGTAGTTTTTTTCTGTTTGTTTCTATAGCTGGGATTTGTCCAATATTACCGTGATTGTCCCATGTTAGTCTGGGACTTAAAAATAATGAGCCAACTGTATTTCTTGCTTAGCATGTCGCAAAAGGCGACTAATGGTATATGGGGTTTTGGGTATGTGATTGTGTAGGGGTCAAGCTAGCCATTTGTCAGCCCAGTTTTATTCTTGGTTGAATGTGGTCCTTTAACCACATTCAGGGGCAGCATGCCCCTTTGGCATGCTGCCCTGTTAACTCTGCCTACCCCTTCAGGGATTATGGGCGTGATGTTAGGTATGTATGTATTACCATGATGAATTAAAATTGAAACATTAAGTTTCCATCTTCATTGAGGAACCTTTGTTTCACCCACCATCACTTTTAGTATAGGGACCAAGGATTTATCTCTAATAGACACACACATATTGCGTAGACTGAATGGTAGTTATTTACCAAAATTATCACATACCTATATATCAGTCAAGGATTCCTTATATGGTGACTGTAGTATGAGACTGCGAGAGACCGGGTTAAATCACTAGCGCACTATAGATTTTATCCGCATTCCGGGCTTGTCTCAAATTACAGGATCTGTAGTTATCGTTAGCATTTTGCACAGGTATTTTAAAGTGTAATAAATAGCGTGGCATCACGGCGAGCGGCGGGCAGCAGTGACGGACGGCTTGCGGGCGCGGCGCCCTAATATCAGCGTTTTATCAGTGACCGGCCGTGGTCGCGCCGCTCGCGGTTTGGCGTCCGCGCTTGCTACGAGGGAGCTTTATCGTTATTTTGCAAATTAGCTGCACGCAGCATTGTTTAGGCTTTGCGATTGAGTCCGGCGTGGACTTCAGCTTTTCGATTTTTATACGTCGGCGGCAGCAACACTCTCATGATATTGCATGCCTCTGGTGTTAAATTAGTGCATAGGCTACGGAGACTGCTTACTCAGGCAGACAGAATGGTTGCTTGCCATTTTCAGTGTAATGTAAAAAAAAAACAGATATTGTCCGTTAGCAATCTATCAGGTTTATAATTAACATTATTTCATTAGAATGGTACACCTAGTTACAAGGGCGATCTGGATTAGATCTGTACTAAATCTAAAGATTAAAATATTAATAATACCTAAGCATGGCTAACGTTTGCTTGGGACTTTATTATGTCAGAACACATTTTGCTTCCAGATTATTTTTCTAAATACCTACCGGTTATGGCGGTTCAACTACCACCTTTTTCATAATGAAATACTTAGATAGATAATAATTAATTAAACAAACCATGATTTTACTTTTGTGAACAAGCTTTGGTATAAGAAAAGGGTGTCCTCACCCTTTTCCTAAGCAAATGTATACTTTGTCGACCTAGATAATTTTATTGCAGGTAGGTAGATAAATCATATATATAAAAATGAATTGTTGTTCGTTAGTCTCGCTAAAACAGAGAACGGCTGGAACGATTTGGCTGATTTTGGTTTTAAAATATTTGTAATCCTCCAAGGTAGGTTTGTACGGTAAGAAAATACGGAAACATTGCGAGGAAAATATTAAAAGAAAATCCGAGAACGAGGCGTTACGAAGAAGTGCGCTGGGACAGCTAGTATATATATAATTATGTGGCACATTTGCAAATCGTGTTGTTCCCAAATAATTATAAATTACTAACATAGGAGAAGACATTGTTACTAAACCAATTAGACCTAAGTAGTCTGGATGAATAAACAAAATTAAATTAAATAAGTAAAGCGTGACTTCGCATCCTTAGTATCACAATAGTGTAGTGTTAGTTGACTACTGCTCCTTACGAGGACTAGTGGTTAAGTAACTCAGGTCGGTGCGGGCTCCGGCGACGTAATATTGTAACTCGGTATCGATCTGAGTCTACTCTCGTAATGCGTCCCGCGGGACGAGATGCTGCGACTCCGCGGCTCCTGGGATGCCTAATGCAATACTAGCTCCGTTCCTTCACCTGGTAGCTACCTACGTTTTCTTACTATTGTTTTTATTACGCTGTTAGTACATTAGTTACTTGTAGATACGTCTTAATTTTTATAATCTTACGTGATGCTCGTGCGAAGCTGAATAAGCTTCGCACTCGCTTATGACGGTAAACGCCATAGAGAATTCGAGCTATTTTCCTACCAGTATTAGTTAATGTAATAATGTTATTTATGTAATAGATATGTACATATAACTTATTAGGCCATTAGACTCAATCTTGTATAGGTATATGTAATGAGTTATTGTGTAGGTACTACGTACGCAAACAAGTAGGTATCTATCAGACAGAATTATTGCTTTGCATAATAAGTCATTTGGCAATAGGTCAATTAAATACATGTCAGGTCTCTTTGAAGTCTTAAGAAATTACTTAGATACCTAGTCATAATTATTCACTCCATAGGTGGGTAAAGGAAAACTGAAGAATTGTATTTAATTGGACAGCTATCATTAAATACGATTCTTTGTTTTGGAAACTTTACCTAATTACCTACTGTCTATTGTCAGCAGTCTGGTGTACTGACTAATTGTTTTAATAATCCGTTGAAATATAAATAATCTAGTTATTTTGATTTAAATCCTGGTCGCTCGTTAGTGGACGCATGGGCACCGCTCGGGCCCAATATCATCGTCAATTTTATACCGTCCACCTCACCCTCGCGCGGTAGAATTAAAATTTCACATTCAGTGAAAATGTTAATCCTTGGCTGTCCCAAACAGACTATAAAAACAAATTGGCGTATCTTGAATTGTTTATTCGAAATAATATCTGGAGTCTCACGCTCGTGCCACTGAGGATTGGACGAATTAACTACAGCGTTCTAAGATAATAATTAATCAATCACTCATTTATTTAATAGTGATATATATAAAACTGTCAAATGACGAGTTAATTAAACAAAAAATTTCGAGAATCGATTATATGGGGGCATACTTTTCACAAAGTGGTAATAAAACAAATTTTATTTGATAGTAGCACATTTGCTTTTTTTAATTACTTGCTGACGTCTATGCAATTCTTTTAAACTGACACAGCATATCGCTTCATCTGATGATATCAATAAAGGGCTCCAGTCACTATGGCAACACAGGAGACATCCTACGAATAGTTGGCCCCAGAATGCTTTTCATGTTACGTTTAAAATATTAGAAGAATTGAAACGGCATTAAAATATAAAAAGTACTTAATAGCAATGAAGAGGTTTTCGGAATGGAGCCTTATAACAGTTTCCTTTGGATAATACAGATGGTTTATTTTCGATTAAATACATCTAATGTTCGTTACGTATACAGAGTGACATGACATGTATAGGGACCTATGCAAAGGGTGAGAGGTGTAAAGATCACAATAAAACGTATGAATGTTTTATGCGAGGTAAAAGCTTTGGATGGACGTATTTGTAAGCCTTTTGAAGAGGGTTAAGTCAATTTAGCTTTGCGTCAAATTTTTTACTGAGCTTACACGTATGTGCGCGGTTCTGACAATCAGACTATTTATTTAGTTGTGCAGGCTCTTTGAGCCATTACCTTTTTTCCTTCACCTTTGGCTCGTTTTTTGAGTTCCATGTTGGTCTGAGACTTAAAAATAATGTAACAATTATGTTTTTGCCTAGCATGTCGTAAATGGCGATGGTTTGTTAACTTTGTGCTCACGTAGGCGACGAATTAGCCACTTTTCATTACTTATTCACAATTTTCCATCTAACCCAACTAAATAATATTTTTGGCTAAAAGTGGTATAGGTAGTTCACTGGTTCTTGGACACTGCCTACCCCCATAAGAATTGTAGGCGTGTAGTATTATGTAAATATTTAGGTAAAATAAATAATCTGTTCTTTAATTTTTTTAAGCATAACGCCATTTGGAACAAAATCCTTCATTTGAAGAACAAGTATCTATTTAAATTGGTGAACGAATATAGAGCCTAATTAGATATTCATGATGACTATGGCTCAACGGGCTCCGTATTGTCTTTGGGGAACTCCCAAATAATTAGTGTAATATAATAGACATACCTACGTGGTACTAAAATATTTGTTAAAGACATGTTGCTGGAGTAACTAAGACACAGATTAAACAAATGGTTACATAATAATGTATAAACTTTTAGGATTTTTATGTGACACCAAAACTCATTTACATGGTCTGGTAACAATAGTAAAAAAAATGGAAAATATTCGAACAGCTGCTACTAATCTAACATTTGCACTTTTTTAGTACCGAGTCTGCTATATCTATATATTGATAAACTTCAACTTCCCTTTAGATATTGAAGGTCGAATATTTGTTCGAACCTACACATATATACATGAAAGAAAGTCAAAATGACTTACCGTTCCATTAAATAGGTAGTAGGTACAGACAACAGCATATCAGACTATCCACTTTGTACCGCCCTTATGTCGGTGGCATACGCGCTAATATTGAACTGCAAGTGGGTAACTTGACATGCTGTTGACCGTACATTGACTAGTCCAATTTACCCAAATTTCAGGCACAGTTTAAGTCGATAAACACGCATACCTATTTGTTTTATTTTTTAGTTTACACCCATTTTTTTGTTTTTAAATAGTATATAATGCTAGAAATTGTGTTGTGAACAATTAGCGAACTGGTCCACTAGTAAAACGCCCGTGCTTCCGTTTTCCGGCCATTTGAAACCGAACCAGTTCGGTCTAATTACGTTATCCGGCACTTATTACTCCAGCTCCGTTATGTGTAACGATAAGAAGTTGATGGCCGCTCGGGCGGGGGTGTCGGCGTCCATAAAACTTGTAGAGGGCCCGCTGAGAGCTGCCGGGAAATTTCCCCTGGGTAGCGCGCCCCCACCGCGCCTCTGGGAAATACGCTAAAGCCATATCATAACAGTTTTATGTTGATGTTGACCTCTCATCTGCGACGAGTTATCGGCGCTGGCTAATCGTTTTAATTCTCTGTCTGTGACTGCTGCAGTCGTATGCAGATAAGCTACAAATAACTAACTATGCAAATAGCATAATTTAAAATGATTCTAGGTAAACACTTTTTGTACACCTTCTTATTCTTCTTGTAATAAATTGTTCTGACATGACAAAATTGAATTCATTTCTCTTGCTAACGGAAACCTACTTTTAAGATATCTTCTACGACAGATGTCACATTGGGTCGAACTAGTAACTTATTAATGATCGTTATCAATAAAATATTTTTAAAAAAGTGTTATTTATACCTGTCTACTTGTGTGCCTACATTAACATAGGTATCCAAGTATTTAGACATTTTAAAAAGTGTGACTAGTACCACCTACCTAACTACTTAATTACAATCTACAAGCAACTTGATTTGTGTCGATATAATTAATTATACAAACATTGACTCGTTATTATACCTATATGAAGTGTGAAATGAAGTTAAAAGCCATACATAGACTTGAAAAATGCTTTCTTATTTCCGTTCTTTGATTTTGTTCTTTATTGGCAATGTCATAAGGTATTTGTGCTACGGTCTGGCTGTGTTTAAAAAGAAAATACGAATGTAAAACATTAATGCAATCTGTTAACATGACGAAGCATTCTCCTTTTTTCTATTCCCAGTTGACTTCCATAAATCACTCACGTGCTTTCACGCAAAAAATCCATAAAGGTAACAATAATAACGTTGTTCATATTGCGAATATAGGTATGCGTAGGTACTTAGGTAATATGAGGATATGGTTATATTGTAGAAAAGACGTAATTGATTAATATAAATTACAATAAGGATAAATGGGATTTATAATTTCATATATCTAGTAAAATATAAAATATAGACGGTCTTTGTCTAAATAATTTTTACAATAGTCATTCTAGATATTCCTTAGATATGTTTGTGGATATGTTACTTATATTATGATACCGTTTAGTTATCATTTAACAACTTGAAATTCAACTTCAAATCTTTCTTCTTCAAATCAGCTTAAAATTTGAAATTATGTAAAAAATACAAGGTCTATGGCTGATCATAAGCTACCATTGTCTTCGTTGTAAGTAATGTGTATTTCCGTTGGGCTTGTGCTATACCTACCTGTCTTTCGTGCATCACTATCGAGAGTCAAGCTAATGACCATTCCCTTCCTATTTTGACCACACACCATTACACGTTCATAAGCTATGCCCAAAAGGGTAACATGATGTACTGGCAACTTGTACCACCAACTAATTTACATTCATGAATGCAATAAACGTTTTGACTTTGACTTTGAATCTAGTCTACTGAAAGTTACCTCAGTCGTTGTGAGAGAGATTTCTGTCTCCTGTACTTATCAATTTTACCCTTACCTACATAATTTTATAACATGGCTAGCGTGTGGTAGGTAATTGTTTTTGGAGCAGGTGAAATAATTTCATTTTATTGGATAATGTTCCTTCATCTAGACACTATTTGTAAAACAAATATATTAAACGAAATAAATTTACATATGTTAGATTGTACATTTTAAATAAATTACACTGCGAACAAATTAGCGAACGATGCATATATCCACCCATTGTACGATAAGCTACTAAGAGAAATCTCAGGGGCTATGGTTATCCGAATGAATGGAAGTATCAGCAAACATAAGCCAAAGTGAAAAGGAATCGAATAACGGAGGTTTTCGGTAAATGAGGTTCCTATGGGACAGAATAAGCATTCGTAGTGAACCATTTATTTGTGTACTAGCCTACGATGGGGTCCCCCCCGGTATTTTTTATAATAGATATAATTGCGACACTGACTATCATATGAATGACGTATGTTGGCTTATAAATAATAAATTAAATCTCATATGTTGTAATTTTTACTACTTTATCTAAATATAATAAATTCTGCACGTACTGATGGAATTTTTATTCCACATTCGACTGTACTTTGTTTAGTTATACTTACTCGTAGTTTCTTATTTAAGATTATAAACATGTCTAGGTGTGTAAGTACTATTCTCTAATACTGAAAATTTATCGATTGAAGCTAAGTTAACCTCTTTTCTTATTTTTCTATACACACATTGAATATTTACTCTAAAAGAAACAAACATGTAAGTATCTAGGTATATCTACTAATGAATGAAATTGAAATTACCAATTTCACTACACATATTATATGTATTATGTTTAATACAGATATTAAATTGGGCTATTAAAATTGCGATATTTACAAAAGCAATAAGAACACAAATTAAACGTAATGCTTTTTCATATTATTAAATTGCGTTGATCTAATGGCGTATCATGGACTGTTACCGCGCCAGTATTCACCGGAGACTATAAAATATTGAAACATCCCACACCACTGTTAAATGTTAAAACATTATATCAATTCCCACTTGACATTAGCTGAAATAACCTTCTCATTAGGGTGGTTCCATTGTAGATAATAAAAAATAAAACTCAATATTGCTAGTTAGTGTTTTACACTATGCGTAAACTAGGTAGACGTAACTGTACCTACATGTAGTAGAAGTGTTGTAAAAGTTCCAAGTGAATTAAAAATAATGTGCCAACTGTGTCTCTTACTTGTTGTTGTAAAAGGCGACTAATTATTGATTGGGTACCTATTGGGTTTGTGATTTTATATATAGGCGACGAGCTTGTAATTTGTCACTGCGTTTTCACAAATTTGTTACTCTTACAACTCATTTTTCCAGCTCAAATTTGTTTATGATGACAGCAGCAGTTAAATTAGTATACTGTTCTTTGGACTCTGCCTGCCCCTTCGATGGCAACAGACGTGAGGATATGTATGTGTGTTTGTGTCACATTACTTTAATGTACACTGTTATTAAAAAAAACTTCGCACACACACACACAATTGCATAGTGAAGCGATCTTACACATGAATAATTTGCCATCAAAAGTAGCGTCTTTAAAACAACCTCTTTATGCTTTCAATTTAAGTCATAATCAATAAAATCAGCATTAAATAGATAAGGACGAAATAATACAAGTCCTTGTTTCAATACAATATACTTATAATCGCATTGTATGCATCATCATACATCATGGTCGAACTTTGCTGTAGTTCGACCACGCATAAATTCACAATACGAGTCTAAGGAAGGAGTACCATCTCTTTTCAAAATTGAAAAGGTGCAAGTATATGTTCTATGTGAGTATATAAGTATATGTTTGGAAAAATAAAAAAGTTCTTCTCGTAGATGCTTCCAAAAGATACTGTTAAAAATATCACGGTGCTGCTCCGTGGTACTAGGTGGGTAACGGGGGGTATGGTCCCTGTGGAAGCGAAGTTCTCGCCCGCCGCCCACGCCGCGTCCCCGGAGACCTGGCCCAGGCAGCCCGCGCCGCCTGCTCCCGCGGGACCCGCCGTCCCGCGCGCCCCTCCCGCCGCGTCTCGCAGGGACATAACAGCTGAGACGTCCCAATTTTAATTGGTAACCCTTACTTAATTCACCGGTGAGTAAACGCGGCTAAAAAGTTTTTTTTATCTTATGGTTCATTATCATCAATAAGTACATGTATGTCTTTTATTTCTGGTTCCCATATGGGGAAATTTATCTTAATCATAGTCACTGTTAAATTTTCACTCATGCAAGATACTTAAGTACTTATTACATACCGTACTTTAATTAATTAGGGATTAAATGCATTATTTATTTGTTGGATTGTTTTTGAGCATCCATTACATCCAATTAATTACATTTAATAAATTTTAATTATAAAAATAAAACATCTTGCCAAAAATATGTTTATTTAAACATTTTAATAAAATGTTCGTAGCTCTGCATGATACTTAAGTATGTACTAAAATGGAAGTTGGAAAAAAAATTGAATCCTCGTGGGGTTTCTTCCCCTTACCTACTGAGCAAGAAACCACAAAGCTATTTAAAGTATACTTAGTCTTACATGCTTCCTGTCTGGAATAAAATATTTGTGGTAAAGCCACAAGATATAAAAATTCCACAAGATTCTAAAGCAAAATTTAAAAAAAAAGTAGCTATGACAATAAGCAGGTACCTAGTACATTCTGTACTTATTTCTTTGCTGATCATTAGTTTTTAGCAATAAATATAAATTCTCGTAAGGTCCCAATTTTTCGGCACTGTCATTTTATAGGTTTATTGGTATAATTTGGTGTGTGATATGATATTGTGCTAGGGAAGTGGCGTGAAGTTTTGTTTAGTTTTGATATTACTCAAAGTCATATGGTGAAAGGGTACTTAAGCATTGTTGAAGGTTATCTATGTATCAATTGGTAGTGATATAGTTGGTTAACGAGGTTGGGGCTAGCGGGGAGGCCGGCGTCTCCCGGGCCGGCGTCGGCCGCCGGAGGGACCGGCGCTCCTCCGCTATTCTCACTCGGCATCATACTAACGCCTCCGAACACATTAAAATTACAGTTTGCAAGGATACACAACTATGCGAAACTACGACTTAGACGGAGATGGGGTTTGTGTTATTATTCCTTTGTGCTCCTATCCGCCTGGTCCTTAATCAAAGTTATTACCTACATCGTTTAGTGTTGCCTGAGGAATTGGTCGTTTCTCTAACGTATTATACGTAACGACTTAACAGAGGATCTCCAGAAATATACTACGGTTGGTGTAGCTGTTTAAAAAATTAAATCAGACTTTAACATTGAAGCATGGAACATAAAGAATAATGCTGTATAATGCAATTGTATTAATTTTTAAAAACATATTTTTATCAATTCTAGAAGGATGATTGATATGCAGCTAATGCTATCTAATATTAACTTATATTATAATAGGATTTGTCATAGATGACAAAGTGAATGATTATTATGGTAAAAGATAGATTTGGAAAAAGGAGAAATTAAAGAAAAAAACGCGTTAAATAAGTAGGTTCAGTACCAGTATAGGTAGGTACCTACGTATAAGTTTTTAATTGCGTTTTATTGCTCTGCAAGTAAATACACTCGCATATCAATACTGTAGCTTTATCATAAAGTGGAGTTACCTTTTTCTCCTCAAGTCTGGATATTTTTCGTATTCAGTCTCAATTTGGCAGCGACAGGATATCGGGACGTCGGAATCAGTCGCGGCGATTAGATTTGCGCGGGACTCGCGCGCCAGTCACGTCCCGTCCTGAGCATAGACATACTGTTTTACCAATCGACTCTGTGTGTAATTAAATAAGTACAATAGGTATTCCGTAGTATGACGGCTAGGATAATAGAAAATGTGAGTCTTTTTTACGTTGTGCGCATGTAAGTGCTGAACGGTTATATTGCATTGTTTTAATATTGTGCCTGTTATAAGAGCGATGTTTAATGCATATAAAGCGAGTTATTTAATCCTTATCGCGTTTTTTTAATAACACAAGTTTTTCTAATTATGATATTGTTAGCAGATCTTCTTAAAATAAAGCATGTTTAGTTGCACATTTTGGAGGATCTTTAACATTTTTTTGAGATCCTCTATGAGATAGAAATACAATGCATTATGATGCACAATGATACGTATGCATTTAAAACGTCATCTAAAATACTTATCTAGTAAGCGCACATTGAAAAACATAATTGTTTGTAGGTATCTAAAAACGTAATAATTGTGACTTTAAAAGTAAATTACATATCCAGAGTTTAAAAAAAGAAATAGCTGAAATGTAAATTCCACTGCAAGAGCAACACGAAACAATGCGACAATTTGCGCAGTCGTATGTTGTGATCAAAATCCGACGGCCGCTATTCCGGCGTGTGTAAACCGGAACCGTAAACTATTTAACTACTGGGAGCCGCGTTCGGCAGGGGGTAATAAGCAATACCAATATGGTCAGTAAGAAAATTGAATTGCCGCAGCTATAGCAGCATTCGCGCTTTGGTGCCCAATGCGTCCCGGGCGGGTCGTCCGCGATATGATGGCGTCGTTGTTGCCGATGCCACTTCAACACTCCGTTTCCGTAAGAGCTCCTGAGCTCCGGATTGTGGTGGAATTTAAATGGCTGCTCGGACTTAGTTTAACTGTTTGCTGGAATTAATCTGCACTCGATTTTTTTGACGTTTTGCATTCACCGGAATGCAGCGATGATTATTATTATTGAACATTTAGGTAATGTGATAATAAACATAGATTGTTGACCAAGAAGATTTTTACTACCTTCATGTAAATAAAAGTCAATATTAAATATTTTGACATGATAGACATTTAAATTCAAAAAATGTTTTATTGCCACTAAGTGTATACAAGGTGGTTTATTATTATTATATTGCACTTTAGCCAGGGTGGCTTTATTATTAGACCCGGGAACATAAGTGTAGGTGTTAGTGTTGCCGCTCGATAGGCTCATATCGATTGTCTATCGACGGGATAGTTGAAGAAAATCGATAGTATAGTAGATAGTCTATCGATACTGAAAATTATCGGTAAACAGCAATAGTATGGATAGTTGTTTCGATCGGAGCTAACAAATGAATTATTGATAGAATCGATACTATCGATAGATCATTTGTTGGCACCGATCGAAACTATCGATACTATCGATAGTGTTGCTATTTACCGATAGTATTGCACTAACAGATATATCGATACTATCGATTGTCCTATCAATCGTATAGATGATTTGGCCGTTAACCTATCGATTTTTCGGCAACACTAGTAGGTATAGTTTGAAAAGTACTAAGTATATCTTAACATACAGGAGGAAAAGTAATAAAATGTTTATACTAAAATACATTTTAGTATTACAGTTAGTTATTCTTTATTCACAATTATCTGTAGCATTTGCACGATCTTATTATCTGCAACAATATACCATAATCAATTTGATATGTAGGTTAATTATTGAGTTGTGCGTCAGGTTGGTAACCTCGGTCAGGAGAGGCCAGGGCACTGGTTGTGTTTGGCTTGTGCCCTGCTTTTGATGAATCGATGGAGACTCCCAGGGGTACGTAGGCCGGACGATGTCCCTCGAGCCTTGAATATACTGCCTCTGGTCGTACATTAGGACCCTACCCAAGTAACACAGATAGCAGTATAAGGTCTTAGTAACAGCAAACCCGGGAGCGATAAGCTTAAAAAGCTGTTGATTAATGTCTGAGTAAACGTGTACTCAGCTCTTATTCAAGCAAATTGGGCACACTTTTAAATGCTTTAATTTGAATAATAGCAATATAAAATCTGAGTAGTAGCAATGTAATTGTCCACATAGCTTAATAACTTCTGAAAAACGGCAGTCGTTACTTATACACAGATGTTTTATCATGTTTATTCAGATAAATATTTGTAGCTGTGATATTCAAAAACTACTCAGCTATAAGCACATTTGTACCACACTATTTCAAACAAAATGTGTGTTTCCTTCAAGAAATTGTTGACATCATTAATATTTATCAGGATATTAATGTGGACGGAATGAATACTTGGAATTGTTAAGTAATTTTTAAAAATACGAGTTTTAGCTATTATACAAGTGAAATAATATTGCGCAAGTAATTTTGTCGTCAATAACGTATGTCCTGTAACTATTGGTTTTACGCGCCGCTTCAATATCGAAGTTTAATGATAGAAATAAGTTAATGTACAAGACAGAAATAAGGCAAAAACAAAACTTTTAGCGTAATTCCTTATTTTAGTGTTTTAAAAGTAATAATTAGTTTATGTATAATACTCGAATTTGTATCTGAATTAATAAAACACAGCATTTGATAGCAAAAACAATTCCAAAAACATTTTTTTTTGAGGTTATAATGGCGATTCCTATAAATCTGATTATTAGCTGCTCACGGAGCTGTTTTACCGAGCTGCTGCTGAATAATAGTTTTGACTCGTCACATATTAAGCCTTTATTTGGCAAAGCGCGGTATGGCGGAATAATTTCTGAATAACAGTTGAGTATTTGTTCACATGTTTTATTAAACAGCTTATTAGGGTTCAAAACAGAACAATCAAAAACTAGAATTTCGTGGAAAAATGATTAGGTGATCGATCGAACTTTATTATTTAACTATTATATAATGCAATCATTTCACTTAAATAAAAAAAAAAAATTAAGCAAATGAATTAAAGCTATTTAGGTATACCAATCTAACGTAAAAAGGATGTAAAATATTTTTTTTATTTTGTTTTATTTAGAAAAAAAGCTGTGGTAATCATGTTTTTTTTTTTCAACTTACGTACCTATGTTTAGTTTGAGTTAACTACTCGTATGTACTGCATACCTTATTAAAATGCTAAAAAGGGAAAAGAAACGAGGTCTCTTTTGGTTCCCCATCTATTCTAATGATAATGTAGCAATTTTTCATTGTCTGAAAACAAACGGATATTATACCTACACTAGCTGTGCCAGCGGTGTCACCCGCGTTTATGGTTAATATTATATAGACTATTTCCGTCATACATGATTTCTATCTAACTTTAATCATTAAGGCTGCACACGCGACGGAAGCTTAAAAATGGAGTAACTTCTCCCGTTTTCCCAACATTTCCCGTCACTACTCTGCTCCTATTGATTGTAGCGTGATGAAAAGTATACTATCTGCCCAGGAGTATGAAGAATAATTGTACCAAGTTTCGTTAAAATTCGTCGAGTAGTCTTTGTTTCTAAAAGGAACATACAGACAGACAGACAGACAGACAGACAAAAATTTTACTGATTGCATTTTTGGCATCAGTATCGATCACTAATCACCCCCTGATAGTTATTTTGAAAATATATTTCATGTACAGAATTGACCTCTCTACAGATTTATTATAAGTATAGATAAACGGAAACCTAAAACAAAATTAAACCTAGCTAGATAGATTAATTGCCCCCGAAACCCCCTACATACTAAATTTTATGAAAATTCTTGGAGCCGTTTTCGACATTCAGATTACAATATAGATAGGTATACAATAGTTTTTTTTATTTAAAGATACGTATTAATAATATCATAATGACACATAATTTGAGTATACTATACAAATTCAAAACCTCGGACACAACAAAAGGTAGATTTATACTACCGCATTGAATGTACTACAAATACAAAACGCTAGAATAAAATGATTCGGACCGCGCATATTTTTGAATTCGTTAATATTCTCATCTGATTCATCTCCACTAGATGTGTAATCATCGTCACCCACACAGTCTGTATATGAAATTGCGGGTACGGAACACTCTTCTACGTACGATCGCACTTGACTGTTAAGGTTAGCTTGACCGCTTTCTTCCACAGCTAGTTTACTAAACACTATGCTGCCTACGCCCAACTTACAACAACTAACGTTTAATAAATATCTACAAATAAAGCAATATTCAGCATTCTTCTGTGTAAATACTGTTTAACTCACTTTAAAACTGCTAGTTTCGGTATAAGAATAGAAGTATGTGTAAGAGAGTTATAAACTATGTCTACATTTCTTTTATACCAATATAAGCTTAATTAGAACCCAGAAAATACTTTTTATCAGCAGCTGAATAATTCGCAAAATAAAGAACCTTATAAGATTTCAAAATAATATTAAAGCTGTTATTCAGATACAAGCATTTTAAAACCGAATTTTAACACTATTATTCAGCATCTAGTTGCTGAGGGTACTTTATACAGAATATAGCATTTTTAACAGCAATAAGCTTAATAATGTTTGTATAATAGTATTGTACATTACGTTTATTCAGCTTGTTATCTTTTAGCTTACTGTTATGCAAATTAAAGCTATGTGAAACTCTGAAAGCTTAGAAACGTTTGTGTAATATTGAGAATAAAAGTTATTACTAAGCCTTAAGAAAGAAGCCGAAATTATACAAATTTTACTAAGCTTAAAAAATTATAATAGCCGTAATACAACGTTAGTCAGAATTTAGCTATTTCCTTAACTGTAACACAAATGTTACGTAACTATTAACTGTGTTATGAGTCGCATTAGTACTGTTATCATGCTTGTGTGTTACTTGGGTATGTCGTACTAAAATATATTGTGTGCGAGTGGGGGCGTCCATGTTACATGTAGGTTTCCATTGCTAGTATCTCTATTTTGAGATGATTTTGCAATTTAACATTTTTTTTAGTATTCTAAATGTTAGTAGTTCCATAAACGAAAATATTGGTGGATTTACATTTCTTTTAAAAATATCTTTTTAAAAAAGCTATAGTAGTTTTTTGTACATTGAAATAAATTTAAATTTTAATTATTTAACCAACTCAGTATAATCCATTCGATTTATATTACGACAGTTAACTTGAAATTTGTACAAGTGTTTGCATTATTTAAAAAAACTAATTTTAAATTAGCAGGTAGGTATTCCTTTTAAAATAATATGAAATAAAATAATATTATATTATTTAATACCTATTACTTACCAAAATATATATGTCTAACAATTATGATGATGAAATGGAAACGAGGGTGCTGTACGAAGTCCATTAATAATGAGTTCGGAATAGGGCATGACACCTATCAGTTACCTCCGTTAATCGGGCAGCGGAGTCAGCTACGGCTTAATGTTAAAGTCATGCGCATATAAACTGTGTCATAATCATGGCTGGATTGACTGGGGTTTATATATTATTCGTAGCAATGCTTGCCTATTTAATCAGCCTATATAACCCACTACTGGGTCTAGAATAGCAAATATTTTTTTTAATAAAATATAGTGTGATCGTGCTGTAAGCATTTACTGATTCCACTCGCAATTTTTTTTTTATTAAACCATATGCAATTTAATTGGCTTCCTAAACCAAATATTATTTATGAAGTTTAGACAATTAGTTTGTGGTGTTAATTTAGAATTCTATAAGCAGTTAGTTGAGCCGTGAGCGTCGGCGAGAGGCGCGGTCGGGACGCAATCACGACACTCGCGCCCGGTGACGCGAGCATTATGTCACCGCTATGCGCTCTCGTGGACACAGCTTTACCGTTCCCATAGTTAAACACGGGTTATTTTAGACAATAAGGCGTTGTTATGATATCTAAAAAATATAAATTTGTACGTTATTTTCAAGACCCAGATCAACATAAAACGTATTTATGTGTAAAATTATTTATTAGCGTATAACACACTTAGTATTAAGGTAAATTGGAAAATGTACATAATTTTATCCTATACATATTGCATAAATGATTAGAAATATCCGTTAATTATAATAATAAACGCTTCTTCGCAAATATACTTAGTATGATCCTAAAATAAGGCGTGTCCTTAATTTTGTTCAACGTGCCCTCCATTGCATGCGAACCAACAGCTTACAATTCCTGACCTACTTGGTTGCTTTAATTTTTTTCATTTGGTTGTTTTCATTTTAACATTTAAAGAAAAATGTGTAAAGTAGTTAATTTTAAATTTTTTACATTCCACAATAGTAGGAAACCTATATAGAGCTGCCATGGTGTTCGCCCCCCGCTTCCCCGTTCAATGACCAGTGATTTCAAGTCCCTCAGGGCGGCCACCTAACTCGCGTTTTCCATGTTGACACAGCCGAGGCTTACATTATCCTAATTAGCTCCACCCCCTCGCGTTCATTAACTTGATGTACTTATTGTAACTTGATTACTATTGAGCCCACCTTTATAGTTACCAAGCATGTCGTAACCGTAAAATTATTGTATTGTCGGCGCGTGAGTTCTGTGTTTAGATTTTTTAGCGTTACAAATCGGGGAAAAGAGTCCCTTGAAAGTGGGAAAATCATACGGATAAAATAGATTATGTTCAGAAATTTGTGTTATACTTTTCCTTTAAATTTTATTGCAACCATAAATTCGGTGTTATATATAACAATTATTTAATCAATTGGAATATATCCATCTATTCTTTATAAGTTATGATGACGATTTATTAGAAAGCTGTCACAATTTAATTTATCCTTAAATTTAAAGAACAAAGAAAGTAAAAGAGGATGAACGATAATATTGTATGACTATTCTTGTTTATTGATTTAGGTAGGTACACTTATAGCCTTATGCGATTGATGTGATATATTGATAAGTAAAAATAAAGTATCTTTGAAGGGTTTGCCATAACTCAAGTAAGTACCAGATGATGGGAAGTAAGTAAATGTTTTCGGAAAATGATATCATATCCCTCTAACGAGACCTTCGTGTAGTAATTTTCTACAATATGTAAGTACAAATTGGCTTTGTTACACCAAACGCGCGGTTAAGAGCACGTCGTTTTGCGTGTTTTACTATTATCACTATGTTCACCCCTACCGTTTACTGGAATTGGAGGATACACAATAATATTACCATAATTGTAGATAGCCAGGCATAAGGGGATTTACCTTTTCGTAGTGACCACATACTCGTATACTCTCGTACTGCGTGGCGTAATGTCGCAAATCTGTTAGTCTTCTTCTAAAAAACACAAAACCACTGTAAGATTATTTTTACTAGTTTCAGTCCGTGTCTTTGTAGGCGTAGACTTCAAAATTGGTTCAAAGAGGAATTCTATCAGAGATGTACAAAATACTTTTCGAAAAGTATTTAAATACAAAATGTAAATACTTTTTTAATGTAGTATTTCAAATGCAAGATACAAAATACTTTTGCCTTTTATATTTAAATACAAAATACAAAATATGTATTTTCAAAATACTTTATTGAAATAAAATACTTTATGTGTGATGTTACCCAACACGACCACGAAAGATTACCATAATTTCAATGTGGTAGGTACATATTCATGAAAAGAATTGTACTATCAAGTTTAAAAAATGTACTCTCATATTTTTGCTGATAAAACATATAGACCGTGGTCGTGCTAGGTACTACCTACCTTTCTGGCACGACCACAAATAGATTTTAGGTATTTTCAAAAACTTTAAGATGAAAAATTAAATAAATTTATTGTACTCAAATGTACTGCATAGTTGAACTTAATTTAATCAGTCTTTTATCCGTTTTAAGGGGGGCTTTTTTTGCGGGACATCAATAATACAATGTTACTCCATTAATCTTCCTAAGAAGGTATAACTATATTTTTATTTGACACAAAATTTTTTAATATTTAGGTATTCTATTGTCAATTAGAAAGACTGATTTTTTTCATTTAAACAATTTTTACCTGTTTTTTATTTAGCTTATTGAATTTTTTGTTTTCGATTTAATAATGTGATGTGATTTTTAAAATAAAACTACCTAGTGAGACCCAAACAAGATTTTATTTCGTTTACCTTCTTGGGAAGAGTAATGGAGTAACATTCTGTTATTGATTTTGAGCGAAAACGGATAAAAGACTGATTTAATTGAGTTCAAATATGCAGTACATTTGAGTACAATAAATTTATTAAATTTGTCATCTTAAAGTTTTTAAAAATACCTTAAATCTATTTGTGGTCGTGCTAGAAAGGTACTACCTAGCACGACCACGGTCTTTATGTTATAACGGCAAAAATATGAGAGTACATTTTTTAAACTTAAAAGTACAAGAAAGTACCCTTTTTTTCATGAATATGTACCACATTGAAATTAAGGTAATCTTTCGTAGTCGTGTTGGGTAGCATCACACAAATAGCTGCCAACACTGCAAAACGTAACAGTGACTTTGAGGATTGTCAAGAGGGGTCCCTCATATATTATTCGTCAGGTTTATATGCGTTTTGTTTCATTTGTCCTTTTGCGCATAGACTTTCAAAGCTGCTGCGCCACTAGTGGCCATTTTTTGTTTTTACTGAATCACGGAATGCTTTAGAAAAATGAAGCTAAGAATAAAAAAGTATTTTGTATTTTACAAACCATTTTACAAATACAAAATACGTCTCGAATAGTATTTCAAATAAAATACAAAATACTTTTGAAAAAAAGTACTTAAGTACAAAATCCAAAATACGTATTTTGTATTTTGTATTTGTATTTTAAATACAAGTATTTCAAATATGTCACAACTCTGCATTATATATATATATATATATATATATATATATATATATATATATATATGCTTTGCGTTATGTATCCTGTGTTTTTTCCTTTCAATAAAATCCGTTTAGAGTTGGATAATAGACATTAAAATAATTGTTTATTAAACTACATAAAATTATGTGTAGTGTAATAGTAGCGGTTTCTACTCTTTTGTCTCTTCTTATCTTTAAATAATTATTTATCTCAATTTGCGGACATACATACTGACATACAAAATTTTGGTCAACAGCTGAAGATGAGGAATGGACAGAAGACGGTCCTCCAGCTGAGGACGCTGGTCTCAGTGACTTGGTAGAGGAGGAGGAACTCCAGGAGGAAAACGACGAGGAGGACAAAGACAAGATGGAGGAGGACGACGAAACCAACATCGATGAAATGGAAGGTGAGGTTTAGATAAGGTTTACTATAAATAACGGCAACGGATTCCTAGTGCTACTGCAGTAGGTATTTTCTTATCTGTAATCCGAAATAAAATACTTTTTTTGGACGCGGGGTACTTTATCTGCTTTATCTTTTCCTTTTCTGCCGGAGAGGGTAGAGTGGTACGTCTGAAAGTGGTAGTGAATGGCCGCGGTAATCTTACTGAACCTAGCGGTACCCCTCTTTGCGTTTAGGTGTTATGGGATTGGCAACATCCACGACACCTACGGCGACCGGCAGGCCCTAAACGGTTGGCATCACAACTGGCAACTCATGGAAGAACGGAATTGACCAGGAGTAATCCACGGAATCCTAGGTGGATGTGAAAGTGGATGGATGAATGGGGTCCGGAAGTAGCACGAGGAAATACAGACAAGTTATGAATATTGTTTGCGTTAGAATTACTCACGCCCCATCGACAGGGAATTGATCCTCACAGCTTGAAAAAATAAAGAGCGTGCTTCAACCTGAGGTATTCCATGCGCTTGTATACGTGCGCTAAATCTGTAGGACGAGTTCTAAGACTTTCCCTAGAGACTACACATTTTTTCTTCAAAAAGGGTTTATGAAGGCACCTGCAACGTCAACAACGCACTTCTGGAGTTGCAAATATCTTTAAGTTACGGTGACTGCTTGTTTACCAACAGTCTTTATACTGGCTTCCGATCTCTAAAATTACAGATATTTCTACAATCTAATGATTTTACTGTAAATAATTTTGTAAAATATGTAATTTCATATGCTGAATGATGTCGCTACCTTCGTGAAACAATTTGTAAAATAATTTTGATAGTTCTAAATTACGCTTGTTATAATAATATACATAATATAATAATATACATATGCAGTTTTATGCCTTCTGCAAAAAAGCATTAGACATGTATTTGATAGAACTGGGAATTAATTTTATATCTCACACATTTCATTTCCATTTTTCATATAGGTAACATTTGCCTCACCAATTTGTCTATGTCACCTATCTACAATTTTTGTTTTATCAGCAATTTAATTAAGTTTACGTAGTTTGGACATTGTGTATAAAGGTTTTTCTCTTCTCGTTGAGGTTTAGTAGGTATCTACTAAACCTCACCTCTCAGTATAAGTGCAGTACGTCTCTAGGGTTAGCAGCATTTTTATACTAGGTAATGATACTTAGGTTAAAATTCTCAACTACATAGTTATCCGTATATGGTAGGTACATACCTAATTACAACTTAAGGAAATAGGCGGCAAATCAAGAATCTTAAAATCCATCAATATGCGCCTATGTTTTAATTTTTTCTCTAGGTGAAGTACAAAAGGGCACGTACTGAGAAGTGAATGTGGCGCATAATTCGACCGAATGAGGAACTAATCTGGCGATGGATGGTCCTGTCGCACGTCTGGTCAGTGACTGGTGCGCCGCCGCCGCAACGCGTCCGACACTTGACTAAGTGGTGGGTGCGGGCTCGCCGCAACTGCGATTAAGTCAATTTTCATTGATTTATCGTCCGCGCGACATACCCGTATTGCGAAGGATGAATCTTAGGCAAAGACACAGATTATGGCAGGCATACAAGTTGTGAATTTTATACTGATACTGAAGTGATACTATAGTTTGTTTATGTTGAGTATAATTTGGTAAATACCAATTAAAGATTAAAAAAATTGTATTATTAGATATATTAGATAAATTTAAACTTCATGTGTCACCATGGGAATTGTGGCATAATGTCACTATTAAACGGTGTTTTATGCTAATTGCATGTTTGGTAATATATACAGCAGTTTAATGTGTAACAAAGATAATTACATTGAATAATTGGAAACCTATTTAGCAACATAATCTATGTATTGAAGTCCCCTGACACATTGTACTACTAACTGTCTGATCGGGCTGATCTAGCACATTAGCAAATATATGGATTTTTAAGCGGTTTTCACAAACCATACCACCAATATATGGTTTATATTAGTCATATACATCGTCTTCCTAGCGTTATGTCCCGTGTATAGACGGGGTCCGCTTAGACCATGATCCAGGATTTAGCGAGTCTGGTAATTACATTAAAGCGACTGCCGATCTGACCTTCGTAACCCTAAGATAGGGGAACCAGACAATTTTTGAATCATGGTTACAAATCCAAAGTTGTTTGAATTTGCAGGTTTCATCACGATGTTTTCCTTCACCGTCGAGCTAGTGGTATAAATACGTACATAAACTTGAAAAATCTAGAGGTACGTGCCCGGGTTTGAACCCGCACTCCTCGGTTAAGAGGCGCGTGTCCTTACCATTGAGCTACCACCGCTATTAGTCATATACATATACATATGAATAATATAAACCATACATTGGTTCAGAATAATATAAAGAATATAGTCCAGGCAAATATATCTACTTGTGTAAGTAGATAGTCCAAATTATTTAAAACTATTTCCATCTACTTGTAAAATAAGATTTTGTAATACGTTTAATTTCTATTAAAAATGAAGTATCATAAAGAAGTGAGTTAGGTATAGTTTAAGTAGATTCTTATTTAAGTATTTTACCTTGAAATTAAATTGCGTACCGTGTGTCTTAAGCTACCTACTCGATAGTTGGTACCCAGACTTTACAATAAATGGATTAGGATTTGAATTGTTTCGACGCAATGTTAAAGAAGCAATCATTTAATATATTTTGTTAAATAGTACTTTGAATTTCATGATTAACATGCAAATTACTATGCTGATACTGGTTTTTATAAGTACGCATAGAAACTTCGACAGTTTAAGGCTGTTGGTCCGAGACTTGAATCCCATATGCTTTCAGTTCAACATGGCCACTAAAGTATATGATAGAAAGCAGAAGTACCTAAATGCAAATGTTGCAGGTTGCAGGGTTGTTGTGAATATCAGTATCATCTATGGATTAATTAACAACATTATTTTTTATAACGGCGCCAGCATCAAAAACAGGCACAGCATTGAAGTTGAATTTTATTGCTGACATTTAAGTAGGTAAGTCAAGACGTGTTTAATGAACCCAAAAAAAATTTTGTTCATCATTTGATTTGATTCTTTACATAAATATTATAAAACTCATAACTAACGCTAATAATCCTTAAATTTACAAAATAAAAATCTCTGATGCATGTCCCACATTCATGTGTTTAAAAAGAGCAAAATCGACAGCGACAAAATTTATAAAAATACTTCTTTTTCTCTCTCAGTAAATATACTTATTGGTATTTCCCACAGCATGTTAACATAGAAACAATTATTTCAATAATCTATACTAATATTAAAAAGACGAAAGATTTGATTGTTTGTTTGTTTGCATCGAATAGGTAATTGGCTCCGAAAATACAGGACCGATTTGAATAATTCTTTCACCAATGGAAAGCTATTTTATCAGCGAGTAACATAGGTAAACCTATATTTTATTCTCGTATACCCACGGGAACGGGAACTATGCGGGTGAAACCGCGCGGCGCTGCTAGTCGATGATAAATTGGTTAGACGCTAGTGAAATGAAATGATCTTTATTGATTTAAAAAATATTTCGCAAATTTAGAGTATACTGTCAGATTATTAGAGGGCATTGAGTTTAATCCCTAAAGAATTTTGTCCAATGAGATGCTCGATCCAATTATGGTTGCACCCACACCGGCGCGCGTCTTAATCGTAGAGTGACTATTAGAAAGAGATTTAACTACGTGAGATTTTTAACAGAATTTCTTGGTCCCTATTTAGATAAATATTACATAATATAGTTTACATTAATGTGAATTGAAAAAAAAGCCTTGGGTAGTTTTATCTCCTTTTGTGATGCGAGGAATGCTTACTATTTTTGTCCCTTTGCGTTTGACACGAAGTCACAAGATTGCCAGAATGTCGCTTTTCTATAAAAACGAATCTGAAGGTTTTCATCAAGCTTTTGATGAAGTCGATAATAAATATGTTTTCAATGATTAATTATGACGTTTATCGAGTGACTTCATGAATGAAATAAAGTGATACCTTATAGAACATGATACCATGTAGGTATTATAATCACCAACGTATGAGTAAATAGGTTCCCTATGACCGTAAATGCGTAGTGTCCGTTTGGCTCTAGATAAAAACGGTAACGTTACTCATACGTCATACGTTATCTGCGCTGTGTATCAATGTTGCCGCTCGGCCACTAATATGCAAATGTACGCAGGGAAAATAGCATCATCCGTCTAAACTGCACCTATAGTTTAATGCTTACCGTCGCATAAGTTATAAAATATGGAT
Organism: Glyphodes perspectalis; assembly: GCA_951394215.1. Lineage (NCBI taxonomy): Eukaryota > Metazoa > Arthropoda > Insecta > Lepidoptera > Crambidae > Glyphodes > Glyphodes perspectalis. The sequence continues at coordinate 10,431,335 of OX596200.1, read as the reverse complement.
TACCGTCTATGAGGTTTGGGCGGCTAATTTCATTACTCATAATGATTATGTAGTTTGCTCTTTACATAAAATATTATGACACCACATCAAAACAAAAATAAAACAGTGCTAAAAAATTATTAAGCACGTTATACGCAAATTTCTAAAGAAGTTTACTATATACCATTTTTTTAAAACAGAAAAAAGAGGGTTATTAAATACATGGGGTGTTATAATAATCTATAATCTTATTTACATCTCAGTCGAGGCGGAAATATTTTTTATTCACAAAGTATGTTATTTGTTTAAATAAAAAATATAATATTTACAATCACAAAATGAATTCAGAAAACTAGATAGAAACTCAAAGCAAGCAGATGTAATTAAAATACTGTGGGTGGGCAGCCCTTTCGCGTATTTACGTACCTACCGCGCGGCTGTAGGCATTTATTTTAGAGATACGGCTGAGTTACAATACTGATAGATAGTATTACCGTGCCAATGTCATTCTGGGACCTGAAAATAATGTATGTATCACCTGTGTTGCCTACTCAACATGTCATAACAGTGTAATGGGTTTGTGATTACGTAAGCAACGGGCAATTCATTTAACCTAACTCAATTTTATTTTAAACTATCAGCGCCCCGCGTTTTCACCCGCGTAGTTCCCGATCCCGTGGGTATACGGGGATAAAATATAGCCTATGTTACATGCTGATAAAGTAGCTTTCCATTAGTGGAAGAATTATTTAAATCGGTCCAGTAGTTTCCGAGCCTATTTGATACAGACATACAAACAAACAATAAAATCATTTTTCTTTATAATATTAGTATAGATTAAAAGGAATTTACTACTCTATGGACCTACTTGCCTATCCCTTTGGGGATTTTGGGAACACACCATGTGTTTGTGTGTATATAATAAGTTCTTTGAACGATGGTTGCAAAACACGTATATAACATATATTAGTGTTTTTTTAATATAATTACTGACGGCTACGCCTCGAGTCTCAAGTCTAATTTATGGAATCAATATCCGTAAGGAACGACTCAAGTGCCCCACGTTTATTAGTGTTTATAAAAGTGGGAATCTTTAATTCTAATTTAAATAGCTATCGTGTTGGGTTGGGACACGCATTTTAAAATTCGTAAAAATACGAATATTAGAAATTAGGGATAGAAAACTAACCTATCTATGAGCTTTAGGTAGTCACTTGAAAATCGACGTGGCTGGCAAGCATTCTGCCTATCGGGCCCGGATGGCTGCATACATGCCTCATATGTCATCTGTTATCTATCTCTGCGCTAGTTTACATACATAAAATCCTGTACAAGTACGTCCTAAATAGATCTTTATGTACCTTTTTCGCTCGTTGATGCTGTGATTGAGGCTTCATAGCATGTTAGGTGACTTGTGTAATCGACGAGTGTAAAAAGTTGTGCAGCTGCACCCATAAAGACTGATCGTATCAAAATTAAAATACTGCCGACTAGTAAAGCGTATTACAATGATAGTTCTTCGAGTAGCCTCCATAAGTCTGGTGGCCCGACAAAAATGCTGACACGGTTGACCATACGAGTAGGATGCAAGAAGGACGGTTCTAATGGTTATAATGATATTTTTTGAAAGTAACTCCTACATAGCCGCATGTTGGCCTGTAAAAGAATGCGCCAACTGTGTCCCTTGCCTACTACGTCGTTAAAGGCGACTAAAGGTATGTCGAATTTTTGGGTATGAGAATGTGTAGACGACGAGCTAGCCACTTGTTACTACTCTGCCTACCCTACGGGGTTTGGGCTCGAAGTTATTAATGTATGTAACTCCTACATAATCAACATATATATAAAAAATAATGCTACTTTTCTAACTAACTAACTAACTAAACTTCACTCCACTCCACACAAAAACGGGCTCACCTATCCAAACCAAATGTTCAGGCTTCTATGTTCAACCATCTACTAAATAGTCCAAACAGGACTATTTAGTAGATGGTTTATGTGAAGTTTGCACAAAATCGGTAGAGCGGTTCTTCATTTACCACATTTTTTGTATTTCACTTTGTACGTTGCGAAGCAAGTACCGGGCTGTTAGTATGGATATAGATGTAACTGCCGGAGTTACGTTCGCATTTAAAATAATAATAAGAAAGGATTGCAGATCCTAATTATTTTCGAAATCATATGCCTAATTCCCACTGTCGTATACTTTTAACTGATCCTTACTTATTTGCTATATTATGAATTCATCAAAGTGCAATGTTCAATCCCATAATAGTTGCAGTGCACGCGATTAAATTTATGTGACACTAAATACGAGTTAGTTGTGTAATGAACACAACCTTACCTAATACTATAAGAAATAAATAACTAAAAGTATTTTTTTTAATTTAAATATGTTGTCAGATTGCTCGAATACACTTAAAGAGCAATGGTGTCGTGTCGATTCAAATCTAACCATTGGCAGATTGTTAAAAATCTAATTACTGGTAAGGGTTTGACATTAGCTCTGTAAAAGATTTAGGTAGAAATTTATTTTTTATTAGTATCTTAAATATTGTTACATAGCCTTTTGCTTAAATATTGAAAATTATTAATATGAAATGTGTAATTAATATGTGAATAATTCTGTTATTATTATCTTGGAAAATTATCCACTAGTAACACACCAATTGTGTATTTCATATACCACACGAAGTTTCAGACGGAGTGCTCTACTTATTTATGTAGATTATGTACATTCAGTATTCACGACGACTTCATTTATTGATTAAGCGTCAATATTTAGACAAAAGTAAAACCCCATTTCTCCGGGCTTCCTGTCATCTCCAGACATACGTCCTCAAGCGTATTGTCTTAGGGGGACGAAAAACTCCTGAGTTCGATGCATTACATTATCATCTTACTTTCGCTTCGTCTTCATACACGCTCCCTAGTGGCGCGCTGTGTCGTCTCGATGAGAAGAGAAGCTTCTAGCTTTATTATTTCCACCTAATTACTGTTCCATGTCTCAATTCTTGCATTGTTTGTTTTATCATTGTTCTTCATACACGTGTGTGCAAGTCAGTGTGGGGAGTAATGTGTGCAGTATTTTAGTTAAATAATATTTAGTTCGTCTGTTATATAAATAGATATTTTATGAGACCCATGGTTTGATTAACATACATAAATGCATACATACATACATAACATCACGCCCATAATCATGATTAACATAACATATAATATTAGCTTGTCCGCTCAAAGGAACGGTTTTATAAGGTTACTGTATAATATGTATGTATAGGTAATACCATAGTATTTATCTATTAAATATTTTTAGAAGATCCTGATGGAGCTGAAGCGGATCAGAGCAAGCCTTCCGAAGACTATGAAGCTGATGATCTGGCTGGTAAGTGTCGTATGATATGCTTTTTATTATATTAACCCATTCCTTGTTTATAAAACATTTCTAATTACCATCTGATGTCACTCTGGAGAGATGAAGTATGGAGATTTCATTATAAGCCTCCCAAATGAGCAGTCTCGCCATCAAAATTTTAACCCAAAGAAATGATTAGGGTAGAAGAGCACGATTAATAGCGTTGTTGGGGACACGGAGCGGCTCATTACGCGTCGCCATCTTCATTGAAATTCATAAGGAGGCCACTAAAATAACAAGCAGTCTCCGGCCGCGTGGGCGATGCGTTTTTACTGCGCTTTAATGCTCTTTTTACAACTTCGTCAAAGGGTGTCCCGCGCCCCCCGCCCCCCGCCGTGCTTTACGACTCTGTCCTCGCTTATCTCACGCCGTTCGCGATAAATCTACGCAGGACTCCTTGGACCTCAAATATTTACATGCTAATTCGTAGCCAATTCAGCCACCCGAGATTATAAATAAATTGGCTGCCTTGGCCCATCATCGGTCCACAGTAACTTCACTTTATCTTTTATGACTTCGCCGAGTTTTTAAAACAGCGCCTACCAGCCTTAAGTTTATGCCACCCAGATAATTTAAATTTTATGTTGAGCACTTACCCGTAGTGAAAATACTATACTTATCTTTGTAAGAGTAATGTCGGTTAGAATGTTTACACAGGATGTTGGCTACGTTTGAGTGCTACAACATTTTTCGCGGAAATTATGCGAATCGGAACATGTGGTCTCTTAATTTACGTTCTAGAAATTGAATAGTTACATTTAAGATGTACTTTCAAATTATATTAGACAGCGTTTTAGATGGATGTCAATAAATATTAAGAAACCTATGTACGAGGAGCAACACAATCGCACATTCGGGTAATAATGTAAAAGTTATACGCAGACAAAGACTTCTTTCCTTATAGCACCCTTAGAAATATGAGAATTAGGCATTGTTCTTGTTTTATTGTGAATTCTTTGGCCCGCGGTGCAGTCTGCAAACGCAAATATAAAGGCGAAGGGCATATTGTTTTCTAACAAAGGAATCGAAACTATCTTTAGGCGGTATTGGAAAATGAGTAATTTTTCCCAGTGAGTGGTTCGTTGTCGCAGAGCCGTTGTTAGGGCAGCGCGGGTGTTGCGCAAATGTATTCTCAGCGGGGGCGAGGGTGGCGGGGGGCGCGCTGAGCCCGAAGTTGGGCGCGCGGGCTCGGTCCCGCGGGACCGCGCCGCGGGGACCGCACTCCGACCGTACACTTTTTAAAACATTCCCGATATTGTTATGCCACATTAACAAGTATCGGACATTAATTAAGCCGCGTTGAAATATGCCGACACCAGTTTACCATCGGTCGTTTGATAATGCTAAGCATTCGCAAGTTATTTTGTCAACTTACGCGGACAACAATGCGAACTATGCTGGCCGGGATCGCCTACCAGGCAGGCACGTGGGTAATTAAATGCCGATGTTGTATCGGTCGGGGGTGCATTCGGAATTCCGCGCGGCGCCGAAGCGCGTGCCGGCCGACACCGCGCCGCGTGCCTCAGCCTCGCTACGTTGACAATCTCGAATTGTTCGCGAACTTGGCCTCAAATTCGTGGCGACAGCCCACTTGTGAACATAAATACTAGCATAATTTTGCCTGGAGATGTCGGAGAGCAAAGACCTTCTTAAGCAGCTCACAAAGCAACAATGTCTCATGTATATCAATGGGATATACCAAATTTTTATAACGTATACGTTATCTACAAATTCAAAGTAATAATATATTAAGTGTAAACAATTAGCGTATAGTACCTATCTTTAAGTATAATGTTATGTAAAATGCATGACGATTGGAACGTGGCCAAAGATATTATGAATACCTCTGGCTACCTATTTTTCTTTGGCTTACCTATGTACCTGTTAAGAATCAAGAAATATTTTTTTTTTATTATGCGATGTTGCAATTTAAGTAAGAAAATATTATAAAACAAAAACATTCACAGCAGTTTTCAAACATAATGTATTCATTGGGTGGGTAGAATCCGTCCCTGGTAGATCCCAGGTGGCGCGGCCGCAGCGTTTGGAATTATCACATAGTGGAGAGGCGAGGCGGGCGGCGCGCGGGGGGCGGTGGGCCCGATACATTCGTCACAGGCCCAGCAGCCATTACTGCCATTAGGCATTTAGATATTATCAGACGCCGCTAGGGATGACCCGCGACCTGAGGCCATCGTTTCAATACTTAATTACTAAAAGTGTTTCTTGTTTACGCGAGGGAGCTGGAACTTGTAGCGTGATTTCGATATCGTCTATTGGCTACGTCTGTTACTTGTCTAATGCTCCCCCCGTCCCCCGCCCCGCGGTCCCAGGTGGCGCCGCTCCGGCCACACTTCCTTCCGTCCCTCGGGAGCTCCTCGACCCGCTCGCACACACGCGCGCCCACCACTACAGGCGCCGAAGCTATTAGCAACAATGATCGCAGCTGGAAAAGAGGAAATTTTGCTACCACTTGAACCGAGTTTCGCTGTAAACACCAAGTTTTATATTTGATAAAGTGGAGTGCTCGCAAATCAGTGTTGTTTGCTCCCAGTATTTGTCCAAAAACAACTGTAATGTCAGCTAAAGAATAGAAAGCAAGTAAATATCGCCTGCATGTTTCATTTCCATTTTTAATCATGTCGATTGACGTGTTCTTCAGACACTTTGTTGAGTGTGTCACCAGATATCACAGTTGTCGTATCGTTGGCAATGATCCGAATCCTACCTCAACTTACTAATTATTAACATACTAGATATCCTTGCGAATGCTGCTTATCCAATGTCAAGAAATTTCCGACCTTCTTTCACTGTAGGTTTCAACATGGGACAGTAGGCTGGGTAAGATGGTATTAGAAAAGATTTTAGTAGATTTTCCGAAATACTAGCTCATGCAAACACGAGTTTCTTTAAATTATTTTGGTGCATTATGCAATTAATTTCTAAATTAAATTCGACGCTATTTAAAATTAAAAGTATCTTATTAGTATAATAAGGCCACATACATAATTATCTACTTGTTGCCTTATTCTGTAAAGATAATTTGAGTAAGCTAAGTATTTCGTAGTTGATCGTGTTATTTTGTGCGTGCGTTCGTCTACACCAGCTAAATCATGCATTATTGACATAAATTGTGAGTGGATTTGTTATATAAAAAAATATTTTAATACCTATTTATTTTTTTTGTTTTAAAATATCTGATTTTAAAGTAAATTCCAAATAATTACCTAGAACTAAATTTGTAGATCTATTTGCTATTAAAAAAAAAAATTGTTAACAGTGGAATAAAGTAAGGGTTTATTTGTGTATTTTATTTAATCTTGTACTATTAATTAGGCTTATATTTAATATAATAGTAATTCGTCAAGGTATAATTCATTTGGGAACCAACCTATTGGGATAGTTGTCCTTAATATGACTTCCTAGCTTAATAGGTATTGTATTACCGAAGCATGTAAGAAATATGTAAGTATATATTATCTGAATATGTTTTCTTATAAGTACACCGAACGGTGTATACTCATAAGAGTGTTCTCATCCAAACTCTGGATTTCCTTATCATATATATACTCCAAAATTATTGAAGTGAATTTAAATGAAACATAATAATGTAAGCGAACTTTGGAATTTTCTAACTCTACAATTCTACATGCTATATACAAAATTTGCGAGACATTATGTGCAGCAGGATAGTTAATAATTAAACATAATGTAATCAAGCCCTAGTACTTTGGGATTTGTACAGGGCAATTCGAGGCCAGACTATGTGTTTTTTTCTTCTACGTCAAATGACACTTATTTGCCATGCTAATAGCGCGTGAAAGAATGAATGTGTTTATAGAGAGGTAATCTATGGAGACGGTATAATGTTTGCATCTGTATAACAGTATGCACTTAGCAGGTTGCGTACGATATAAAATGCCATAATGAAAAGGAAACCTCCAAGTAGGATAATTAATCAGTAAAATTATTAGATTATATACATAGATACATACATAACATCACGCCCATAATCCCCTAAGGGGTAGGCAGAGTCAAAGGGGCAGCAGGCCCCTTTAACCACATTTAGCAAAACATAAAACTGAGCTGGGTTAGATGTAAAATTATGAAAAAGTAGTGACAAGTGGCTAGCTTGTCGCCTACACAATTATATCCCAAAACCCGATATACCAATGTTTTTTTTTTAAATATCCGACTACATCACATAGTAGAGATAAGTAGCTTAAGCACTTTTGTTACGGATATCAGAAGCAACAGTGGTATTACAAATATATACTTTAATATTGTAATGTTTGTAATGTTTGTCCTGGGTGGGGATCATAGATTTTAGCGTAGTCAAAAAATTCTAAATCTATGGTGGGGATCGAACCCACAACTCTTGACGCATGGGGCAGAATCACTACCGAATGCGCCATCGAGCCAGTCAATAACCATTAGTCGCCTTTTACGATATGATAAGCAAGAAACACAGTTGGCACATTATTTTTAAGTCTCAGACCAACATGGGACAACATTAGATTATATAATCATCTATACTTTACAGTATTATATGTATATTATAATATGCGAAAGTAATATGCGCCTGTTGAAGTCTTCGCGCCTGAAGTTTGAACTCTGAAAAAGGACATAGGCTACTTTTATCTCGGAAAAATTTATCCCAGGGAACACACTAGTCTTTGCAACAGACTAAATTTCAGAAGGGCGGAGCCGTGGGTAAAAGCTATTTTTTAATAAACCAATAGACTGTATTTGATATGTTATGCCTCTTTAACCACATGGCACTGACGGAATAATCTCGATGTTATTATTTTGGGTACCAACGCGGAATGGTTTATCTAAACGTATAATTTTTAAAACGTATTGTAAATAATCATATATCGTACAAACATACCATTCTACCCACAACTCCCGAAGAGTTAGCCAGCCCAAGTCCCTTTTCCTACGTGTAGCCAACAATTTTAATTGAGTTGGATTTTAAAATTGTTAAAACGTTCAAACTAGCTAGTAGCTAATAACAAACCAATACCCAATGCATCATTACATTACTCTCATTTAACGACTGCTAGGACCACAGTTGTCGTATTCTTTTTATGCCTCAGACCAACATATTGATACATAAGTATTGATACCAACATATTGATAAATAATGGATAACCCTGTAACTATCGATAGGCTTCATCATGCCTTACCTAATCCAAATTTTTCAAATTAGTTTTTTTCTTTCAAAAGCGATAGTTGAGCTATTAAAAACGAAGATGTGAATTTCATAAATTACTTCAAAAGTATTTCTATTCTTATTTAAAAAAATAGGAATAGAAATATCTGTTGAAAGAGATAAAACCAGAACGGATACAAGGATAACAGTTGACGATGTAGTGCTGGAACAGGTGAATGAAGTTGGATATCTAGGATCTGCATTTAGTAGAGATGGAAGGTTTCTATATCAGCGGAGTCGCTGATATAGAAAGAAGAGTGAATGCAGGGAATAGGGTGAATAGAGCGTTAGGAAAACTTCTAGGCAGTAAAGTCTTAAGCCAGAAGGCCCAGCTCGCTATACACAATGCGGTGCTGATTGTTGGGTATGGTAAAAAGAGCATGAAAGTAGAATAAACGCGGTCGACATGCGTGCGCTGCGGAAAATCTGCGGTGTATCGCTCACAGCAGTCTGTGAGCGATACACGCGTTCGGAATGATGATGTAAGAAAGAGAGTCGGTCTGAAAGACAGCGTCGGAGTCAAGGTAAGAAGAGGCATGCTCCGGTGGTTCGGACATGTGGAAAGAATGGATGACGAAAGATTGACTAAACAGATATACAATGCGAAAGTGGAAGGATGTAGGAGCCGCGGAAGGCCCAGGCTGGTGAGCCTGGGCCGTGTCGTGAGCCCAATCTGGCCGTGGTTGGTGTACCACGGCCAGATTGGTCGTGTATTACCAGAAGGTGATGTTAGGAGTCATTAAAACCGTAGAGCTTGTGAGAAAAGGATTATGAATGTTGAAAAGGCGAGTGAGGTGTGTAAGGATCGTGCCATATGGCGTTCGGTTCTCTCTGCCTACCCCGCTAGGGAAGGGGGGTGAATTTTAGTTAGTTAGTTAAAATTAAAAAAAAATATTTTACTTTATTACCTCCTATGTTTGATTAGCTCCGGTGTATAAAAAATTTGCCCGCTTTCGTGTCCATCATTTTAAAAACTTGCTTGATCAATTGAAATTCTAAAAAGGCATCACAAGTCTATCTCTACTTGAATGACAAATAGTATGGAAACTTCAAGAATGTATTTAGACAAAATAATAAATTATGACTACTTGAGTGACATTTATATTTATAAAATATTTTTTCAATTCGGACCAGTAGTTTCTGAGATTAGCGCGATCAATCAAACAAACAAACTCGCCAGCTTTTGTATATTAGTGTAAGTATGGATTAGTCTAGGACTCGAAAAGATTGTATTAACCATGTTCCTTATCTATCATGACAGAAAAGGCGACTAAATAGTTAGGTATTTGGTTTGTCATTATATAAGCGCCTAGCTAGCCACTTGTCACAAAGTTCCTAGGTGGAAGACCTAACTAAATTTTTGGCTAAATGCGGTTTAAGGAGCTCAATGCTTTTTGGACTCTGACTACTGCTTCGGTGATTACCTATAGGCGTGATGATATTTATGTATGTTTACATTTGTTATTAATTCAAAGTTAGTTAGTTGGGCCGTGATCCTATCAATATTGTCTGATTACTTCATGAATTTCTATCGCCACGCAATGGAAATGTAATAATCGCCAAACAACACGATGTAGCATCACAACGCCCATGAACTTTGCGAAATGAGTTGGGAGTTAAGGTCAGCCACGGGATAAACTTTAAATGACATCGCGAGGCTATGAACTAGCTATCTACACGTGCACAGAGCTTCGGATTGAAGTGTTTAATGCTCTTTATAAGAACTAATATAGTTATTGTAAACAGAATCTATTGTAAGCATACCTAATACCCTTCAGCCAACAACTTACTTGACTTACTTTTATGAAACCATCAAAACGGTTGCTTTAATGTATTTTAGCGCCGGGTAACGTTAAATATTGACAATTAATTGTAATAAAAATCATAATAAAATCATGTTGCTAAGAATACCACGTCATGGTTACTACCACTGAAGAAACAAATTGACTTTAGGTTTCTACATTGTTTAACAAATATCAGTAAACCCACTTCATAACTGTTTAATTATACATATTTGTATAAGGTAGTCTAAAAAAAGTCAAAACAGGATAATGAAACAAAAACGGTAGAACCTCCCTAAAACGTGCGTAAAAGAAGTTGGGTCGAAGTGTTAAATTCTTTAGCGAACGGCTTATAACTTATGTAGTCGGAACGAAGCGTGTTGTTATTTTTATTCGGTGAAAAAGTTTCCTCCGGAGACGCATATCGGCATCAGTCCGCGGCGTTACCGGAATAACACCTTGAGTCTGAACGGCTACGCGAAAGGTAGCGCGCCCCCAGGGGGCAGTATGCTCAAGGCGGCAGAAAATTAACGTGCTCCCGCGGGAAATCTAGCCCGCCTTAGAGCCGGCCGCCCGCGCCCACTCCGCGCTCCGCCGGGACACGCTTAATATCCTGCGCTGTCGGCGGCGCGCACCTGCTCGCTCTTCGCTCTTTCACTTGCAATAACAGTTACACTTACACCGTTATCTAAGGGCGTAAGGTGACGTATCGAGTACAACCCACGATATTTCCTTTATTTCTTTGGCGGCTAATCAATTACTGAGCGAACCTGGTGATTCAAGGTCGCGATTAAGATCTATGATATGGTTTATTTTTATGAAAGCATCAAAGAAAAGCTCTGGGATGATTATAGTATGCTTAATTTACCGTGCGGTGATATTTTTTATCAATCATCTATACGGTTTTGAATTACAAAGGAATGTTGTTTTGGTATTAGACCTCTAGCCTCTTTTGTAGAATTTTTGAATGTTCATGAACCTATCTGCTGGAAATGTATTACGCCTTAGGGTCGACCATCTGCGTCCTATGGGATACAAATACTTTTTAAGGGCATATGCCCTTAAATATTTTTTAAGGGCATGTCGTGCGGACAGGTCATCTGATAGATATTTAATAACTGCAGTATACCATAGATATATTTTATGATTTATTTATTAAATGGCAGATTTTTCTTTTTGATTAAAGATATTTTTTATTGTTCTTTAACTTATCAATTAATAAAATCTATCCCGCCGTAGTTTAGCGCATCTTGATGTGATATCTACAAAATAGCCTGCGCTGGCGCCGATACGCACTTAATCACACTGTTCCCCTCTCTATTCCTAGTTTATTCTAATTATTATAGTATTTATTTGTCTTTGACATGTATGTGGTTGGAACTAATTAATTCAGTCGATTATACCAGTTAGATCAGATATTTTTATTATGAAAATCGTATCTTTTTTCCTGTTACTAAAGTACATTATCTGTGACTCAACAAGGGTTTGATGTTAATATTGAAAGACCTGAGTGTAGAGTTTTGAATACATAGATATGTATAAAAATATAAGTAAAGTTTTGTGACAGAATTGCAAAATAGCGCCTACACTTATTCCTAATTGCAAGTGTTGTTGCTTTCTCACATAAACCTTATACAGTTACTGAGGCGTTTCAGTTGAGCCCAGTATCGATCCATTTCTTACTAAGTAACTATTGGCTTTGCTGTAAGTATAATAAAGTCACGTAAAAAATATTAGTGTTTAAGACATCAGAGTTCAATATTAATAACACAAGTCGACTTAGACAAAATAATTGAGATCTAAATGGGTGTTACGTTTCATAGATATGAGAAAAAAATTTTTTTTGACTATTTTTTACATAGTTAACTATATAAGTATCTTAATATCATATCATATTTAGTCATCTTCGTACACGTAGAGTATGAACATGACTAAATATGTTTTATTATTTAGCTTGCGTTATTATGTTCAGCTGTTTATACAAGGTGTAAGTAACAATTAACGCATCACACAAAAACTTAATCAGGTTTTATTATTTTATTCCTAAACACCAACAAAACCTCTTTAGAGTGTTAGACATAAGTGCTGGTTAGGAGTTGCAAATGTCAATTTATAAAGTAAAACCCGCGAAGACAAATCGACAGGCACCCTGCCCACATCGCGGCACTTGACACGTGTCATGTTTGGCGCCAGCTTTAGAGCCGAACGAAAGAAGGTTACTACGTTCAGGCGGTGGGCAAATGGAAATGTCTTGAACAACGAGTTTAAAAATTACTCCCCGAAAAAAAAGTATGAAGTATAAGTATATAGTACCTAGTTATTTATTCAACTGATATTACACATAAATTAGAAACTATGGATTTAGAAAAAAATAAAGGTTTTAAAAAACTCACTTACATTTCAATTACATTAGGTATAACAATGCTCAAGCCCCCTTTTTTAACCGACTTCAAAATAAGGAGGAGGTTCTCAATTCGACAGATTTTTTTAAAAGTTTTGCTTTAAAACGAATCTGCACAAAACGATGTTTCTTTGTTATTTTATATGGATTACTTTTGGTGTCAATTAATCGTAGGTTTGTCGATCTACAGTTTGTTGTCTATTGATCTACACTTTTATTTAAGGTATAATAAAAAAAAATACAGAATAAAATGACAACTAGGATAGATAAAGACACAATCAGAAATCAGAGAAAACAGTAGCTCAGACGACAGAAATATTTTTTTGTGATAGTAAGGAAGTAAAAATATTAATAATAAAATTTTAGGTTCTCTGTCATGTCGACCAGAACCCTCCCCAAAGAGTCCATAATGAAGCAACACGTAATACGTTTTTCAACGTCGAAGTAGCTTTCAGCAGCCCCTGTGCAGGCTTGCAACATTGTGTCTAGCTTCACTGCAGTAACGAAGCTCCCCTGGGTGGCCCTGTCCGCGGGGACGGCTGTATGTTATTGCACCAGCCAATTTTCACATTAAGTTATTTATAATTAATAATGCTAAGTACAATTAACCATTACAATAAAAAAAGTCCAATGAAGTAAAATGAAAAGTATAAAATTAAGTCCAGCTCTATCGTGCCTTAGTAGTTAATGTTTAAAATATGGGCTTATGATTTATCTTGTGACAAATATACAAAAAGTAATAAACATTCAACTTAAATAAAGAGTATACTTATTATGAATGAAAATACACATTCATATTCATATTTTAGTCCCAGACCAACATGGGACACTGGATTCATATACTGATACCTATATTATATATTTACGACCCAATAGAATTTATTGGGTCTGTATTTAAAAAAAAAGATAAATTGGTCGATCCAAAAAAGGTTTCTTCTGATAATGTTCGGTTTTGAAATGACAATTATTCTTATTCAAAATTAGACTACAGTTTACGACCTTCATAAGTAGTCCAATTTTGTGTATGCGATTGCGAATATAATTTTTAATGTTATCTATAAATCAATATTGGTTTTAATATCATTCAGTCTATATTATGCAGTTTTTTGGACATTGGTCTGATAATACTAAACTCTGACGTCTCAAAACCTGCTACCACTTTCACTGTTCCGTGAAAGAATATTACCTACTTTATTTTTAATCGGTCGGTTATATAAAATATAAAGTAGAAATATTCTTTTGTATATAACAGATTCTCAACGTACAAGTGAAGTCCTTCAAGCTAAATCCCGATGGATTTTCATAAAACCCTTACTGGTAGAAAAAGCAGGTTATTTAGTGGTCCCCGTCAAGGATTCCCCTGGGCTCCCAAGCTGGAAGCCTCAAATGCTAGTCCTTCATAATGGTATTGGATTATTCACGCGGTCCATCGTCATGGTACTTGAGAAGTAAATCATATGTTAAACATTCTTGTCACTTGTATGAGTATGTGTCCCACCGCGTGGTGTATGGATATTAGCACCTTTGTAATTTTTTGCGTAATTTTGAGATGAGACAAAGAGCCAGCGAAGGAAACTGCTAAGAGTTGACCAAAGATTCTATTAAGTTATATCTAAAGTTAGTTCTATGTAACTGCAACTTTTAAGTAAGTAAATCATATTTTTCGAAACATTGATCGAAGGTATTGAAAATCAAGGGATAAAGTTATTTTAGTTATCTGATAAATTATGCCTATCGGCACAATCACGGGGCAAGCCTGGGCATACTATGTTTAATTATTATTGACATTATTTAGACAAAGCATTTCTAAAAATAATTAGGCCGTTCGGATTTTGAATTATAACAATATATAATTATCTACTAAATGGAATATTAAAACGGATATGTTCTAGAGCACATCTGTGGAAAAGGGTTCATTGATATCTCTATTTCGACGGGTAGAGGTAAAACGTTGACGCTAATTAAGTTAAAATACGTACCTATCAAGTTAAACAAGGTAACATTTTAGTTTACGAAACTACACGTATTGTACTCGAATAAAACAGTACAGCAATGGCGTTGACTATTAGAAAAGTTGAGGAAGTTTCTTTCGGCGCGAGGGTGGCGACTGGCGACCGCAGGCCCGAGGCGCGGTCGCCGCTGCCGTCCGTAATCCACTTGCTCACCTACAGCTCCCTTGCACGACCCCACCACTTTTACTCTGCTTTAAATTCCCAATTCAGATAGGTGATCCAGTTTAAAAGTTTAGTCCAATTTTGTAGTTTGACGGGCTCGGAGGACATCTATGTACAGTCAGCCTCAATTCGTGAGTGCTGGCACCAAATAGTATTAGTTAATATTAGCTAGGCGTCAAATCTAACAAAAGTTATTTGTAAAGAGGTGACTCTGTGGTTAGGAGCTGTTAATAAAAGTTTGTTCGAAACTTAGGAGGTTAAGACATTTGATTTGCCAATATGCCAGAAAGATATGGAGTGTTCGATACGTAAATAAAAAGAAGAAACCATATATATTTTTTGCTTACTGCTCTGACTTGAGATGCCGACTGAAAGATCTCCTTACATATTAAGAGCGTACCCTAGGAGTATACAAATTTATATTTTACAAGAAAAAATACGATCATTCTTGTATTGCTATCATTGTAGATGTGACGCGTCGATAATATTGTGACTACGAAAACTTATCAGAAATATTACCTTTATTCTTAAAAAAAAACATAAGTACATAGATTGCCTTTGAATTTATGTTTCCTAATCTTAATACAGGCGTATACTTTTCGCATAATAGAAATAAGAGCTACTATTTTTCATTGTATTTTATATATGTAGTTGTGAATCATAACATAACTTAACTCAATTTGGTTTCAGAAATGGTGGACATCAAAACAGAAAGCATGGACAGTTTCGAATCAGGTAAGCCAAGATGTATTTAACGGGCAGAGTCGGGCGAATACACAGTGTCACATAAAAAGGCCATAAAAATAAAATTTTACTTAAATGACAACGGCGCGAAAGCAGCTATGATATTAATATTTGAATAGTGGAGTGTAAAAAGTATTGAGGTAGGAGGTGGCAGGGCCGCTGGCGGCGTTAACGGAGCCCTAGAGGGCCTTTGGCGAAGTCCCCGGCTCGCTATACTGCCGAAAAGATAAAATGAACATAAAGTTGAAGAGTAGATACTCTCGCTCAGAGGAATTGTAGTTTCCCTCCTGGCGACACTAAACCGCTACGACTGGGGCACGCAGTTTGCGGAACCTAACGAATGCGAACGTTTACACGAGTCGCAAATACCTATGCACTTTCATTATAACAAAACCCATAGGAAATCCAACTAAATAGGCGGTGGATGGTTAGTACAACAATATACGAGCCACTTTTACAATAAGACCTAATTTCAAAATTGGTGCAAAATTAGCCGCAGAATAAAAACTACTTTTCAATCTACATAACTCGTCGAATGATCAGTATATTATTTATTAATGTTACAAGACGCTTGATAATGGGCCATTGTAGCCTTAAATTGTAGTATTTTTTTGAATTCCTTGAACTTGATTAGGTTTATGTCAGTATTGTAGCAAATAGAAGTACGTGATCTCGCCTACCCCAATGGGAAAAAGGCGTGACATTATGTATGTATGTATGATTAGGTTTAATTTAAAATTAGCAGTTATTGATTCTTTATAATCATAGACCATTTATTATGATATGGGTACCGTTGTATGCCATGTAATAGGCAGGTATAAAAAATGTACACATCAAATTTTCAGTAAAATTGTATGGCATAACTTTACATTTACTTGATAACTTCCATGTTAGAAGCCGTAAGTATTTATGTCTAGATATAGACAAATCCGTTACAGGAAATAGATTATCTTTAATGATATGATATAACATATATTATATTGGGTACTTTACATCGATGAAGATACGTTACCTACTTATATTTATAACTATTTAGTTGTTCAAATAATTCTGCACCAATTTTTAAACTCGATCCAATTTGGTGTTTGTAAGAGCTTCGACAGAAAATCTAAAATTGCATTGGCGAGGACCCCCGAACTTACAATTAAAATGGACGCCCGAAATTGTGTACAGCGTTCGTCACTTAGTACGCGATGAGCGGTGACCGGCCAGCGCCGCTGATACCATTAAGCATTTCCTAATTTAGGGAGGTGGTGCGGGTGAAAAAGCGAATTGTGAATCTTACACGGGTTGTCGTTTTGTGTTTCCGAAGTCGATACGATCGAGTTTTGTCTTTCGTTTGCATTTTAACTTGCATATTGTCGAAACTTCCCTGGTTGCGAGGGACAGGGGGTCATAGGCTTTCAGGATTTATTTTATATCGGAAACTAAAATTTTATGGCTGTGAAATCTAAATAAGTGAGTGAATACTTTAGTACTAGGTATAATAGCTTGGTATATTTTTTTTAACAAGCCGGACCTACTTTGCTATTTTTATTACCTACATACATTATCATACTTTAACAAGTTGCTTTTTTTTAGCTTATGTTTTACTAGCTCTGCCCGCGGTTTCACCCGCGTTTATGGTTTATATTATTTAGCTTATAGCCTTTCTCTATAAATGGACTATACAACACAAAAATATTGTTTAACTCGGACCTGTAGTTCCTGAGATTAGCGCGTTCAACCAAACAAACAAATTCTTCAGCTTTATAGTAGTTACAGTTTAGCTTTACATTAGTAAGTATAGATATATAAATAAGTATAGAATTGTGTCACTATGTTTGTTTCGGGTTCATAATTTTTATAAGTTCTACTTTAAAAAGAAAACTTATCTGATCAAATTGAAAACTTAGATACTTGAGATTTGACGATAGATCTTAGACCAAGATTATTGTCTTTATATAGTTTTTTTATAATTTATTGACGGTACCTATCCGTTGAGTAGTTATATGAAAAACGGATTACAAGAGACTAACTTATTATTTATATACAGTTAGGTAATTTATAAGTTTTACTGCTTTTAAAACACTTTTAGGTAGGGCACAATTAGAAGTTATTTCTTATAAGACTTTATCCTCACAGCCAAAATGGCCTCCAAATGCAACCAGCACCCACAAATGCTAGGCATTCATCAGACAGGCGATCACTGCAACAAAGTTATAAGCGGTGCTAATAAAGCCAATTATTGCCGCTGAAATAAAGCGACAGCGCGACTTTTAGCCCGGTTAGTACACGGCTTTGCAATCAGGCGCAGTTTAAAATGTGCATTTGCGATGTGGCGCGGTGCGCACAGGGCGCGGACAGAAATGCATTTTCAATAATTGAGGGTCAGACGGGGTGGTGGGGGCGTATTAAAATGCTCGCTAACTTTCCGATCGTCATTGGCCGCGACATCCGCTGCCGGCTAGATTTGGAAACTAATGGAGCGTGTGCGGCGTCGGTAACAGTGCAACCGAAAATATTGCCTAAAGGATTTCAGGAATGTTTTCTCACAGACTGTGGACTGTATGAGATATTTTTGATAGCTGCTTAAAATGTAGATAGTAAATGTGAGGAGAATTCTGCAATTAAAGAAGAAAACTAAAGAAAACTCGCCGTAATTTTGCATACCTATATCTATTCTCATCGAACAGAAAAAATGCGTCTTGCAGCAAACAGATAAACATGCAAATTAACAATAAAAAAAATTTAACACCAAACTAGGCATTTTTCACAATTTTCAATTCCGTCACTAACATAATCTATACAATCTACGATATGACGAGTTGTGATGGTGATTGACCTAAATAGATTTCTTAAATTGATGTGTTTAGGTATCTTCTATCAATCTTTCTGTATAGTCAAATTGTAACCAGAATATCTGCGACTTACGTCGAATGAATTGGCTATTGGCTAGCTTTTTTTACGGTCAATTGAATATTTATTTTGTACTAAACGATAAATAAAGTATTCCATTGTTCAGGCGGCTGATTTAAACGAGTGAAATACACTCGCAGAGCATTTCTAATTAACTGCGGCTTAATGAGGACGTCAAGTACATTAGTTGTAGCTATGGCTGGGTACGAGGGATGTAATTTAGGTTTAGCTGCAACCTTCCCAGTGTACGCGACAGCCAGACCCGGCAACCTGACAGCACGTGTGTCGCGACACAGTTTATAGCAATGGGGAAAAAGGCAATCAGTTCCGGTAAAGGAAAAAGACGAGGCCTTTAATGAGGTTAAATAGAATAATCATACATTTAATTTAGGGAAGATGTTTCATGTTCATCGTCGTATCTATGAATATTGAATATGTACCTATACACAAAAATTGCGGAAGCTAACATTTTTTTCTCTATTAACTGTATAGCAGACAGTCACAGTACCGAATTGGAGTTTAAATTTGTTAGATAGTTTGGCTTATTTAAAAATCGTTAGTGTTAGAAAGAGCGAATACATATTATTAATTCATCACAACTTAACGTTATCGTTATCAACATTTTCAATGAATACGAACATACTGCTAGGCACGTTCTGACATATGTTTTTAAAATACGTGAATATTTAACGAAACTAATTTATCTTTATCGTTCAGCATTCAAATGTGTCAAAACCTTTAGCAATTGTAAGTTTAGAATTGTCAGTGTTCACATACTGTCTGGTTGAGTTTTCCACAAAAAAGACAAACAATAAGAAGTTGCCCTCGGTTATTTTCTCGGGGAGATCACGTAGGCGCGCACCTCATCTGCGGCGCTCCCGCTGCGGCGATAAAATTTAAAATTCAAGGCCGCGTTAACGAACCGGCCTCGCGAAGAAATAGATATTCAAATGTGAGAAGATCCCATATTAACATTTATGGCAAGTTTGCGGAGACGAAACAAAGGAGGATGCCGGCCCCGCCGGGCGCGGCCGCGATGACAATGCGCCAACTCGCGTCGAGAGCTTGGGAAATAACTGTTTCTTTCGGCTTTCACACTTACTTTTTAACAAAGGATCCTTTTCTTATGACAGAGAAATCGAATGACACTTCAGTCAGTGACACGTAACGGAAAAATAACTATATTGAGGACTAAGTTTATAGCTCGATAATTACGTAAAACCGTACACGATTTAATGGTTAATTGATACTTCAAGTAACTTCAAAACAGGGATACCAAACTAAAATAAAAATAACGTAAACTTTTTCAGGCTTCGAGAGATATTTGGTTTCGTGTTTTTTTCATCATCTGTTCTTTCACAATATGTATCAGTGGCGGAACCAGGACTGTGAATTTTGGGGGCTGGAACACATAGTTCTACTATAAAGGTAGGTGGCAGGGGGCTTATGTATTTAGCCTTCCTTCTCTAGATTTGCTAATACATAGTATTATATAGTTATCGTTGTTATGGTAAAGAGTAATTGTTGGTAACTGTCATGGTGGTTGGTTATTCTTAAATAGGAGAGCATGCAAATTGGATCATAGATCGTGCGGGATTATTATGCCAAAAGAATTAATGAATATTCAGTGTACTTGCCTATGCTTTTAGTGTTTACGTTTTATTTCTGTAATATTTCATCTCAAGGATTTTTATAAGATTTGCAGCGATGAAACCATGCTAACTAGTTTATACATCTACACAAAATGTTCAGGCTCAATTTTGCCTATTCAAAACAGAAGTTGATTGTTGAGACAAAAGAAGCCGGCCATTGTGCTCAGTAGCCCCATTCTCTCAAGACAAATAAAAGTTTCGAAGAAAACAAATCAAAATCCCAATTTTGCTGGTTGCATTATTTATGTGATATTGCTTGGTGACTGTCGGCGTTCCCCTTTTCTTTCCTATGAATTTGCGGTGTAATTCACACTTTGGCAACTTTTGCCATCAATACTTAAAACGTATGGCCTCATCTTTATTCTTAGGGTTCTTCGGAATTGAATGGAAAAAAAACTGTTTTTATTTAGTAAATTTACCAACTATTGTTTTGTTTCGATATAACTAGTGGGTTAGTTGGCACACGTTTCTTATTAATATCAGGCGGTCGGAATGGCCAAAGACGTCCCCAGCGCCCGTTCTCTCCCAAATAAAATTGCCGCTATCTAAACAAAGAGCCCTAATTATTCGGCCGTGGCGGGCGGGGTCGCTCTCTTATGGGTGTTCTGGGGCCCATTTCGCTTCTCGTATAGGACCCCAGGGAGCAGCGGGCGCCGCCTAGCCAATCGCCGGATGGAGGAGCGAGCGATCCGCAACCTTTTTATATGCGATATCGGCGTCGGCTGGACCCTACCCCCTCCCGTACACCCCCGCGGCTACTCGGGGAATTAAAAGTTGGAAGGCGCACATCTGATTACCCCAACATACATTACCGGATCGCCAATCTCGATAAGCCGCACACAATTTATTAGCGGTCGCTGATGAGTTGTTTTGACAACGGCTACTGCGATTGTGCCAATTGAAAGTGTTATTTCATCAATTGGCGGATAAATTGAATAAACGAAAAAGTTTTTTGGGGATATTTGTGATATTCCGTACCTAATAATTATACAAACGAATCCTGCTTACGTCATAATATTGAGCATGGACTTTTCTCTTTCAGGAGGTGGTTGGTATAGGCCTTAAAGTTACCAAGCAGGACCAATAAAGATTAAGTAAAAACGTTCACCTTTTTAGATGGATAGGTACTGGTGTAAATACTTATATTCGTTCATAGTAAATCGCCAAAGGCCGGTGTCCGGTTCAGTCACGATTAAAAAAATATGTAAGCGTCATTATATACGAGATTACGAAATAAAAGGAAAAGTATGTCCGATGTTGGTTTGGGACTTAAAAAAAATATGCCAACTGTGTTTCTTTTCCTAGCATGTCGTAAAAGGCGACTAATGGTATATGGGGTTTTGGTTATGTGATTGTGTAGGCGACAAGCTAGCCACTTGTCACTACTTTTTCACAATTTTCCATCTAACCCAGCCCAGTTTTGTTTTTGGCGGAATGTGGTTAAAGGGGCCTGCTGCCCCTTTGACTCTGCCTACCCCTTCGGGGATTATGGGCGTGATGCTATGTTTAATGTTGATGTTTGTTTGTTTACGAGATAGTATAAATAGAAAATTGTGAGAAAATATTAGATATAATTGGGCGGCTCATTTAACTTTCAAGCATGGGCGTACGCAGCTTATGGTCGATATAATATTACACCCCCCACCCCCCCCCCCCCTCCCCCGTGACTCGTGTGCCAAGAGTATTTGTTCCGGGACTGGTTGATTATATTTATATTGTCTCTGTTTATAAGCCGCAAGGGCCCGCTGCAGTAAACTTTACTTTTTTCGTTGTGGGTTTTCAATTTATAATTCATCGTTCGCCAGTCCTGTGCCTAGGACATCTGAGATTGGAGTAAAATGGTTTTTCTTCCTTACATACTTAGTTGTACTTATCGGATCGTCTTCTACCCTTTTATTAAAATTCTACAATAATATTAGCTTTTTTTTTTAAATCCCACAAATTCAGACCGTATTCTATAATTGTTGTAATGCTATGTTAGTACTACTTAGGTACTCAACAATTTCTTGTACGGCAGGTTTCCCCATAAAACATTATTATAAATCCGATTTTGATGTCTGTTTTATTTCAATTCATTGCTCTACTATACGAGAGATAAAATATATCTATCCCCTTAACATTTTAATCCGAAAGGGCGGTTGAAAAGCCTTAGCGGTCCTGGGTTATGTTTGAATACTTATTTTAATTTGCACCCGATTTTATTTTGAGACAATAAATTCGATATAAAGGGTTTCCGAGCGGTTTACCCTCCGGGCGCATTGTCTTCGCCCTACGCCTTTGCAGCGTTTTCATTGTGTAGAGATTATGAAATAAAAAGGCGATATCGTATGTCGGTGGCGAGAGGTGCGGCGGCGGCGCGGGCGCGGGTGCGGGCGGTGCGGCGCGGGCGGCGCGGTGGGCGAGCGGACATACGACACCTAGCCGCTGCCGTGCCGGCCATTGTGCCGCACCATTCACCCACACACCACTCATATTTGATTGCAATGTTTTAAGCATTCGATTGCCTTCAGTAATAAAGGGTTCCCAAGAAGTACGAACAAAAATGTTTTTTTCGCGTTTTATAGTCTTTCACCCGAACGCGGCAAAGGGTACGCCCATTGTTTCTATGTTGAATAACCGCGGATGAATGGATTCAGGGCATTCATATGTTTGGCACTTAAAGATCGTAGAAAGATAATACGAGGTAGGATCGGGCGTTCCAGGGTCTTTTGAGGCGGCAACAACAAACCTCCTACTGAACACGATTTTAATTACGATTACTGCATTGTTAGTTAAACTACATTTGGTATGCAAAAGCAATTTTTAAGATTCGGATATGCCACGTCGAGTCCCGAGAGTCACCGACCAATTTCGATGCGAGTCCCGGATGGCACTGCGTTGCACCGTTGTTCAATTAAACTTTGACACGATAGCCACCCGAAACGACCGAGCTGTCTTTGAGATATGTTCGTGCTATAAATCTGCGTTGATAAAGTTCACGTGCGAAAATTTAACTGCATTTCGGTAGCGTTCGTTTATTTTGCGGTAAGTGTAAAAGAAGTTGTCATAGCAGCTGAAGGTCTAATATCTCAAGACGCGCGCGGGCTCCTGAGAGAAAAAGGCTCTCGCGACGGGAGCCTCTTTATATATGCATGAACAGCGCGGTATGAGCAACCGCCCGCTTGTCCTGAGCACCGCAGGACCGACCAGTCAAGAAGTTAAATCGACAACCACCAACCCCAGGGGAAGTTCCGATATTGCGTCGACACTTGACACAGATGCACTTAACTATGCATGGACAGAGATACCGCGCTCCCAAAACCGAAAGCTTGGCAAAGTTTCAGATACTCAATTTTAAAGTTAATCAGACAGATGCTAAACATGTGGAGGAAAGTTCGTTTGACAAATGGTTTAAATGTTAAATCGGAGATATAAGATTAAATATTTATTTTGACTAAAATATAGCATAATTATATGACTTCTGAAAATAAGGTAGTCAGAGTATGGTCCGTTTCACGCATAGAGTATAATTATACAATCTGTACTCTAAGGTTTCACGTAAGATGATTGCCGTGATAGGTGCCAATACTCCTTTTCATGCATTGTACTTTCTAAGAATCAAAATATTCAGTTTCAAACATATTTAATTTTATACGCTAACAATTTTGTAAAAAAAAATACATATATTTAAATCAGACTACACTGTAAAAAGTTTTGCGTCATACATAAAAAAAATATACGCGTCGACTTGAAAACCTCCGTTTTTTTGTCGGTTAAAAATAAATAAGTAATATCCATTTATTAATGTAAACACGATTTTTCAATTTTCTTCTTAAATTTATTACTAATTTAAATTTAGTAAAAATAACGTATGCTCGTAGCTCAATGGTAAGGACACGCGCCTCTTAACCGAGGAGTGCGGGTTCAAACCCGGGCATGTACCTCTAGATTTTTCAAATCTATGTACATATTTATACTACTAGCTCGAAGGTGAGGGAAAACATCGTGATGAAACCTGCAAATTCAAACAACTTTGAATTTGTAACCATGATCCAAAAATTGTCTTGTTCCCCTATCTTAGGGTTACGAAGGTCAGATCGGCAGTCGCTTCAATGTAATTACCAGACTCGCTAAATCCTGGATCATGGTCTAAGCGAAGATGAAAAAATAACGTATGTATTGCATACTACGGGAATCGGAAAGTTTACTCATTCATAGAGATTAACACTACTATTCACATCACATCATAATATCATTCATCGATATGGCGGAGATGCCCGCCATGTCATCGAGTTAGAATATTTTACTAAAGATATTTCATAAGCGTACATTTCAATGAAAAAATGTTCCGAACCCAGTGATACAAGGAAGTGTCCCCTACGACACAAACTAAAACATCCTTTTGGATCGCTTAAGTCATTCTGCATATTATTTATGTGAGAATACCAGTGTATTCTCACGTAAATAATATGTGAAATAATGTGTGTAATATACGTGTGAAATAATGTGTCTGATATACGGATGCATAACTACTAACGTCAAATTTAAAGTGTCACGGAACTAATCATATCTGAAATGGTCTATAGATACGATAGATACTGGTAAATTTCCAAAAAGTTCAATTTTCGTTCGTAGTTTAGTGGAAACGGTGATAGCAGCAGTCGTCTATTTCCTGATAGTCGGTGTATCGAGCTACTCTATTGCGATTTGTGCAAAATGTGCTAAGCTATATCGCGGTTATCATCATCTTCCTAGCGTCAGTCCCGTGCTTAGACGGGGTTTGCTTAAACCATGATTCGGGATTTAGCGAGTCTGGTAATTACATTGAAGCGACTGCCGGTCTGACCTTCGTAACCCTATGATAGCTGAATCAGACAATGTTTGCATCATGGTTACAAATCCAAAGTTTGTTTGAATTTGTAGGTTTTAAAACGATGTATTCCCTCACCGCCGAGCTAGTGGTATATATACGTACATAGATTAGAAAAATCCAGAGGTACGTGCTCGGGTTTGTACCCGAACCCCTTGGTAATGAGGTGCGTGTCCTTACCATTGAGCTACCACCGCTCACCTAATAGCAGTTAATAGATAAATAATAATAAAAACGCTTAAAACCCGGCACAGAAATATGAAGTGTAACGATCCTATTGACTATCGAAATGGAGACGTTTGAAATGGCAAAGATAATGTCGTCAATGCCGTGAAATCACGATGGACATCGATTTTCACCTTGAGCGATCACTCGTTTGCGTGCGGGCATTGTTTGATCGGCGGCGGAACAGCTGCGGCGGCCGGTGGTAAAATATTAGCTGATCATTGTAAAATATCAGCCAAGGATCGTTTTTTTCATAGTAAAATAAGAATTAGTGAAACTCTTATATGCTTTCAAAGGCTGGAAATAGCAAATATTTGAACCACCGAGATTTAGCTTGTCAATTATATATAGACTTTATAATGTATGGTTTCTGGTAGGTGTAGAAGAAAGTGACGCTACATATAATGCAGGAACCGTCTTCAAGCGTTTTGAGATATTATAATATTTCACCACATTTGTTTGCTCATATATTTTTATTCCTTCTATCACGTGTTTAGGCGATTAATTAGTCCTAAATGAAGCTGTTAAATATGGCAACCTTTAAAGTCTTTCAAAAAGCTGACTTTAATTTGTAATAACTGAAGTCTGTCTGCAATAACTATAGCTATAGGTACTTGGACTGTGCTCTGCCAAACGCTTGGATTCACTGCTCACAGCGGTAGCTTAGCGGTAGCAGTTGTCAGCGATTGTTAGTTGGTAGGTCCGTAGATTTGCGCGGTTGGGCGGCGAGGCGAGATCGGGTGAAAGCTCGTGGGAACGCGATAGTTGTGTTGCGACATTCTGAGACATGCCGAGAACTCGTGAGATTCGAAAGAAAGGCGCGAGGATCTTCCTTAATTTATGATTTTTTGGAATATCAATATCCAATCTAGTTTGTGTTTTATATTTCTTTACTATTTTAGGCCATTATACAACAAAGTCGATACCAAACTTAAAATAGACACAGGCGTCGCTCCTTATTAAATTCAATTACTTATATAAATTTAAATAACGTAACTTTTTGAGCATACTTACTTGATAAATTGCACCTATACCTAATGCATATAGATTTAAGTTTTTCTGGATTCCACATACCAGGTTTCCAGGCTTTATTTAAAAAATCGCTAAAATGATAATATTTAGATATATTTGTAGCAGAATTAACTGGTTCAGTGGGCAGGATATCTAAGCTTACGTTTGGTGGCTACGGCAGATGAAATTAGAGATGGCCTGTGAGCATTTTATCGCGGATTTGATGGAGTCGCGTGGTGGCGGCGGCGCGGCGGCGGCGAGGTGTCGCAAAGGGTTGGCGATTCTATCGCTCTTCTTCATCTCGCCGCCGCGGTCCACGCTCAGCCTCGCCCCACCACCGGCCGATCATAATCGCTTTATTTAAATTGTATTGCGCTATCTTTATTGCCGCTTAGGTAC
Source organism: Glyphodes perspectalis (assembly GCA_951394215.1). Taxonomy (NCBI): domain Eukaryota; kingdom Metazoa; phylum Arthropoda; class Insecta; order Lepidoptera; family Crambidae; genus Glyphodes; species Glyphodes perspectalis. The sequence continues at coordinate 10,404,589 of OX596200.1, read as the reverse complement.
ACGGAATCGTAAATTTTGCATTAAAATAAGACAGTTTTAAAGCGCGATGCTTAATACTTTTATTCATTTGCTCAACTAGTTGGTGTTTGACCCCTATTAAATTTCTGTTTGATTTAGAGAATGGTTTCGTACAGATCAATTTATGCGAAAAAATACTTAAGATATTAATTTTCTTCAGTAGTTGATTGAACTTAGAGACCAATGAATACTAAATTATGTCCTTTCTAACTATGTAGTTTGATTGTACATAATTTAGAAAGGCATTTTAACTAGAAAGGCTAAGTAGATGCATCACTCCAAATGTTGAAGGAACCTGTTGAATTACTTTCGTTGTTGATTCTGCCACGTTCATTTACAAATAATAGCCCACGGAGAATACCTAACTGGCAAATCAGATAAATAAAATTATAAAAATCAAAGCTTTAATGTAGGGTACATTTAAGTTTTGATTAACTAACACGTCAACGTCAACCTTTTCCATTTTGTAATAAATTATTTCTGATTAAGTACTTTAACAAACATTATATTTCACATCAAACACATTTGTTCTGTGAATATCCCTAATTGACTTGTTTCAATGTTAGGTATGAAATAAACTAGTGACTTCTTATGTTTCTTAAAAGCGTATTTGAGGTATGTAAGTCCTTTGATTTCTGATAGTAGCGCACTCTATCGCGAAATAAAGAAATGCCAGAAGCGGGTTGTTTCGAAACTAGGGGTGGAACCGCCCCTGAGCGAGCATTGAACACCGACATCTGTCGGAAAACTAAGGAATTAGCTTAGTAGCCGCTTTCCCCACAATGTATAGGAGTTTCCGGTTTATTTGTAAATTCCTTGTGTGGCGTGTTTTTTGGAGATACAGAATTTATTGTCAAAATGTTAAGCAATTGATATTTCCGAATTCGTGCGAATTATATTTCGGCTCCTGGGTAGGGAGATGACGAGTGAAACAGAAAGTAGGCTGAGTAAATACCAAAAGCGTTTGCTGACGCTACAATATAAGGTAAAAAGTGTTCGGTTTTGCTTGTTAAAATAAAAAAATATATATTGAAAGAAAGAAATATCTCAAAATCGAAATCGAAACGTGATATAATTAATGGCCAAAGACTGATATGTACGGAATTTCGTGTTTCGAATTTTGAATTGTTTTGCGTTCTTAAAATTAAGTGTCATTGCCTCAGATTATAGAACAAAAGTTTTGTTCTCTAATCTGAGGTCATTGCAAATGAAGACGCTATGTGGTGCATCCTATAGTATAGTTATTTTCGAATAATTAAGAATGATTGACATTGAATTGACCAATTTCAATCGACGATTGTATATGAATTGTAATATTAAAAATAAGAGGTGCTTCATCCCGACTTCATCTACATAAAAAAATATGCCTGATCATACATAAAAAAAACATATATGTCGACTTTACAACCTCCTCTGTTTTTTCATGGGTAAACTAATATTCTATGTCTTAAATTAGATGAATATTTGAGGGATGATCAGTTTAGACTAATTATTTTCATCCTATAAAGTTTATAACAAACATTCAAACAATCTATCTTTCCCAATGATAACTTTAGATAGATATTCTACATTTCCATGGGTTGAAATAATTTTAGCTTGCGAAAAACATTCTGTCACAGAAGTATCTGTAGTACTTTGGGAGCTTGGCGTTTTGAAAACAATGTTTTATTGCTTTTGTTTAAATTCAGTTGTCGAACGCATTTAAAAAAAGAAAAGTTTAAGAAGGGTTTTTTTGGTGTTTATTTCATATTTTCCATTGTTGCACTGACTATCTTGTTAAAATAATTTATCTTCACGTAGCATTGTATAGTGAGGGCTGGGCGTGTCCGGGAGGGGCCGCGAGTGGGCGGCGCGGCCCCGCCCGCGCACCCACGCCTGCACCCAACTGCCCACCCACCGCTCGCTCCAACGAACACATCTTGTTTCTTTACTTATAGATAGTTCGCTTTTATTGTTACTTTCATCAATTCCAATTGCATATATAGCTATGGGTGATATACACTTTCTGACAGGTAAAACTATAAAAAAATCGCAAGGTCCCATGTTAGTCTGGAACTTGAAAAGAATGTGCCAACTGTATTCCTTGGCTGGCACGTCGTGTTTACCTAATGGTGTATTGGGTGCTGGTCTGGAATTGTGTGGGCAAAGGGGTAGCCACTTGTCACTACTGTTTACAATTTTCCACCTAGCCCAGCTTAATTTTATTTTAAACCAAAAGTAGAAGGAATTCAGTGCTTCCTGGACTCTTCGGGGACTATTATTATCTAACATAAAAAATGTCACCATCTACTTTAGTATATTATTACTTGTAGTACAGGTTAGACTTGCCAGCCCTGTTTACCAGCACTAAAAAAGCTCATTAGTTAGTCTTTAAAAGATGCGCGACAAAAAGTGATGAGTTCCATAATGAATGGTTAATTGGCCGTCGTTACATGGCATTGGCCGTGATTGGTGTTCTAATTGTGTTTATCCAAGTATGGTGGCGCAGGCGGCCACGGCAATGGCGGCTAAAATCCGTGAAATGAACGCGACCACCCGAAAATAGAGCCTTCCTGTACCACCGAGGCCGGGAGAAGTACAATTATTATAAAAAAAATACAAATTACCCGTATTGTTCTTGATTTATGGAAAGTATCTTGTTACGGGCGCAATAATAAGAGATATCAGATACATTGCCAATCGTTTAGTCTTAATCGTTTAGTTTAGCATGTATACATATAATTACAAAATAAGACATTTGTAAAAATATTGTGTCATTGTTTAAAAACTTCCTCCCGTAAATTGGTGTCATTTAAAAAAGTTTTTAAAGACAAGGTCAAGCAACTTGCGACCTGTTCTTGCGAAGGACCATAGATAACAGACTTACAGGTCTTATTTACTCGTAGTCCTTTAAAATAATATACGAGTAGAAGATCTGAATTGAACCACCAAATGGAAAAAGGAAATAAAGCCAAAAATTTAAAATTAAGATATTCTCAAAACATAGTGTTACTCATTGTTTTTTATTTGGAATTGTTATTTTCTTCTTTAATAAAAGTTTATTTCGCACAAGTTTCTGATTCTGAACTTACACAATAGGCCTGTCTTATATACCTAAATAAAAATGTTAGGTACATATTTATTATTCTTCCAATTGATAATTAAATTTGGGAGCCTGCGTCCGTGAGGGCTGCGTATCGGCACGTAGCGGTGCGCGCGCGCAGCGCAGGTGATGCTGTGGTCGCGCCACCTGCGCGCCACGCTCCGTGCGCGCCGATTGCGTAGAGCCCTTTACCGCGGTGATTTTTGTTGAGAGGCTTTTTTGTTACAAGATAATACAATCAAAGCAAAATGTCGAGTAGTATCGAACATGCTCACCAATCCTTTTGTGGTACACGATCCTTAATTATTAAAGTACTAACAATAGCATAAAACAATAGCGTAAAATGTTTACAAAGTTAGTCGTTAGCTTGAAAATTTAATGTAAGCTACCCCAAGTATTCTTATAACTTCAAAGCACTGGCTATTTGGACCATAAATTACATGTCAGAAACAGTTAAAAGGCGGAAGTCCATCTAGCGGGGCTCCGGACGCTCGCCGCTGCCGGACGGTGGGCGAGTCTTCCGGACTTACTGAGGGCCCGGATATTTATCACCGTCTTATGCTAATCACTGGGCAGTCTAAGAAAGTTACAGTTTATTACCACAAGTAATGATAGGATTAGGACCAGGGTTACAACTGCTATTTTCGCTGTTTCAAAGCCACGGAATTGTTATGGAATTGAGAAAATTTACTGTTCAGACTTACAAACCAACTTTGTAGCTCCAATTTAAGCATATATATCTTCTTTTTGGGAACCTTCTTTACTATTAAAAGTCATGCATTGGCTTAGCTATAGATAGATCTATACTTATTTTAGAAAAGATCAAGCAAACGAAGTCGCTGGTCCAGCATAATAGGCTATATAAATATTATAAACTCTAACTTATGTTATCTACGTATCTACTATAAGTTAGAGTTTATAATATTTATATTGAATATATACATATATATTGAACGATTAAAAAGACATGTTTTATACATTATGCGAAACTTTAGTCTTATATTAACAATATTACTTTATTACATCGACTATTTGTGCTTGTTTATCAAATAATCGGAAATGCGCAATTGCGGTTTTGAACGTCATACCATAAACTAGACAAGAGAAAATGCACACAATAACATCGGACGCTGAGCGGGTCTACACAGGAAATACTGGGGAAGCCAAGATGGGTCAGCCCCACTGACTCTATCACGTACAATAGAGAACAAAGGACTGCGCAAATACAACAATACGAATGGATTTTGTAAACACACATCCCTAATATTCGGATTCTTAGATGAAGCTGTTTACGCTACAAGCCGAGGCATTTGTAATCAAAGTTAGTAATCAAACAGCAATTAGTCTCGTTCTTGAGATAATAACAAACTTCCAGCTCGTTACCTGTTTGTAGTACGTAGTAATTGCAGGAGATGTATGTTCAATAATACAATTATATTATGAAACTACTTTCGTATTGTGACTTTTTTTGTGTTAAATGTTAAAATATGATTTTTTTGGATAATGGATACTATACTATAATTGTATTGATAAAACCAAATTTTTTGGGTCGTAAATTTTTTTATTAAATTATTGATGGTAGTAATATCAGACGATATTACAGACATTGAGACTGAGAGATTCATAACTAAATCTTTAACGCCAACAAAAAAACTCTTAATAAAAAATTGCTATATCATCTTTTTCAATAAATAATAGGTATCTTATTGTAATAACCATATATTGTCATAGTTTATGGTAAAAATATCTCGATGACAGAATATGTAGTCATATCCTATAATTACCTTTAGAACAAAAAATCTGACACAAACTACTCAATTTAACACCTTCCATTTAGAGACCCGCTCACTATAAAAAAGTACGGAAGTGTTTTGATTGCCACACAGATCGCCTAATAGCGGGCAGCGGATAGTTGGTTACGTTTAAATTGTTCCTGATTACCAATAAATGAGGGGACGAAAGGAGATTGGTTGCGCACGCGACGATGAAGACGTCATCGTTTATCACCTGCCAGTGCCCACTGTTCTTCAATTTACTTACACCTGGCACGATTTGCGGTCACGGTAGCGTATTAAAAGTCGAAAAAAAAAATTTTAAATAGCTATTTTTAGAAAGGTGTAGACAAAGTACAACCGTAATCGAAATCAAAATATGTATTGATGCGATATCTACAATTCTATCCAATATAATTTTTTTTTTCGTTGATACGCTAATAAATTATGCTGCCGAGTTCAAATGATTGGACGCAGTTCTCACAGGCAGAGTGTCATTGTCCAATTGGTTTTTAATTCTCAATTAATCAAAGCCAATGCCACTGTAAATCCATCGTCATGCTCTTAGCAATTTGCCTTCTAAATCGACTTCAAGCATGAACATTTTATCCGTGGAAAATATTGTGTGCGTACTTAATACGTACCGCTATTAAATCAAATAAATGACTTAATCTGAGTGAGAAATACCTTGAGTGTTACGAAGGTAATCTTCACCACAATGAGGATGGTTGATGAGTAATAAAGTGCTGAATACGCTGATTTTCCGGCGGCGAGCGTTCGGTCGTGATCAAGGCGTTTGTCGTCGCCGCATCCACTTATACGCAACGCTATTATATTTTTTTCCCATAAGACGGTGACCAAACATTGCCTTTATCGGATGATGCGTGGCAACGAGTTCACCTCGTGTCCAAAAACCGCAGAATTACGAAATGATTTCATACGCATTTTATGGTCTAATTCAACAACTATAGTGTTTAAAAATACTACATCATCCAAGGAGCCCCTAATCACCACTCGTGGCCAAAAATAAAATGGACTTGTATTGGTTGAAATTGGCAAAAAGTGACTAACACATCGCCTGTACAATTACAACATTCCATAATACACCATTAGTCGTAATTTATGACATTCTAAACGAGATACACAGTGTACATTATTGTTAAGTCACATACCAGAAAAGACAGAGACAAGAGAAAACCACAGACAGAGAAAAGATAAGCAAATTTAGTTGAATTAGAAGTGTCTTTTTGTTCAATACTCAATACTTCATAACTATAATATATACATAAGCTGGCTGGTTTAGATTAGTGAAAATTTGTGACAAGTGGCTAGCTTGTCGCCTACACAATCACATAACTTTCCAAAACCCCATATACCATTAGTCGCCTTTTACGACATGCTAGGTAAGAAACACAGTTGGCCCTTATTTTTAAGTTCCAGACCAACAGGTACCTATATATTGTTATTGTGTAAACAATCATTTATACTGTAATATATTTTACTTAATAATAACTTTTAACCTATTTTTGTAAATTTATAGATTTTTTGTTTCTTCTTTAATATTTTCCGGTAGCTTATTGTATATCTTTATAGATATTTCAAGGTGGCTGTTTTAATAGTTGGGAAGTTTTAGTTGGGAAGATGGTAATACTAAATTGTTTTTGCGACGTAACTCATGGTTTGTATTCTGGCGTTTAATATAAATGTTTGCTTTCGTACGAATTTACATGTTTCTAAATAGGATAGTTATACAGGGTAGGGTAAGAATTTGATATTCTTTGAAGAATTTTTTACAGCTATAAGTCTGATTTATGTTTGCTATTAGTCTAATAAGTTTCTTTTGAAGCATAAAGAGGGTACATATGTCTGTGCTATTTCCCTACAGAGTAACTCCATAATTCAATCAGGAATATGCAAATGCAAAGTACAATAAAATTGCTATCTTGTATTTGTGATTTTTTTAATCTGTTTTAAAACGTACCTTTATTGATTTTTTTTGGGTATGTGATTTCCAGTTTTCCTAAAAGGGTGTATTTGTTAATCTGTACCAATAGTGTGTTATTGAAGTTAACATAGTTTTACTATTTCTGCCATGAAAAGTAGACTGAAATAAGTTTTGTCTTTAAAAAGTTAATTTTTAAATTGTGTTCGTTTACTTCCTGTGTAGTTTGGTGCATAGTTTGCGTAAGCTTTTGATTTAATTCTATGTTGTCACGACCAGATAATAATATAGAGATATCTTCTGCAAACATAAGGCATGTTTGGTCTACCACTTCTGAGATTATTTAATGAAGGTTATAAAAAGTATAAGTTGGGTACACGCTGCTTGTGATATGAAGTGCTTTGGAATTTAATAAGGTAATTAGACTTCGAGAGCACGTACTTAATATCATTATTATCTGTTAAAATGCTTATTATGCTTTTAATAAAGTTACCATATTATTGTATTACACGGCCCATAGTGGAATGTTACCTCATACCAGCAAGTAATGGTGACGCAATTTAATTAGATAATAATCTTAGATTAGAATATTTACAAATTTGAACTGAAAATGATCTGTGGTTTATTACTGTTTTTATTCAGACTATTTTTAAAATCATTTAAGTCTTGGTAATAGGGTTTTTTATACTTTTGTAGTATTGCGTACAACATTTAAGTTAACGGATTGTTATAAACGTCCTTTTAGAGCAAGTTATTTAAAATTTCATACTATCGCCTGAGTATGGGGGATGGCGCAAAGTCTGAAACCATATTTGCCACTAAAATGGTATGACGGGCTGGATACTGCGGGTACCCCGGTTCAGGCTGGACCTACACAGACTAATAGATAAAAAAGTCCTTGTAACTGACGCGTATTTTTTTTTACCTTTTTATGAGTAACAGCAGGGAGTGAGTAAATTACGTAGCGGCATCGGATCAGGGTCGTGCGGGCTAACGCGGCATATCTCACCAAAGGTGGTAAAAAGCGCGTGACGCCGCGACAATCGCGGATCACGAGCGCGCCACGGCCGCCGCCGACAACTGTTACCTACTTGTCGCGGATTCAATACCGGCGGTGGATATCATTTTGTATCTCTTTTGAGACTTTCTGAGATGCTTCTTTGCTTTATAAAAATATTCTTCAATGAAAGCTTAAACACAGAACTCCATGTGAAACTTTTCTTTGTAACCAATAAATTGACCGCGTACCAATAATATTGTATGCAAACTTATTTCTTGGTTTTTAATGATCTGCTAAACTCGCAGCACCAATAATATATGAAATATTTACTACTTGTTATAACCTCATAAAGAACTACATATTCTTTATCAGATTTTTTTCATAAAACGCAGTCCTCAAGAGTCATATTTACCTACACTGTTAAAATAAATTATTAAGATATACATAAAAATAAGTTCATAAATTTATCTTTAATATAATGTAATTGGATTCTGTAACAGTCTTTTTTACCAAATGGATACCAATATTGTTATAGGTACTCTTCCCTTTCCATCCTATTTTCATGAAAAAGTGATAAATTTATCTGGTTGCACTATTTTATACTTAATTTGCTATCGAAATCGTGGTGACCGTTTCCGGTCGTCCAGGGTGACCTCGGCGTAGTAGGCGCTGCGGCTGCGCAGATCACCAAACCGAGCATGCCTGCCGGTTCGTTCCACCGCGCTCACCAACCTGGCCTTAGTCATGCCCGACGGTGGGCTCATCGCCTGCAGTTCCCACGGACTTAAACCGAATAAGATTAAAAAGGCTTAAACTTGTGCATGTTCACAATCCAAATATGCGTACTATACATAGTTAACATGCATATTCTAATTCTTAGTATTATTATTGTATTATGATGTACTTTTCACACTAAGGAATCGAGGTAATTATACGTTAAACATTATGGTAACACAACACAACCAATTGGGATCCAGGATTCATCCAGGGTTTGCATTAGAAGTTGTGGGCACAAAATAACAGTAAAAACTATAGTAAACACTGCAAACTCCAAATAAAACATATAAAGTAAGGCATATAAAAAAATATGTAGTATTTTAAATCGAAAATGTCACAAAATGTCAACTAACTAATTTGAATTTCATTGTACGCGTTGCCATTGCATGAAGTAAGAAAAATGTTCAGTTTTTGGATTGAAAATAAAGGGTCTATTTTCGTTTGTGAATTAAAACTGCACGAGTAAATTTAAGATCGACGATTAAACTAATGGGGCGAAATGGACAGGGACCGGCCATTCGTCCATTGTGAGTATTGTTTCCGGAGAATGGAAGTGATTTGGGGTTCACGCCTCTCTTTGTGTTGTTGTAGTTAGCATGGTTTGAGTGAAATTTCAATTTTGCTTGTACTTTAATGGATATAAAGTGCACGGTTCGAATTCTGCCTTAAATATATATACCTACAAATTATTATCTTGTATGAAATTACATTAATTTTTGTATGTAATTACATCACAAATATCTCTGGCTGTAAGTCCTTCTGTTTCCAGCTTATGTCCTTGGCCTTGTTTCACTTAGCTTAGCGTTATAATTTGAGATAGTAACTTGAATAGTTGATAAAGAACCGTGTTAATAACATTTCAATCGCCATTAATATTACCAGAAGCACGATTTCACAAAACCTGCTACAACAAAAACGTCCAGTTTAAAAGGAATACTATTCGAGTCGTTGTAAAATATACCAGGCCCTACGGTGCTCCTACAAGATTTAAGAAACCCTTAATATAATCTAGACAAATCTCGTGACTCCGGCGGCCATTTACGCGCGTACAAAGGCGTGAAACGTAGCACCGTGTCATATCGTTTACGGCGATCAGGCGTTACGGTCACGTATGGCTCACTCCCACGTCTTAATTGACCCATTTCGTGTGAGATGTGGCGCGGAGTCGCGCACAGAGTGTACGCCGTCTGGGATACCATCGCCGCGGGACGTGACGCCGCGTATCGCACGATCGCGTCCTTGTCTTACCCATAAACGCCTTTTGGTGTCAAGTTTTCTATTTAGATTATTGCTATTAAGTTAACACCTCAGTAGAAACTACTTTTTTTCGTGAATATGGATAGACTTCTCTTTAGTTTTTTTATTGATAAGGTTTAGCCGTTTAATTGTGATGATCAGATATCTAAAATGTACTGATTCAGTATCTAAGTTCAGTAGTGTATTTGTCCTAGAGCCAAATAAAACAACTGCTCGGGTCGGACTGTGAACGACGAAATTGCACCATCCAACCGATCTTTAATTCTTTATAAAAATATATGTTTTCTTGCCTCCATATTGGGGCATCATACTTAACAACCCTGGGCAGACAAATTTTGCTAGTTTATGGATGGGCTAGGTACATGTTATAGGTTTGGTTGTACCTCGGTATATTTTAGGCTCAATTGGGATGTTGACACCATTTATATTTAATTTTAAAATATCAATTCTGAAAAAGAAAGTATCGTAGTATGCTGTTAAGCCTTATTGATTTTCGATCACATTGAGTCTAAGATTTATAATTTTACAAAAACTGCTTAATATTAAGTCAGTTGACTATACAAACCAGTGACGTCACACGTTGACAAGCCCATACAAAATCTATAAAGTGATTTCGTTTTGACAGCTCTTAAAAAGTAAGTATCTCAACTGACTAGCCAGTCAACATCCCTATTGCAATTAGACATTAATTTAATTTAACAAAACCCTTGGTGATCATCTATCTATATCGGGACTCGGGACATGATATATATTTTCTCATTTTACAAAATTTTAAACGGTTTTTATCCTAGTCTTACTACTTCTTATGTTAGTAATATCTATACCCCCTTAAATGGTATTCTAATAATTTTGTCATTATATCACTAAGTAAGTATTACGAATCATACCATTTATTAACCTATTACTATGTGCTAGCTAAACTCATTTTACACTTGTTTTATTACGGACACTCGTAGGTGGCTATGAACTGTGTCAGAAGGTGTTGCCCTATCATGTACTTAGTGAATGCCATCGTCGTGGTTTCGCCGAGTGTTTAATATTATGAATGCGCTTTCACACGACACAAGTAACTCGCATTTGCGGTTAAATGTCTTACGTTCGTGTTTCAACATGTTCGAAGTAACGATGTGTTTGTAATGTAAGTACTTACGCACTTTTGTCAAATACATACATTTTGTACATAACAAACACGCTCTTAGCATTTTTCAATGAATTGCATTGTTGCTTAGTTCATCACATTGATAAAGTTTACGGGATTTCATGCGTTTATGACATTGTAACAACAATTGTGTTTTAATCGACCAAAATAATTCGAAAATGTTTGAAAACTTACACATCTGCTGATGCTGGTACAAGAATTTAGAGAATAAAAAGTTAACACCATGGCACGTCTTCTGATACGTATTTTTTTTTCATAGTAATGTACGTTTTCAATACTTTGATAAATATAATATAAATTTTGTTAAAGTTTGCATTGTGTGAAAAAATTGTGGTAAAGTATTGATTTCCTAAGCAAATTAGGTAGATAGGTACTTTTAAACCGGCTGCATTATTCCTGTATAACATTTTTTTGACTAGCAATATAACGCTATCATGTTGCCTTTTTGGGACATAATTTTGAAAAATAGAATCATTGATTTTTATACAGATATAAGCTTTTATAGTACCTACCTAAAAACTGCACCTACTTAACAGCGTTTCGTTGTCTTTATACTGGAACCCTAAAACTAAGGTTTAATGTGAAGAAACATTCTTACATACAAAGCGTCGCCCCCATGTAAGCGATTTCACAGACATCGATGAGCGTAAAATGAAGGCCACACAAGACAAACAGATCGATGGGGGTGAGGTTTTTGTGAAGATCGCGCCGATAGCGGCGACGGGGTGGTCCGGCGAGCGCGTCCGCGATGGGAGACAGCGGATGTGCACCGTTCCGTTATGATAGTTCCGATGACGAAACATAACATTTTGACGGTTATCGATTACAATTCATGATTACGTTAAATTTTGTAACTTTGTAACTGCAGTTTTTAGGTAGGTACTATAAAACCGTATATATCTGTATAAAAAGCAATGATTCTATTTTACAAAATTATGTCCCAAAAAGACAACATAATAGCGTTTTATTGCTAGTCAAAAATATGTAATACAGCAATAATGCATCAGGTTTAAAAGATCCTACCTACCCAACATGCTTAGGTAGATAATATTAAACAGTCGTAGGTATATGTGCTCTGTGTGTCTTTTTCTACGGAAACACTTAACTGTAAAATAAAATGAGTTTACTCAATTTACTCCTGAAATAAAAACAACACCTGTAATTTGTCAAATCAAGTATTCCCGTCTTATGAGTTAATAAAAAGAATTTCAATTGGCCTGACCTCAGATTATAGAACATAACTTTTGTTCTATAATCTGCCTGACAGTAAAATTCGCTATAGATTATAACGTTTCACCCAATGCTTCATTCGATTCCAATGGTGTCACGTGGGTGAGTGTTGCGCAAGGAATGGTCATAAAAACGATGTCCTAATCCATTGAGTGACGGCTCGGGCGCGGGTTTGATTTATTAGGACGCGAGTAACGTGTGCCCCGGGCGAGGCGCAGGTAGGCGCAAAAACTTTTGGGTGTTTGTTGACAACGAAACCTCGTCACGCATACACATATCTGATCTGAAGCGTTTTTTAAATCATCTCTAAAGGTCGCGGTTGAAATATCTTACGTGAATTTGAATCTCGTCATGTTTCGATACCCACATGTAATAATTCGCATAAATAAAGTATTGTTTCTTTCTTTTTTAATAATAATCGTCCAGATTTTTAATCGAGACAACGGCTGAATTGGGACAAATTTTTTTTTTACACAATACGATAGTGGATATTTTTATAGTCATATGGCCTAGATGTAGCAACATGACAACTTTTTTATTTTTTTTTCATTTTACATTTTCATCTATAGACATAAATAGATTTCTGAAAAGGATAACGTACACACTTAATATTTCATTGGTAATTAAGTTTAGCCCACACGTTTTTATAGTATACCGTAGCTCCCATTTTCGTTTCTTAGTTAACATTACTCATAGCATATACATTTACTACAAAGTTTCCAAGACTTGTCACAAATTACATCAATTAGAAAAGTCAAATGTCTCTGCAAACAAGACGTACCTACAAAACAAGGATGAACAAACACTGAAAGTTTGATGAGCCGATACGCCCGGCGCAAAGTCCAAATCAAGGGTTGCGCATTAGACATTAGCGTCTTTAGCCGAGCAGAACTCTGTCAGGCTGCCTCATAAAGTATTCAGGGGCAACGTCTCAGCTCTCGCGGCCGCGGCTTGCGGCTATTCTGATATCCCTAATGTGTTTATTTTTGTTGGCACATATTTTTGTCCTTTAGAACAAAATACATTTACATATTTTTTTCCTGTTTTGTAGGCTCTATTATTCCTAAGATTCACTGCTTATAATGATGATCATTGATATTCAAACTGGGAAGTAGTCTTATAATTATTGACTTGGTCTTAGATAGAAAAACACCGTAATATACTTTATAAATATCTTATCTTAAAGCTAAAACATCAATATATTGTGTAAGTACATATTAAAAAAAAATATATATATATATATATATGTATATAAAATCGGGTTTTGGGTATGTGATTGTGTAGGCGACAAGCTAGCCACTTGTCACTACTTTTTCACAATTTTCCATCTAACCCAGCCCAGTTTTGTTTTTTGCTCAATGTGGTTAAAGGGACCTACTACCCCTTTGACTCTGCCTACCCCTTAGGGGATTATGGTCATGATGATATGTATGTATGTATATTAAAAATATACATCATCCATATCATAATATTAATTTCTTACTATGTCGATTTTTTTTTCTGTATTTGTTCAACGCAAAAAAAATATTTATCTGCTGTTAACATTTATTACTAGAAACGTTTGTCATCTATATTCATAATAAAACAATTTAAAAACGTTGTAGAAACATCACTTATAATAAATGTCTCGCAGCATTCGCAAAACATTTCAACCAACAAGTAAAAACGGACCCTCATCAGTGCTGACCGCGCTGGTTCTCCCTAGATAAGGAACACTTTTTCATAATACTTTATTCAGGAGCCGGAGATTTGGCTCAGTGACAGGCTAATCGGGCATGTCAGCCCGAGGTGGGGTTCTTCAAGTATTAATGTAACCCTTTCTGATCCGGGCGCCCGACAACTCGCGGCGCTCGTGTTACGCTCGACCCGATGAATGTTTGATGCCTTTAATTTGTTATTTACCGTACGCTCATTCACCTCCTTGCACTTGATGCTGATCGGATGTGATCTTGTTAATTTAAGTGCTGTCTTTATTAGAGTACAAATTGCTACTTGTTTGGTAAATAATGATCCCAGATAACGGAACCTGTTGGAAGTGATAGCCAAGCTTTTGTTATCTATTTTGTAACTAGCTACGAACTAAGATTTCATAGACACGGCGCATTGTGATACCAAATTAAAATTGCTATCGTCTATTTTATCTCGATATATTTTATCTCGTCTTAAACGTCTTAAAAGTGAGTTACATCATTCTTCTTGGATTGTGAACACAGTGGCAGATTATGAAACACTATGTCAAGTAAAAATTACATTATGATCATCATCTTCCTAGCGTTATGTCCCGTGCTTAGACGGGGTCCGCTTAGACCATGATCCAGGATTTAGCGAGTCTGGTAATTACATTGAAGCGACTGCCGATCTGACCTTCGTAACCCTAAGATAGGGGAACCAGACAATTTTTGGATCATGGTTACAAATTCAAAGTTGTTTGAATTTGCAGGTTTCATCACGATGTTTTCCCTCACCGTCGAGCTAGTGGTATAAATATGTACATCGATTTTTTAAAAATCTAGAGGTACATGCCCGGGTTTGAACCCGCACTCCTCGGTTAAGAGGCGCGTGTCCTTACCATTGAGCTACCACCGCTCTGAAAAAAAAATTACATTATGATGTTGATTATAAAAAAAACTTAAAAGTGCATCGCAAAAGTCCATGCATGTGTACGGTGTAAAATGAGTTAAACAAGAAGACGTCTGGAAATATAATTTAACAAAATAAGATATAATAAACATCTATACTTTTAAATCCGGCCATCAGTAACTGACGGCCGCAGCGACTGGAACCGTTCAACTCACCGGGGTGTAGTCCCGGATATTTCCGAGTTTATCCGGAATTATGCCGCGTAAGCCGGTAATGTATGCGCAACTAAAAGGTACCGCCGCGATCGGCCCCTGAGGAACAATCGGACCACGGGTGACCGGGACGCTTGCCCAATAAAATCACAATTTATACCGAACTTCTTTGGGCTTTTTGCGCGATTTTATATTAATAAAATAGAATTACACTATTCACGAATAACTCCTAGACACTATACGATTCATTGGTATGTATTAGTTGCCACCATAGTTTAGTGTGTTATTTTATTTACTTCACGTTTTTCTCTTTCGTTTTCGTCTTCACGTTTTTATATTAAGTGGAAAATTAACATGTGGATGTCTTTTCAATACAATTCACTGAAAAGTGACAAAGTAAAATTAAAAAAAAAGCAGCCATTGCGATAAATTTTACTTTCAAAGCTAGGCCAGGCGCTTTTAGGCTTTTTTTTTTGTTTGTCTAATACTTCGGGCACCACCTGAAAAAAAAACAGAAATGGTGTGTATGTTTAGATCATGATTTGTGTGTCAAATTGGTAATAATTGTTTTATAGGATACATTTTAGGGTATAATAAATCAACAATTAATCAAAGATCGACAAAGTACAATGGAAAACATGCAAGGAAAGATTGATGAGAAGCGGTGTCAGAATTGTTTCAAATGAATGACACCTCCCTACTTCCATCGGAAAACGGCGTAATGTAATCTATGATAAAAGTCGACCTTGATCCCATTCTACATATTTAAGCAGTTAAATTTGAAATTAGTATATAGTATAAACTTTTGTCAACTACACGTGCCTATTTACCTAATTCATTTGCATTTAAAGCACTAGTATTTATAAAATTTGCATTTTACTCTAAAACAGTACACATTTATTACGGCTGACAAGACTGAGATCAATAAATACTCTATTAACAAGAATTGTAAGAAAACAAAACAAGGAGTCTCGAGGCTGACCACAGTGCTATCTTCCACAAAAAGATTAAAACAAAATTACTATAGATGAAAACAAAAAAAAAACTACAAGACAAAGGTGGCGTAATGCGCTAAAGTTAGTGTACCGTGGCGGCGGGGCGCGGGGCGGCGGCGCCCATTGGCCGCGCCCACGCCGTGGGTGGAACGGGGAAATTCAGCCAGTTTTCCACGACGGGCGACGTTCTAAATTCGAAAAGCTTTTAGCGTCATCCCGCTGTCATTCGCTTTATTATTTTGCGACGCGCTCATGTTTTGTCTGCGATTGTCAAATTGGGCTGTCAGGCGCGCGACGATTGATAATGCCTGATAGCGCACAGTGGGGAATTGAACTCGCGCGTGTAATCAGAACATCGCCTATTTGTAGTAAGTATCATAAACGTTGTATGTCCGTAACACGAATCATATTCTTATATGTACTGTATACCCTGTAAATTAGCAATATTGCGAATAATAACGAACATGAGAGTTCGTATTTATTCGCAATATTTTCAATTAACCACTATCAGAACTTTCTTAATCACTAACCAATTCGTGAGTCGCGACCTCGGTATAATAAAGCCTATGTAGGCATCATAATTAATGAC